>JAEQBH010000614.1:0-483656 GCA_016808115.1 Tetrastigma voinierianum | reverse complement strand
TTGAATCAGAAACTTCTAAAAGAATGGAAATCTGAAATATGGATCTACAAAGTACCACTTAAAAAAATGGAGAAAAACTCTTAAAACCTAAACCACAGAAGTGAAGACTCAAAACTCGAGAAAACTAAAGACTCCAAAGGGATCCTCTAATACTTGTGTCCTCCTCCTTTTACTTAGCCCCTCCAAGTGATTTTTCCCATTTGGTTAACAGAAAGTGTGCCTCACGTCTGGGATTGAATTCTTGGACAATTCACCAAAGTTCCATGAAGTTCTGGGTGGGACTTATGCACATAATTTTTCCGACAGAGTTCTGCGGATTGGGACTTGAAGTTCTACTTAGGTGGGACTTGTCCTTCTATTCAATGAGTTCTCTGGTAGGACTTGAAGTTCTCTGCATTAGGACTTGTCCTCTGGTGCACTTTCCTTGTAATTTGGGGTTCTGAAGCCATTCGATTTCTCATACATCTACATTTACTTCATATTGGCTTCCAGAGCACATCCTTGTACTTCGTTTTAAACCTGAAAGACTTGCCTGAATCTAAAACACAGAGAAGAGATTAGAAGTACAATTGCATCTTGAATGTGAGTACATTGTGATTTAAATGTGTTAGATTCCGTTATAATTATCACTCGATTGTGTATTCGTCACACCCCTGACCTGCATCTTGTAGTCCTAAGCGAGATTTGAATCCCGAACTACCCGCTAGGTATGAAAACAAAGTGGCTGGTACAATCAAGTTTTGCAAAATCTCGAAATAGCACTTATGGAGTAAGAGGCATTTCACCAGCGTTAGTATGCCAGGCATGACTTCGATTGCTGACCACATTCTTACCTGATGAACATTTATAACACGTTAACACTAATTTGGTTATTCAAGAAGGATTATGGGTTTAAGAAGTGTAAGAATTAGTCATGCTTATAATTATTTGTAATGATCAAAATAAGGTAAGCAATCATATAACATAGAACATGTAACCATCATGCATAAAAAGTCCAAAGGAAGCGAGAAAACATAAATGAATCAAAAGGTCTTAACAGGTTTGTAATGACCATGGGTGTAATGAAGAAAAGGGAGAAAATCAAGCGGGTGTTGGCATAACATGGCTAAGGTACTACGGGTTGCGGCTTCACTCTAGAACGGTCTAACACGACTCACAGCGATTAATGCGCCTCATCCTCATCGAGAAGAGAATGCGTCTCGTCCACCATGATCGTCGATTCATCACAGATTCTCCCTCCCCAAATGTCTGGAAGTGGCGACATCGCCAATCGCGCTGGCTCTCCTGAAGATGTGGCTCTCAAGTCTACGGAGAGGCGTCGGTCTATTCATACGCTTCCCGAGTTCTGCACTTGAACCATCCCTTGATGCGCACCATCCTGCGAGCGATGTGCTCATCAGGTGCTTTAGGCGTGGAAGAAATGGTCCGGTAGGAGGAAATTTGCGAAGGCGGGCTATTGGTCTAGTGGAGCTGCTTTCGGCTCTTAATAAAGTCTTAGTCGTGATCTGCTCCTGCTGAGGTATCACCCTTTTTTCTTTAACTGTTCCCCTCATCCGCTTTGCTACCATCTGTCCCGCGAGTGGGAGACGGAATGCCCAGTTTGAGCGCGAATATTGTAGAAACTCTCTCATCGCGCACCATATGACTAGTGCATAATCAATAAGTTTTCCGAGTCATAACCTCCATATAACAAATGAATCCCATTCTTATTGGGAGACTTTTCTAACCAATTACGATAAACAAGTTATTAGGATGATCTTGTTCATTAGGCGTGTCCAGGCTTTAACTTTCGAGGGAACAAATTCTTGTCTCAGCAAATCCATTCAGCAGGTGCGGGCGGATTGCACCTTAGCCTCGATCGAATAAGCGGGCATGAAATCGATAATGGCCACGAGTGGATATGGCGTCCAGGTACGTCGAGGCCCGAATATAGTGCAAGGCATGTGCTGTCAGTCGGGGTGACCATGTTTCTTTCCACATCAAAAGTTTCCAATGCAGAGTCGACCCGCATTGATTTTCCTTCAAATTGGAGTAGAACTCCAGAACTCACAGAAGGTAAATATCACTTGATCGGAGTGCACAAGTGCATATTTGTTCACGGATAATTACCACGATGGGATGCGAATATAGAATGTTTCCAAATTGACACCTCGCGCCGAAACCTCGATCGCCATTAGCGAGACCCGTTTCGTGCTCACCCTCAGTCTTGATTAAACATAGCCTCTGTTTTCTTCATTGGCCTCTCGGATAAGTCCTCACTTTACGAAGAGGATATGGCACCATTTTCCTTTTCTCTTTTCCCAGCGGTGGGTGGTTTTACTCTTCTTCATAGCTCGTTCCATAGAGGACCTCGATGCCTTCCTTTCACGTATTCTTGAAGCGTGCCATGGAGATGTGATGATATGAAATAACCGCCAGGATGGCTTTGATAAATCATCGTATCCCGATTGCCACTGTCTCGGCCAACAACTGGGGTGGCCCATGTATCTCATGGTAGTCTCACGCGTATGGAGCATAGCCTCCCATCCAAACAATCATGAGAATAATAACTGACAAAATCCAACCACAAAGGTCCGTATATATTAGAAAGAGAACCAACAATACTAATGGGGAGTTGTAAAAACACACGTCAGAACCTTTGACGCTGGGTAACCAATGCGGAACTTCGGAATGAAAACCAATGACGGCGAGCTTGGGAGTGTGACTACAGAGAGGAACACCGCAGTAGGAGCTCTTCTTGTTGGGTGTCAAAAAGCAAAAGGAATATGAAGAGTGCTGAAGATTTTAGTTAAAGCCATGCTTCCCAATTTCCGCCAGTCCCTCTGCAGAGTGGGGACTTTAAGTTCTGGGGTGGGACACCCCCTCAACCGATTTTTTCTTAACTTCTTTTTTTTTTGAATATATATATATATATATATATATATATATATATATATATATATTACACCACTTTAGGATGGGTGAATGCTTGCATTATACATCTTTGACACATTCAGCACTCATCAGGTTTTTCTGCATGTTTATTTTCTCTTGTTCAAGTCATAGCAGTATTGCATTTGGGCTGCTGCTTGTAATTCATTCTTGGGATATCTTCAAACTCTCCATGAGAATCACTGCTGTTCCATGAATCCGGATTCCTAAGGTTCAAAATCGACCCGGCAGTAGCTCGAAAATGGGTGCAGGGTTGAGACACTACAAATCACGGGTATGCACAGAAATGATGGCCTGTCATTTTCCACTTTATGCAAGGTGTTCCGTAAAGACTATGATGCATGGAAATTGACCCGGCTAAAATGATACTACGTAATTGGAAACAATCACAGAGCAAGATCGGAAATTTTGGCCATAAGTGCAATGGTTTGGGTGAGAAGTAAAGTAAGGTAGAATCTGAGAAGCAGTTCACCAGAGAATATAAGTCTTGTTAAGATGCACATGCGATAAGATGATGTGGAGAGTATATGAGATCAAACGGGTATGCGATTAAATGTAAAACATAACTCTCCAAAATGCAAATTTTGAAAAATTTGACCACTGAACATATAACGACGCATAGTTACATTCAACCCTTGTACACCTACCCCCACAACAGAAACAAGCATTGTCCCTAATGCATTGAACTAAGGTACCCCCACAACAGAATTTTAGGGATCACAAAAACAACAGCCCCACGATTTGTATTTTCTATGTTATTGAAAAGCAAATGAAATAACGCAATTGAAGTAAAAACAATAAAAATAGAAAGCAAGAACAAAAATAAAAACAAAACTATTTATTATAATTGAGACTGAGGTTACTTGGAAGGAGAGTTTTGGTAGAGCGGATACAAATCCACAGTGTGTCGTGAGGGAATGCTCAAGGAATGGTTTGGGGCGTTGGCGTTGAAGGAGTTCCATTGTCAGGATTTTCAATTTCCACGGCTCCGTATGGATAAGCCACCTTGACATTGAAGGGCCCCGATCCAGCGAGGCGGAGCTTTCAGAATAGATCTGTCGGGAACTACTCGACGGTACTACGATTGGGTTGAAAGTTTTTTCACGGTAATAGACTTGTCATGGAATAACTGAGCATGTATGATCTGGAGCTTTCTGCGATTCCCCTCCAGACTCTTCGAGTTCATTTAAGCTACTGATAAACGTTGCTTACACAGCAGGTTAGATCGAATTAAAAGTTCGAATAGCCCGATGGCGGTGTTCCATCTCTGCTGGCGAGTATGAGCTTTGCCATAAAGCAGCTTTCTATAGGGAGACATACCCGAAGCAGTTTGAAGCGTGGTATGCACCCAGAAGAACGCTCGGTGAGCGGAGTGACCAATCTTTTTCGATTCGAAGCGTGTCTTTTCTAAAATGTTTATCTCCCACATTAGCTAGCTAAACGACCAATTGGTTTGTGGTGGTAAGCGTGGATATATGGGTGACTCATATTTCTTTAACTGATTTTCAAGATCGGGTGCAAAGTGGTCCACCATCACTAATATTGCCCAGGCGTTCCAAAGCCAGAAAAAATATGTTCCTTTATAAATTTCAAAACAACCTTATGGTCATTGGTTCTCGTTGGAATTGCCTCGACCAACTTAGACACGTAGTCCCTTGAGATAATAAAATAGAGATAATAGCCACGAAGGGGAAAAGGCCCCATGAAGTCAATACCCCAACAATCAAAAATTTCAATGATTAGAATTGGGGTGAGACATCTGTCAACAGCTTTGTGACCTCTGATTGTGGCATTGAGCACGTGTTTGCGAAATCAAAACGATCTTTAAATTAATTCAGACGATAAAACCCGACTTGCAAAATCTTGTCTGCTTTGTTTTTCGAAGTAGGAGAAATGTCCTCTTGACTTCGAATGCTTAAAAAGTTAAAATCCGTACTTGCTCATCATTGGGTACATCTCTCATTGTTTGATGCGGACGGGTATTTAAATAGATGGATCATCAAAATAGTATTTCTTAATATACCTTCGAATTTCTTTTTTACGGTGAAGTCCATTGAAATTTGGAATACGCCGTGTTAGGTAATTCACTATGTGACATACCATGGTGTGAGCAAAACGAGTTGTTCATCGGAAAGCTATCACCTATGGGTATGCCATGGGAGTTGGATGGAACTAATCGAGATAAATTAATTGTGACCACATTCCTCATTTGCGCTATCTTTAATGGTCAAGTTGAATTCCAGTGAGTAAAATCCACCTAGTTAACATGGTTTAAGTATCACCTTAGAAACAAGTGCTAAAGAGCATGATGCGTAAAATGGTGGAGCCAACGATATATGGCTGCAGAATTTTTGCAAGGCAGGAACAAGCTGGCCCAGAAACTCTTTTATTGGTTGTGTGGTTGCTGAAGCGATCCCCAGTCATGTGCGCGTAGTAAATGACAAAAGCCTTTTGTCCTCTAATCCTAACTGCAAACTCTCTGGCATAATCACTAGCATGCTTCTTGATCTCAAATGGGAATTCCCCCGATTAGGAGACCCGCGTGGATTGGTGAGTGACAACTGTTTTGAGCTTAGCAAAGCGAGAGTCACAAGCTTGTGACCATGTGAAAGGGACATCTTTGGCAGAGCAAAGTACATAAGAGGTCGAATATAGCACTAAAATCTTTTATAAACCTTCTATAAAAACGACGTAAGCTAAGAGGAGCGATATGTCTCTAACACTTGGGTAGGGAGGTTGGAAGCCAGTTGTTTTTGGCGCTATCAACTTTGATTAAAATCTTTGTCCTGATGTGGCCCTAAAGACGATTCCTTGTGTTACCATGAAGTGACATTCTCCCAATTTAACACAAGATTTTACCTCTTGCTTTCTCAACTCGTAAGTTCTCCTAAACGACTCGACAGTCACAGCGAAATGCACATCCGTGAAGATTTCGATATGATTTCTATCATATACTTGAAGATTCCCATGTACATCGTTGGAATGTTAGGTGCATTGCATAGTCGAAAGACATTTTCCTTAAAGCGAAAGGTACCAAGGGGCAAGTGAATGTAGTTTTCTTGATCTTCCAAGCTATCTCAAATTTGATTTGTACCAAATTTTATCGAGAAAGCAGTAAAATTCATGCCTACTGACTCTACAACATTTACGATCGACAAACGGAAGAGGAAAATGGTCTTTCCTGATGCTGCATTACGGCTTCCTATAGTCTATGCACACACTCTGCATCTGAAGTGACACAGTGGGGACAGGCTCGTTATTTTCATTAGCGACTCTTGGCGACTCCAGACTTCTTAGGAACTACTGTGGACTAACCATACTTATCTGCAATAGGGTCAAATAACCCCACATCAAGAGCTTCAGCTTCCTTCTTCACCACTTCTTTCAGTGACAGGTTAAATGTCCCTACGTGGTTGCTAGAAGGTTCGTATTCTAGTGATTCTATGTGTGCGGATCAAGGGTACATTCCTTAATATCTATGATTGTCGACTGTGATCCTGGGTTTTTCAATATTTCCAAAAGTTTGATTTCTTGAGTCACTTTAAGGAAGATGATTACGGAAAAGTGTCATGCTCCCCCAGAATGCATATTATTTAGATGTGTTGGTAAGGTTTTTAGCTCAAGCTTGGGTGGCCTCTCAGAGAGGCAATGTGTCCTCCTCATTTGGTGTGAAAGGTTCAAATTTAGGTACCCACACAATTAACTTCAAATACATCTTTATGCTCGATTATAGGTGGAGAAACTCCTGACTCCAAGTGGTCCTTCCTCATCCCGATTCGGGCTGACTTAGACGGTATATGAGACATTATCCGGGTATTTTTTGTACCACGGAGTCAATCATAGTAATTTCACACGTGTCTTCTTCATCCCCGAATTCCTTTGATTACATTGAAAATATTCGATTCACCGGTCATGTTCCCCCAAATGAAAGTGTCATTAGGCCTCCCCTACAATGTATAATGGCATTGCTTGGTTACGGGAGTAGTCGACCAAAATTGCTGAGGCTAGGTTCAGTTCCCAGCCCCTGAAATTTGAGTGTCATGTATGAATCGACAAGGGGAAGTAAAATTTTATTAAACTTGGACCAAGACATCCTTCCTTATTCCCCAGGAATTTATGACACTACGGTCAGTAATTGAGGTGATATTGGTTGGCTCTAATTCTCCTAACCCTAGGTCCACATATACTGAGTAAGACAGATTAACACTTGCCCTAAGTCCACTAAAGCATGCCCCGACTTTGAATTTCAGAAGCTACTATAGAAATAGTAGGATTCACAGGTCTTTGTATTTTGAGGCGATTATTCGGAGGTGGGACGTAGATTGTTCAGTCATGAATGCCTCATGACACTCGTTTCCACTTTTACCGTGCACAAGTCCTTGAAATTTAGCATATGATGGGATTTGTAGCCTCTAACAAGGGAATGTTCGAGTTTCACCTGGCAATGACTCATAGGCTGTATGGTTGTACTTTCTTTGGTGCTCTTAGCCTATGAGGGTATGTTTACGGAGGGATATGGTTAGACTTATCTTCCTCACGGTTGCTTATCTTTGTCATTTTATTATTAGGGACATGAGGTGTGTCTGATTTTTCATCCTCTCTAGCTAATTCACTATGAGACTCTTGTGATGGTTCCCTTGGTTGAATAGTTTTGTCGACTACCTTACCACTCAGAAGGGCAGTGGCCAGCCTTCTGATATCGAAAGGTACCCTCACTTTGGAACCTAAACTTCCCACCTTTGTTTTGACCTTGTGGGTTTTGGATGGAGTTATGATGGAGTTTCCTTTTTTCTTGTTGAAGGTTACTATAGATGGGTTCAACTTGGTTATCTTTGGGATCTCCACATCATTCGAGAGCAGTTCGAGGTCTGCGTGTTTTTGTAGTTTCTTTGGGTTTATGCGAAGCTGTGTGACTATGCCCTCCATACTTCTCTTATGGAGGTTGGTAAGAGAGTTTGTGAGTTTGATTCCCTTAGTTGGTGGATGATGACCTTGATTGGAATTTCCTTGAAATCCTTAGGGAGCCTTGATTACGGGAAATGGAGGAATGGAATTTGGAAAACCTTGGTTTTGGATAGTGAGGGCCTTGGTTGTTTGGCGGGTTAGGTGGTCCTCCCTCATTTCTCCCGGCTAAAAAAATTAGGATACTTACCCCAACGAGTTGTATGTTTGAGTATGGGGAGTTGAAAGGTTTCCTTTGGTAGTTAAGGCGTTGGCTTGTTCAATTTGGATGGCTCCCTTAACTTGGGAAAATTTTAGGCGGAGTTAATGGTCGAGTGTGTAGGGTCATCGCATATAATGCATGGTTCCTCCACTCTAGGTCGGTGGAATTGTCGAGGTATTTGAGTACACTAGTTACCTCGATTCACTCTCATCTTAAATCTCTATGGCTCTAATTTCCGCCTCCAGGTGGCAATCTTGGCACGCAACTCATCATTCTCTCTTAGGTGGTGGATTCCACCACCGGCCCAGTGTCTTATGCACTTTAGCGGTCTGTCTGAAGTGTTTATCTCCCAAGTTGACGTTCTGCGCTATAGGTAAAAAGTTGAATTGCCTCCCTGGCACTCTTTTCATAAAATTCTCACGCACATCATTTGGATGTCTTGTTTATTACCTAGAGATAATCCTTGATGAAAGTATGCCTGAGTTTGTCCCGACATCCGACCCGTGATGAGGGATAGCATAGGAGGAGATCCTTATATCTTCCATACGGCACAAGGGTTCCACTGGCTTTAGAGAAAGTTACGAATTGCTCGCATGAGGGCATTGAAATGCGTGCGGGGAAAAACATTGAGGAATTCATTAGCATGTTTTCCCACGTAAAGATCGAATTAGAGTGCAAGGGAATGGAACCAGATTTGGCTTTCTCCTTTAAAAGAAAAAAGGAAATAAGACCAAAACAAAATTAAGGTGGAGAGGAACCCGAGTGGAAGAATCTGCGCAGACATCTCAAATCCCTCATGAATGAGTAAAGTTGCCGGTCGAACCCTTGGTATACGGGTGAAGACGGATCATTTAGACTTCATCGGGGTGGTTAGCCTCATCGGGCGAATACAGAATTTGTGGTGGTCCTGCGAGGTTGCGAATTTCTCGAAGGGTTCTTTCTACATTGGGCAAGGAAGCGGGGAGGAACTTCTATATTGATTGTCTTGAAGGTACCATTTCCTCCTCATCAGGTTTATTGGGAGCGTAGCATGGCCCCCGTGTTGTGGGCTCTTGAGTCCTTCTTGATTCTCAGGATTATCCATTGGAGGTAAAATGTTATCTTGAGACACTTGGCTTATAATGGATTTCTCAAGGTTTCTAGGGGATACAGTTCTGACTAATCGGTGTTTCTCGTTGCGAGCCCAGATTGACATGCACTACACTTACTCTGTCGAGAAACACCTTGCTGAGATTTCTCAGCAAAACAAAACAAAATAAAAGAAAAATGGAGAGCGTGCGGTTTGCGATGCAATTGCAAATTACCTCTAGCTCTCTTCGGATCCAGCTTGGTTGAAATCGCCACTCCGACAGCGCGAAAATGCCGATCACGATTAGTATGCCTAATTCTATTGGCGTAGGAATTATAGTCGTCTAGCATTGTATCTGTGGGAATCCACGAGGTCATCTCCGCAGGGGAGTAGATGCAGGTTCGGTTGATCATTAGGGTATTACCATTTAAAAGTATGATTTAAAAGAAAGCGTAGTGTTGTGTTGTTTGATTGAATGGTTGATTGGTTTGAATGTTTTAAATAGAAGAGCGATTCTTTGGGATTTTAGGGTTCATCACTTGATCGGGTAAGTCCCACCTCTTATTTTATAAACTCATCTAGGAACCATTGATAAATGGTCTTCGATGGAGGATTTATCTTTAAATGCTTTTGGAAAATAAAGATGATCAAGTAATACTAAACACTTGTTCTCAATTAAAATGAACCCTTAGTTGGCATTAAGATCGAAGCCTGGCGTTAATAGAATATCTCGTTAACACGTTGTCGAGAATTTGTCCAACTAAGGATTTAAAACAACTTTCTACACAAGTGATCAATATTACACAATCCATTGAAAATCAAGAGAGAGGTGAGGATTTTACCTTGATCGGGGTGAGGATTTCCTCGTATGATCCCGGTAGGGGTTTAGAACTCCATAAAACTTGTATGAACAATTAAAGATGAAGAAACGATTAAACATAAAAAGCGGTACCTTGCGGAATCGAGGGTGACTTGTAAGCGAGAATAGAAAATATGGAATGCTAAGATTTAAAGCGGAATAAATATTGATCTTTGAAAAGATTACAAATGACTCTTGAATAAACCACAAAAAGATGGAAATGCAGGGAAATGGATGCATAAAATTTTCAAAAATGGAGAAAAACTCTTAAAACCTAAACCCTAGAAGTGAAGAACTCAAAACTCAGAGAAAGCTAAAAAGACTCCAAGGGATCCTCTAATACTTGTGTCCTCCTCCTTTTTATAGCCCTGCGAAGTGATTTTCCCATTTTGGTTCACTTACGAAAAGTGCCTCACGTCCAGTTAAAGTCTTGTGGATAATTAGCAAGTTCCATAGAATTTCTCTAGGTGGGACTTTAGGTTCTCTGGGGTAGGACTTCTCTTGCCAATTTTCCAGCAAGTTCTCTGGGGTAGGACTTGAAGTTCTCTGGTGGGACTTGTCGGCTGCCCGAATTTCAGCGAGTTCCTGCAGGTAGGACTTGAAGTTCCTACCCAGGTGGGTTTCAATCCTCTGGTGCTTTCCTTGCTTATTGGGGTTCAGAAACCGTCGTTCTCACCCACATCCATTGCTTCATATTGGCTTCACAGAGCTTACATCCTTGTGCACTTACGTTTTAAACTGAAAGACACACAAATCTAAAAACACGAAGAGATTAAATTACTGTTCTTATACCCGTGATACATTGTGATTTAAATGTGTTAGATTCCGTTATAATTATCACTCAATTGTGTATTCATCAGCCTAAAAAATGAAAAAGCAAAAAAACCAAGCTCTAGGATCAAAAAAAGAAAGAAAATAGCTTAAGGTTAAGAGCGTAAGGCTCGACAAGGCTCAACGCCTAAAAAGGAAAAAGTGAGAAAAGCGAGCCCTAGGCTCGGAAAGGAAATAAAATAGCTCAGGGCAAAGAGCTTAGAGCACAACAAGGCTCAGGGCCTAAAAAAGGAAAATGCGAGAAAAAACAAGCTCTGGGCTTGAAAAGGAAATAAAATAAGCTCAGGGTTAAATGAGGCTCAGGGGTTTAAAGGGAAAAGTGAAAGAGTGACTCAGGAGCTCGAAAATAAATAAATGTAGAGTGAGGCTCAAGCTCAATAAGGCTTAGGACCTACAAAAGGAAAAAAGTGAGCTACGTGAGCTGAAAAGAGGAAATAAAACGACTCAAGTTTGAAACTACGTGGCTTGGGCACAAAAGGAAAGCGAGAAAAGTGGTCTTTGGGCTCGAAAAGGAAATAAAATAGCTCGAGATTGAGAGTTCATGGCTCGACAAGGCTTAGGGCCTAAAAAGGAAAAAGCGAAAAAGCAGACTCGGACTGAAAAGGAAATAAAATGGCTTATGGCAGGCTGAGGGTGAGCAGGCTTAGGGCTGAAAAAGAAAAAGCGAGCTGCGGGCTCCGAAGGAAAGCATTTCGGGGTTAGGACCTCGGGCGTAAAAGAAAAAAGCGAGAAAAGCGAGCTCCCGGCTCAAAAAGGAAATAAAACTACTCAGGGCTAAGAGCTCAAGGCTCAAGGCTGGGGAAGCGAAAAAGTGAGCTCTGGCTGAAAGAAAATAAAGCGACATTGTTGGGTGATAGCTTGTAAAGGCTCAGGGCTTAAAAAGGAAAAAAGCAAGAAAAGCGAGCTTTTGGCTCAAAATGGAAATAAAACAGCTTAGGGCCTAAGGCTCAAGGCTGTAGGCTCGGGGCCTAAAGGAAAAAAAGTGAGCTCAGGAGCTTGAAATGAAATAAGCATTAAGTAGAGCTTAAGGCTCGACAAGGCTCAAGCTTAAAAACGAAAAAACGAGAAAAGCAAGCTCCGATCTCGAAAAGGAAATAAAACAATTCATGGCCAAGAGCTTAGGGCTCAACAAGGCTCAGGGCCTAAAAAAGGAAAAAATGAGCTATGGGCTCGAAAAGGAAATAAAACATCTTAGGGCTGAGAGCTCAAGGCTTAACAAGGCTCAGGGCCTAAAAAAGGAAAAAGTGAGCTCCGAGCTCAAAAAAGAAATAAAAACGACTCAGAAACTCAGCAGGCTTAGGGCACAAAGGAAAAAATGAGAAAGAAAGCTCCAGAGCTCGAAAAGGAAATAAAATAACTTGGGTGAAACGGGCTCTTTGGTTGGGGGCACAAGGAAAAAGCGAGTTCGGGTTTGAAAATAAATTCGAGCGAGCTGAGGCTCGATAAGGCTTAGGGCCCTAAAAGAAAAGCGTCTAGGCTCGAAAGGAAATAAAACGGTTTCAAAACCGAAATGAGAGCAGGGCTAGAGCTCTGAGCATGAAAAAGAAATAAACGATTCAGGGCTAGGCAGACTCATGACTCATAGCCTAAAGAAAAATCTGAGCTCAAGCTTGAAGGAAATAAAAAAGCGACTCAGGTTAGGGGCTTGGGGCTCGACAAGGCTCATGGCCTAAAAAATGAAAAAGCGAAAAAGCGAGCTTCAGGCTTGAATAGGAAATAAAACAACCCAGGGTTCCCAGAAAACTTAAGACCTGCTGCGGGGCTCATAGGTCTAAAAAAAGGAAAAGGCGAGCTCCAGGTTCGAAAAGGAAATAAAACACCTCAAGGTTGGGAGCTTGTTAGGTTTTTGGCAACATCACCAAAGACTTGTTAGTCCACACAAACATGAAGACAACTTGTTAGGATATTCATTTAGCGCCGCGAGTCATCAAACAATATAAGGACTAAAAGTCAGATGTCGATTCCATAGGGAAGGTGTGGTTTTGAGTGAGGGATTAACTATCCAGGCTACTAAAGTCATTCACTATTTGAGCGACTCAATGATTTGGTGAAATTTTGTGAAAATAATAAAAACAAAACTAAACAAAAACAAAGAATGATTTGTGAAAACTAGAGTAAACAGAGAGAAAACAACTTAGAGAGGAACTAGGGTTGGTTATCTTCAATGATGTTGAGTGATTCATCTGTATAAGGCACGAGCTGAGTGAATTATGACTTGAGTTGGTCTTAGGACACGTTACAAGGATCCCACTTTCGTGTTCCACCTTGTATTTTCTCCCAGTATCACACATTCACGATTACGTCAGTTGATAGGGCGATGGTACAAAGCATTTTCCTAAGAGCTCTGTGATCATAAGTTACATTCTTACAATGAACAACTCGAACTAAGATTGGATGGTCATTAGTTACATCCTTACAATCCTTACTTAATGTGTTTTGGTGTCATTTCTAGTGAAATACATGGTACTAGACTTTTCTAATTCCCATCTTCTGCTAACTAGGTTAATTAAGCGTCGAGGATAAAAAATCGGAGAGTAAAGCGAGCCCCGAATCGTGCGTGTTAATTGTAGCCACACATAAATGTGTAAATGGGTGCTGTAGGAACAAGTGCATGGTCATGACCATGGTCGTGACCACATCGGAAAATGAAATATGGTTGTTGAGAGGAGCGGGGGGTTGTGAGATTCGTGGCGTGGTTTAGAACCACGTTGATCGACCACATCGAGAGTTGGTTGAAAACAATCCTCTGTGGTAGCAACCATGGTCGCGACCACATCGAGAGTTGGTTGCGCACACACTTCCTAACTTTGCCTTATGGTCACGACCATAAGTGCTGTGGTTGCGACCATAAGTGCTGTGGTCGCGACCATAAGTGATGTTGTCGTGACCATAAGTGTCGTGGTTGCGACTACAGCTTCTTCCTTGCATAAATTCTTCATTTCATTCATAAATTCCTAAATTGCTTCCTAACATCAAAAACATGAATTATGCTACGTTTTGCACTAATAAAGGCTAACCCTAAGGCACACGTGGCAGGCTAGGAAGCAATCAGAACGGGGCACAAAATGGCAGCAGGCTCTTGGCTCAAAAAGGAAATAAAATAGCTTAGGGTTGAGAGCTTAGGGTTCATCAAGGCTCATGGCCTAAGAAAGGAAAAAGCGAGAAAAACGTAAAGTAATGAAGAAGGGATATGCCCCAATATGCAAATCAAAAAGGTCAATTACTCAATGTGATGACAATGAAGCTTACTAATGATCTAGCAACATCAGTGGTGGGGGTATGCCCCTAGCATACAATGGTGACTAACCTAAAAGACAACGTGTCTAAAATAATCGATACTTTAGTGTATGCTCATCGATCTCATAGTGAAAGTGAAAATCTAATCTCAAGGCTGCCACACAGGACCATGCATCAAGGCATGGTAGCCGAATAGAACTTACCAACAATTAAATTCATAGTAACCAACACTTAATATGCTAACTGCCAAAATGGAGACATCCTCACAAATGATTCAATAATATGTTAGGCTTTGCCATCATGAAAGGTGTTGAACTTAAAGAACAATAAGGATTAAAGCTCGGTGCGAAACTTCAGATTGAGCAGCATACAGCGGCCCAAAGCCGAGTCCGTTGACTACCGTCCTCGACTTGGCTGAATACTCGTAGACTGTCGGGTGACGACATTTCTGATCGAGGCGAAGTCTCTCGCTTTATGCAGGAGCTCTACCAAATACAAAATCTTCATAAAACTGTCCCGACATCAATCACCCCGTTACAAGCGGCCTCTTGGGCCAAAAACCAATACTAATCACACTATATCCAAAACGAGTTATATCTTACAATATTCGATTATATCCATAATGCAAGAGTTAGTGATTCACTCTTATACAACACATATGTCTAAAATGAAGCATTCTAATACATAAACATCAACAAGCCACATTAGGCTTTCTTCTGGCCTTCGACCTCTAGGATGGGCCGTCTCCTCGCACGCTCGTGCACTGCCAAAAAGGGGATCCCACGACGAAGTGTTAAAGCTCGATGGGAGAATGTCACAAGTGGGGTACACTCACCACCTAAGTGCGGTGCAATGTTCCAAATTAAACATACATTCAAACGAGAATGCATGATCCTACTTGAATGTCTACATGACCAACTTCGGATCAAAATTCCTGTGAGCTCTCTCACACTTTCTTCCTAAGCCTCGTATGGGAATATTAGTTTTAATAGTGTAACCCTCAGATGTATATATATCAAGTGAAACTCAGAGCCCGATTGATATATATTGACTATTTAATGGACTACCCTCAGATGAATAAATATCAAGCGGTAGCTCAGAGCCCAGTCGATATATTATTGGATTTGGACTACCCTCAGATCATTTAATATTTTTAGTCTACCCTCAGAGACCATTTTTTCCTCTAGACTCATCTCATGCACTAACTCCGTCTAGGATGTTCAGTGCATATGGAATACATATGCAATCCATTCTGATCTAATCACATGCAAATATATAAACATGAATATACTCGCATAAAAATTAAATCACACAACATGTTATGTAATTATCATTTTCAAACATCAAAATTAGCTCACATGGGCTAATAATCACACCTGAGCAATTTAATTTAAATCCTTTCGGCCAAACACCTATTTTCACGAAAATATATTTTAAAGCATTATTAGGAATAGTGAAACCCTAGGTTACTATTCGAGGAAAATCTAACAATGATTTCACTTATTGAACCCGAAATCCTGACCATTCTGACCCCAGCCATTCATAAACAACCATTTAATACAAATTAAACCCAACCACACCCACTAAAATTACGGTATCACGCGGGCCGGCCCCTGAAGTCTCCCAAAGAATTCCTATAATTTCGGTCCCATGTTTTGGGGCCGCTCCCATAAACTCATTCAGGCATTTACATACCAATACATGATTTAAAGCAAATATTTATGAATTTAAAACACCCAACGGCGCGTAACGACCCTTGTTTCAATGGGTTCAATAAATTCAAATCAATTCGATCGAGTTTGGGACGGTGAAAGCAAACCTCATGACTGAGAACCAGCCGCATGACAGCCATAGAATAAAGCAGTAGGAAAATCTCTGCTCTTGGGTTAAAAACTGTAACCGGGGTCCATGAAGCCCTTTGCTGCAAATGAAGGCGTTTATATGCCAGTTGAAATCCAGCGATTTGATGCCTCTGTTTCTGAAGAGAAGACCTTCTCTGCAAGGGCTTTCCATTTTGTTCAGCCATTGCTATCTCCACAAATCAGCTCCCCACGTTTTGCCTTTCTTTAAGTGGAGAAGATGATGTCTTCTTTAACAAAATTACAAGTTGCCCCTCATTAATCCAATTAATTCCTTAACTACCCAGTTGATATTCGAGCATTACTTAGTGGTAGTTTCGTGTTCCCACACGCTCATTACCGCCGCCAGGAAATTTTATGAGTACTTGTTATATCTTTAGTGCGTAAGAAAACCGTTCACCTTTTACGAAATCGATGCCTCTCAGCAATGAGACTCAAGTATACCGAGAAAAATTCACAATTTTACGTGCTAACTGGAATTTCGCGAGGCATTCAGCATTTAATCGTTTAGTCATAAAACACCTAGAAAATTAATTGGATTTTTAGCGTAATTATAATTTTGTAATCAAAATTCTGATTTTGCCCTTATTCGAAATTGGGAATTTCTCGGGTCTTACATTCCCCTCCTTAAAGAATTGATCACGAGAAATTAAGGACATATCATAATCAGCGCATGCATATACAACGCGCACTCTACAATATAACCGGCTAGTCATTTAAATCTTAAAGCGGCTAAACCGTACCTTCATCCTAACAAGAAGAGATAAGGTGCGCATTGTGTCTCGCGCTCAACGTTGACTCCTCACTCCCAGTCTTTGCCACTGCCCTCCTTCCTTTCTGGTGCTAGTGCCAGGAACCAGATCACGACTATACAATGCACATTTGAACCCTCTCGAAGGTTATCAGGTAACCGATCTATGCATTCTGATCACATGAGCTGGATGCGAATTATATCCTCAGACATGACGTCGAAGCTTCTCATGGACACATGACATGTCTTGGCGGTACGCTAGCCGTGCATAGCCCCATTGCCTATCCTCTCGAGTATCTCTCAGAAGGTCAGTGAATCTCGCGATAGCTTCCATTGCTTCACAAACACGACCCACTCTATCTTTGGAATGCTTCCTTCAAGGAAATGTGATCACTTCTTTCAATTCTAAAGAGATGATTATGCATCTACATGGCACTTCCCATAGCGGGACGCACCGTGGGTGAGGAAAGGGCCGCTCTTTAACACATCATCGCTCACCTTCTGGTCATTCTCTAATCAATGGGACGTGGTGGGATCTACTCTTCACCTTGGTCCAACATGTATTAATCATGGCCTCATCGTTTTCCTCATACGGTACCATTCGTACACTGAAATACTTTGATTTGTGTGAGAGTTCTAAGAGACATTAATCCTCTTGCCCTTATGATCTGGGCACATGTTGTGACATGCCCTCTAACACCATTATGTAATTCATACCTACGTAACCAACACAACCCTTGCGTGGTGGTAGCAGCGTGTATTTCCCTCATCCGGTCTGATCGCGACAATCCCAATGAATTTATCAGCCTGGTCATAATGTGAATGACCTCCATATCGACCCTTGCCGACTCACCAACGCTGATTCAATTTCCAATGCAGAGATTTATCCAGTTTCGAGTCACTCGAGCTCACATCCTTTCCGACTACTGAGTTTGCATTGTCTTTGGCCAGTGTGTTTTCATCTCAGAAATGACATAATTCTCCGACTTACAACGAGGAGCCCCTTTTTGCTTTGCCCCACATACTCTAATTATTCGTCATTTCCTGATTTGAACTATTAGTCTTCATGGGCGTGATCCCTAAGGCCAGCTGAAGGCCACACTCACAGAGTGGTGAATGACCACTCTAGTGCACCACGCGAATCTCAGTCTGGCGTGCCGTGCACATGAGCGTAATGATGCTATGTTGCGACCAAGCCAATCCGGTTCCGCCATGAAGCGAATCACGGAGGCCTCTCATTCATAATCCGACGCTGCGGTTAACTCACCCACAGGAAGGCGTCTATCTTGGCCTGCAAGGCGCCCGGCCTCTGGCCCCCGATCGATGGCAAATTGTCGGTTATGACGACGACCTGGAATCTCGATTCGCGGCGACGGTGGTTATCAACCATCCAGTATGGCACGGCATCCAACAGCCAATAGGTCTACTATCCCTAAAGTCCACCACGCTTCCTTCGCGCCCAGCTGATGCATCCACCTTTGACCTTGCGCTCGGCCCCGGATTGTGATACGTGTTGTTAAGTGTCCGTACCAACCACGAAACCAAAGCTGGTTCCTGTAACCGTACTGGGGTGCGGAGGAATGTGTATCTCCACGTCCCTCGACTACTTGAGGACATCTTTGTCAAGTCAAGGATCTGTCCTGGGGAAATCCAGTCACTCATGTATGATCACAGTCTACAGTCCGAAACTGAGTGGCAATGAAGTCTTTCGCCCTCTTACAAGCCCAGGAGCTAATCCTCCTCTTGCTGTAACTTGGGTATCAGAGTGTTCCAAATTGTATCATAATCTCTCTCTCTATGGTGAGTTTGTCGACCATAGATCCCCATACGTATCCGCAAGGCGAAGTCCCTACGATCGGATCTAGATGGACGACGACCCCCGTTCTCGAATCTCTGTAATATCCGGTCGATCCCGAAACTTCGCATCTGAAGTTGACATTGATTCCTCTCCTGACGCATCGCTGCCTCTGACCTTCCTCTAGATTGGGCCATCACAGTCATGACTTCCCATTTCGCGGTGGTCCCAACCTGCATGATGGCTAAAACTAACTTCACGAACTTAGTGTCTGATGGTCTCTCGACAAGCGTAAGGCGATCCTGAATAATATAAATGCTCCCGTTCGATGGGGACTAGATGGGAGAAGCATCGCCATCCACGAGACACGACAAGGCTTTGATCTAGACTAAGAGGTTGGAACACCCTATGCATGAGTCCATGAATCTGTTGGCGCGTGCAGTCAATCAAAGGGCATCATAGTAGCTCAGTGCCCATGCGCGTCTGGCGGCATCTTGGGGATATCTGTCTCCACAACCCTCGGGCGAAAATTAGTGGCGATGCGAGAAGGTCTATCTTGGAGTAGACTCGCTCCTCAATGAGATCAAAACCGTCGTCAATCTAACGGTAATGGGTACCAATTACGGATCGTAACCCGATCCATTGTCGATAGTCGTACGATCGAAGGAGTCTTGCTCTCTTCTTATACTTCAATAAAGCGCCCGGCTGGTGAGGTCTTTCGGTCCAATAAACTAATCCGATAGCTCTTTAAGCGGACTCTGAGTTCTTTGCAAACTCAATAGGGTGCCCTCATCACGAGTCATAGGATGGGTAAAGTACCCAGGGTGCCGTCTGAAGTCTACATCCACATGTGGAGGTAGTCCGGTGCTCATCTGGAGGAAATATTAAATGCCTATGAGCCGCTCAGTCGAATGAGTGAAAGATCTCGCCCCTAGATCCTCTACAGGAATAGAGCTGTAGCTAACATGTTGTCCTGGACTCATATCTTGTCTAGGAAAATATCAGTGTACCCCCTGAAATACCACGGAGATCTGATCTGCGTGTGAAATTTGTAATCCCCTCCCTAAACTCCACAAATACGATAGCGACCACATCAAAGCTGTGATGATCATCTCAGGATGACCTGAACCTGGCATGTCCATGAATTCTCGGGTCCATGTGAGTAGAGTCCCAGATCTCTAACTGCGCAACCTCGACATGTCATCCACATTCGCCTAATCCTGGGGAGAACTCTCACGTGCAGCTCCTCTAAGGTCTCTAGGGTCTGTATTTCACCATATTTGGAGGGGCTCGTTCTCTAGGCCCCGGCTTGCCAGCTGTCAGATAGTGTCGGAGGTAATCTCCATGGCCTCAACACCTTCTCGATCTGCGTAGACCAATGGTCGTACCAAAGCCCCACGGTTCTCTCCTCCCCCTGTGAATGTCGGAGGATGATGCGTCTGCCTCAGGTTACTGGATCTTTCCCAATCTGCCGCTATCACAGGCTGTGCTATGGCATTATTTGTAATACACCTACGATATTCGGCCCGAGTCTAGCGATCAAACATTGTGGTGCACGGCCCGATTACCAGGTATGGGCGCCCCTCGTCCCTCGCCCTCCCACTAGCCATCTACTTATGTGAATGGCAACAAGACTTATAGAATTTCATTTCGAGTCTAACTAGCAATCACATTACCAAATTACTAGTAAGACTTGACAACCATAGACCGACTAGTTCTCATTTCTAAGTGGCGCTAACTTCCAACCACTCCAGTCATTTATTCAGGTAAATTCTAATCTTCCATGTTCATTTCATTATCCAAATCATAAGATTAAATAAATCCATAACCTTAGTATTCACCATTTTTTCTATCTTTGTTCCACCATTCATATAATTTTCTACGCAACTCTGTATGATCACTTAATTTCAAGCGGTGGATTCCGTCAGCTCTGATTATCTACAAGGCGTAACCACGACCCGAGACACTAATCGCCGCCTTTCGATTAATATAATCAATTCGCGTTTAAAATATTGTTTTAGGCGAAATTTTATTTTCAAAAATTTTATTTTTTGAAAATTTTAATCTTGAAAGAATTTTATCAAATTTATTTGATTTTAATTAATTTTTTTGAAAATTTCGAGATGAGCATTCATGAGGCGGGACTCCACCGAACAATGTCCGTCGACTCAAGAAAAATACGTCAAGCAGGCAACAGGCTAAGTGCGGTGCGACCCTTGCACGCGTGAGCGCCAGTATGCGCCCGGCCTGAGCGCCGCCCGTATGCCTATGGCGCTCTTTGCCGTAGCATGACCTTCACCGCCGGCGCTGTGTATTTCTTTACTTTTTGTCGGCGCCTCGCCCATTTCGCGCGCCACCGCTGCGCTACGCTTGTAGCGTGGTGCAGATGCCAGCGTATAACTGCCTGTACTGCGCCCGGCCCATGCGTCTGCCTTTTCTTTTGGCGCGATCGCGCCCATTGCCCCTGCCCGGCTGCCCTTTGTGCTCGTTGCGCGTGTCGTGGCACAGGCGCGTGTCGCCGTGCGACCACTGTGTGCGACGGTCCGGCGACCCATCCTCTTTGTCTGTGGCTTTGTATTGATACAATTTTCGGCCGGCCTTCCTATCTGATACATCTTGTCGGCCTGTCGACTCATCCCTCATTTTACAATCCTGGTCGGTGTATTGCAATACAATCTATGACCTAGGTTCCCGACAACATTACAAAATCACATTGAGCTAATTCCATTCTCTTAAGATTCACAATTGGGCGGTAGCCCATTCGGAAATGCGCATGATTTTTTTTTCGTTTTTCATGATAATTAAATTTTTTTTTTCATTTGTTTCCAGCAATTTGAAAAATCACTAAAAATCACAAAATCATATATATTTTTTTTTTCATTTGCTTGGACACTCAAATAAATTTATAAAAATTTATTCATCCCATTTACTCTTAAATTTTCACTTCATACTAGACCTTAAATTATTTTCTCACCTCACAACCAAATGATTTATAAATTTATTTGTTTTCAGTTTTTCACTAAGAAAATTTTCAGCTCAAATAAATTTATAAAAATTTATTTCCTTCCATTTTCTTCAATTTACTACTTGTAAAATCATAGAAAGTATTTACTAACACATTCTCATCAAATATAAGACCCAAAATTTATTTTCTTATTAAAATTTCTTTTCACATCTTCCAACGCTCAAATAAGAATTTTAGTAAAATTTATTTTGTTAACTTTTCTTCGAGTTTACCTTTGTGAAACCTTAAAATTACTTTCCTTACCCTCTAATAAATAAATTTTTTGAAATTTATTTTCATTTCTTCTCTTAAATAAATTTATAAAAATTTATTTTATTTTCCTTTTTGTTCCGGTTTTTACACATTGTAAAAAACATCTTAAAACTTCAACACATCATGGTTGTCTATGTACTGTAATCACTAAGCACGCAAACTGTTTCTAACACACCACAACATGGCATACCTCATCTTTAATATTTCATCCAATCCACAAAACATCAACACACGTGCACGTGGTGTCTAGTTTTTGTCTTGTGATTTTCTAGGTAGTCCCATACCTAAACTACGACCTGACCACCACAATTGGTGATGTTCTTAACCATGGCCTAGCCGAATCCTCAATCTATAGGCTTTACATATACTCTCTTGCATCAGATACTAATGGTGATGGATACTAACCAGAGCTAATTAGTATTTTCTGTCTTTCGTCTGGCTATGCCTTAAGCCCAGGGGGTCCAGTGTTCACAGTCGGCAGTGGAATACTCGTGAATGTCGGAGTGACGACATTTTTCACGAAATGAGGATGAGTCTCCTTTGTGCGGGCTCTGCAGTACAAAATCTTCATAAAACTTGACCGACATCAATCACGATTACAGCAGCCTCTTGGGCCCCGAAAACCAATACTAATCACCTGTATCCAGCGGTTATATCTTACAATGTTCGACTATATCCGTAATGCAAGAGTTAATGATTCACTCTTATCATAACACGTATATTAAAATGAGAGCATTAATACATATGGCATCAAGCAAAGCCACATTAAAACAGCACAAGCGCTCAAACCTCTACAGATGAAGGCAGTCTCCCTGCTGCCGCTCAAATTTTTGTAAAAAAGGGGATCCCACGACGGGGTGAGCTAAAGCTGATGGGAGGAATGCTTGCAGTGGAGCACACTCACCACCTAGAGTGGAGTGCAATGTTCAAATTAAACATACATTCAGCGATAAATGATCCTACTTGAATGTCTACATGACTGACTCGGATCCAGAGTCCTCACTTGAGCTCTCTCACACTCGCCTAAGCTCGTAGCAGAATATTAGTTTAATGGTGGACAACCCTCAGTGTATATATATCGAATTGAGCGCTCAGACGATTGATATATATTATTTGTTTGTGGACTACCACCAGATGAATAAATATCAATGAAGTATTTCGACGGTCGATATATTATTTGGTTGGACTACCCACTCCGATCATTTAATTTTTTAGTCTACCCTCAGAACCATTTTCCTCTAGACTCATCTCATACCTTAACTCCTAAAATCCTAGGATGTTCAAGTGCATATGGAATGCATAATATGCCAATCCATTCTGATCCCAATCACATGCAAATATATAAACATGAATATACTGCTATCAAAATTCAGAATCACCTGTAACATATTATGTAATTATCATTTCAAACATCAAAAGGAATTAGCTCACATGGGCTAATAATCACATACGAGCAATTTAATTTAAAATCATAGGCCCAAACTATTTTCCACGAAAATATGTTTCAAAGCATTGTGAGAATAGTGAAACCCTGCGTTTACTATTCGGAAAATCCTAACGGCGGTTCATAGTGAACCGAAATCCACGACCACATTGCGACCTAATACATACAAACAACCATTTAATACACAAATTAAACTGACCACACCCAGAGTGCAATTTGTACGGGCCCGGCCCTAAAGTCTCCAAAAGAATTCCTACAATTTCGGTCCCATGTTTAGGACGCTCCCACCAGCTCATTCGGCATTTCCCATACCAATACATGATTTAAAGCAAATATTTATGAATTTAAAACCTTGACAGCCGTAACGTGCTTTGTTTCAATATTGGGTTTCAATAAATTCAAATCAATTAGGTCCCGAGTTTGGGACCGATCAACTCAAGCCTCGACCAAGCAGAAACATGGAAAACCCTTAAAGTAGATAAAAAACACAAGTAGGGAGAAAATCCTCTTGGGTTGTAAAAACTACGCAAACCCGGGGTCCACGCGTGGTGCGCACCCGTCAGAGCGTTTCCCTTCTTGCTCCGTCGAAATCCAACGGTCAGATCGCCTCTATTTCTAGAGAGAAGGAAGACCTTCTCTCTCACAGAAAGACTCCATTTTTGTTCCAGCAGCCACTGCATCCTCCCACGAAATCAGCTCCCACGTTTTGCCTTTCTTTTGGTGGAAGATGATATCTTCTTCACAAAATTACAAGTTTACCCCTCATTAATCAATTAATTCCTTAACACGATTTGATGTCCGACATTGCCCGGCCGTCCATTTCATCATTCTCTACTCCTTACCACTTATGGTACATGAGTACTTGTTATATGCGCTTTTAATCGTGAAAGCCGATTCTGACACCAGAAATGCGTGCCTCTCGAAAAAGCGTGCGGACTCATTTGTCTCGGAGAAATTACGAAATTTTACGTGCTAACTAGATTTCGCGAGGCGATTTCAACGGTACAATCCGTTTAGATCATCATTCAGAAAATTAATTACAGTTTAACATAATTATAATTTGTAATCAAAATTACGATTTTGCTATATTCAGTGGAATTTCTCGGGTCTTAAACATCCTTCCTTGATCAAAGGGCACATCATAAATCATGGTGAAATAAATTTGTAAGAAGATGAGATAGGGTTTAGTAAAATGTGTGTATAAATATGAGGATATCAAGAAGGAAATGTCCAAGTATGGGATGAGAGATAGGTAGGTATCAAGATCTGCAGGTATGTTGAAAAGACAAAATCTCATGTGACCACAATGCATTAAAATCCTCCATCAAATGGTCACTCACCGCGTCGATAAACCAAAAAAACTAGGTATCTATGCCCTAGTAACAAATAAAACAATTGCATCTCTGATAAGTGTGGAAGTGACTATACTCCGATATAGGAATGTCTCAAGATCCATCATCCAAGGAAGAGAAGGTTGTGCCCCAGTGTAGAACATCTCAAGGATCTGCCAACAATAGGATAGGTATGCCATAGTATCGAGTACATACATATATGATAAAAATGGCTTCCAAAGTAGTCATGTCCAAATGTAAGAATATATCATAATCCATCGATCCTGATAGGGAGAAAGCCTGATATATGATCATCGTGAAGCTCCTACTCATCTATCATGCTCAAAAATATCTCTAATCAACCTTGGAATATCTCCCGTGTGTAAGCTATCAAACATAATGTGTGGCATCGTGGCCTCGGGGTGAAGTCTTATGTTTCGGCAAGTAACGTGAAATTTCCCAATGAGATTAAAAGAAATAAAGGGAAACTAGGCTCAATAATCCCAATGAGAAAAATCTTTGAACCCCTCATGCATGCACTGCAATGTATATAAACCTCATGAGTCAAGAACCTAAGTATGTCATGTGAGAACACTAAATAGTGGGTAGTAAAGTATCACATGTCAATAGGATAAGTAAAAACGATATGTGAACGATAAAGATACTCTGGCGGGCGAGAGTGAAGGGTGGAAGGAAAGAACTGGACGATTGATGGTGGGTATTAGAATGAGTTTAGTGAGAAAAAGCACAAAGGTGGGAGTGGGTGATAGTTGTCTCACATCATAGCATGAAGGGACATCACATACGAAATGGATGTGGTGGATGGACAATGATTCAAATATTCTAAAATGAGTTCTAAATCTCTCTCGAATGCTTCATATGATCTAACTCAGGAGAGAGCTCTACCACATATAGACTCTCACCATCATATATCACTCAAGTAGGGTATCACATCCATACATTTTGAGAAGAACAATCTGAGTGAATATATAAGCGATTTTATTTATTTATTTATTTATTTTACATGTACTCGAATCTGACAATGACGATAATATACAACCACATGAATGAAATCACCTCACACACTAATGACACAAATCCTTATTTGATAAGATAATCTCTCACAACCAAGATATTTGGATCACCATCAAAGGGGTGACATGAAGAAAGGATGTGCCTGCCCTCCATACAAAGACATGTAGAAGACTACCACTCAAGGGAAAGCAATGTCGTATGTGAAGAGACATGGGAAAGAAAGGAGGTAGAAGATTAATGGTGACATGTGATATGAGGGAGTAATGCCGATGTCAAGAAAGGAAAGATCATGATATAGGCGATGGAATGAATCATAATACGTATGTCAAATCCAAAGCTCATGAGATCTTTAATCAAAGCATCTATACATCATGGAGCCCCCAACCCGGTGTAAAGATAAATGAGGTGATGAAAGAAAATGCTATAACATCCTGTGAGAAGCAGTGGGCTAGCTGACGGTCTTTCATGTGGGAAAGGTAAAGGTTCATGAAATGATGACCACCCATCATTTGACCACTACATCATACATCATGCTCGAGATTACACACGATCAATAATAAAGATCAGCACTCACCCGATGTGGCAATGTCAAATCTTCTAAAATCATTTGAAGATCATCTTTATATCTCTGCAAAACCTCTCGATTTATCTCGATCATGGTACTCGTGAAACTCTTATCAAATCGACTAACACTCTCGATACGAGGCTACTCATGAGTGATCCATATAAACCAACCCTTGTAGCCAAATCAAACTCATGAAGTCATATGTAAGTGCATGAACTGAATACCATGTAACCACTCACCTCTTCATCTCATCCATAGAATGTTTGATGATCCCATCAAATGTCCAATTGCCTTTTTCATCATAGTCACATCTCATGGTCTGTCTCTCCTCTGCTCCTACAATCTAGTCATCTAGGCTTTCTACTCAGTCAAATTTGGAAATTTAAAGTATAAAGGCTGGGAATTTATAGGATGGGAGAAGTGGAATTAATGAATCAAAATGTAGCGGTGCTTTCGCGAATGACAATATAAAACTCATGATAATAAGGTCGAGTGAGGTTCGAAAGGGGCTAAGGTAAGATTCTGAGGGTGAACGAGATGCTACTTTCTGATTTGGGCAAAAATAGAATCTCAAATTTATACTCTCAGTCAAATTCTGAAATCTAAGGTGATAAAATTTAAAAACCCTCCATGATGAGTTGGGCCCAAGTGATCATGACATGAAAGTGAAGGTGTCTTAAGTCAACACCATAACATAACACACACTAAATGATCCTATGGTGGCAATCATAATCCAGAATCATGAATAGGAATCCACAAGTCATAAAGAGAGTCCACGAGTAAGATGGCTGATATGAATATAAAACACTATCATGAGATCAATACTTCATCTATGTCCCCTTTGAGTCCTAGATTTAACCTTCAATTCAAGCCCCATGACGAAAAAAAAGATAAGGTGATCAAGGTGGGTTAGAAAAAATGTATGAATATAAAACCATGCCCCCTTTCATATGGAAATAGCAGGCTTCAAATTGAAAATTGAATCAAGCATCCAATAAGGAACGTATTGAGCTCATGATAGGTGTGTAGTGCAAGAGAAGTGATAAATGAGCATAACCAAAGTATCATGCAGCGAGTGACTATAAACTAAATGTAAGCGTCAACCCAAGAAAATAAGACTCGTGAAAGCCTTATGGAGAAGGCTCTTTAAACAAACTAAGTGATATGGAGTAAATCTGATGTGCAAAGACAAGGAGTGGTCCAACTAACACTCAAAACTCGAACCAATCTTTGAACACTTAAGAGGAGACCAAAGGGAGAACACTAGATCTAATTGTGACTAAAGTGGCCCTAAAGGCTCTAAGATGCACTCACGTGTAGGAAAAGAAATCTTAGAAAAAGGATTTATGCTCAACCTATAAGGTCAAGGTGGCTCTAAAATAAAAAGAGTAGACTTTTGAAGGGGTCCTTAGTAAGAGCGATCATACCCTCCAACGGTATGCAACCTCTTACAAGCCTCTGAAGAGACGAGGTGCTTCCATGCAAGGTGGTCATTACCTCCACACATGCACTACCTCGACATCCTAATGGAGTGTTTCCTATGGTGAAGGCTCTCACTACTCTTAGCAAGAAACTAAGCGTATAGTGAATGTGTGAGTGCATCCGAAAAACTTAATAAATCTAGGCACAAAAAGAGCACACCAGTCACATAAGTATCTTGAAATCTAGCTCTAGGCTATACAAGTCTTCAAAGATCGGACTCCAATCAGCATCACTATGTCAACCACCTCCAAAATGCTCTCAATCATAGATATAGAAAAACACTAGACCTTACTCCTAATCACTAACTCGGTCGAAGGGGGGCACACAAGGAGCAACAAGTCTCCAATCAAACACACAATCAAAGAAAATCGAGTCAACTGAGACTAGTGGTTTGTATTAATAAAATCATAAATTAATTATTTGTATGATTATAAAAAATATTTACAAAAAGATTTGAATTAATGAATAAACATATATAAACAATTGTATTAATTTATAAAGCAATTATTTTTATGATTATAGAAATTTTTTAAAAAATGATTTGAATTATTTGTCTTTTAAAAATTATATCATATTATTAAGATTTTTTAAATAAAATAAATAGATATTTTAAGAAAAAAATAAATAGATATTTAAGGATAAATAAATAGGTATATTAGATATATCCAAAAACTTAAAAAAAAAAAAAAAAACACCTTCAAATTGGACATAAAGCTTACTTCAGTTTTTTTAAGTTTCAAAAGCGTTTTTCAAAATATTACCAAACGACCTTTTTTTTCCCCTACAAACACTTAAAAGTATTTTTAGGCTTACAAACACCTTTGAAACACACCATCAAACCGGCCCTTAAAAGTTCAAACACTTGATTGGACAAAAATAAAGTTGAGATAAAATACGAGAAAAATCGAAAAGTTTAGATACTTGATTGAATAAAAATAAAATAATGTTGAGACACCAAAATAAAAAAAAAATATTTAGACACTTAATTGAATAAAAATAAAGTTGAGGTACTAAAATTATAAAAAATAGAAAAATTGAGACATCATTTATGTAATTAACTTTTTTTTCAAAAATGGAATATGATATATTGTATATATTAGGTTGTATTTTTTTCTTTCAAAAACGTAAGTATTTTTAAAATTTTGTTGTCGACTAATTGAAACTACAATTTTTTTATTTTATAAACCAAATTGAAATTAAAACCAAGATTTGTATAAAACAAAAATCAAAATTCGTGATCCGTTCGATTAACCTATTTTTTGTTCAATCCAATTAGATTTCTCGATCAATCGGTTTCGCTGATTTAATTTGTTCATATATATATATATATAGTTTTTCTATTATCTATTACTATATATAAAAGAGCCAGTTTTGTTGGGAATACCACTTTCTGTTTTAACTTTTTTATCTCATTTTACCCTTGTTTGTTTAAGACATTTACAATACGGCCAATGAGTTAATTGCTTAGTGATGTGGTGTTCTCATGCAAGAGAGTCTTAAGTGTTGAAGATGAAAACATGGCAGCAAAAAGACCATGTGTACTATTAATGCTGAGGCCACGTATTTATGTTGATAAAAATATTAGTTCCAACCACATTCTTGTGCATTTTCTGCATCGGGTTTACCTTTCTTGTTCTACCAAAAGCAACAATTATTGCTCTTAAAATTGGTATGTTAACCTTCTAGTCACCTCTCTTTGTTTCAACGGATTATCCATTATAATCTTTCATCCCATCTTGTTTTGGTGTTGAAGAAAAAATACGAAATACATATTACCAAACAAAATAGGAACAAAAACTATTTACTATCGAACAATTTATGCCTTGCTTTCTTCTTGCATTAACAACAAATATACTAGGAAATAACGAAAATAAATGCACAATATGTAGAATAAAAGAAGAAAAAATTGTAACTGACAAGCCCACCTGCTTTCGAGAAGTGGTGAGTGTCCGGCTGACAAACCCACCGTCACTACTAACATTATTCATACCAGTTGTTTAGGTTGATGCAGGCCTTCCCTTGTCAAAGAGAAAGCGTAAAAGAAAGTTCCTTTATAAAGTGACCTTTTAAGTTGGGTTAGTGGCCCCAACTAAAGGAAGGTTATATCTGCTATATGATATGGCTGTATTAAAATAGTACATAACAAGATGGGATTTATAAGGGCATGGTGAAAAATTATAGTTGCAATTTTAATTTTGATCACAATAAAAGGAGGTACCAGTAAATGAGGAGAAGCATGGATTAGGGTCATTTGGCGCTGACTAAAAAGAAAGATTATAGTTAGGATGTTTTGAGGCTACAACTATAAGAATGGTTATAGTTTGAGGTCATTTTGGCGCTGACTATAAGAGCTCTTGTAGTTAGGGTCATTTATGTGTCGTAACAATAAGAATGGTTATGGTTTGGGTCATTTTTTAGCCCTGACTATAAGAATGATCACGACTAAGAGGGGAGATATAGAGAGGGTTTTTGTGCTACTATAAGAGATTTTATTGTTGGGGCTTCCCTTTTGACTGCTATTAAAAGGTTTAATTTCAATTGTTATAAACCTACTTACAAACTAAAACAAAAATGGAGAATAAGTAAAGAAATAAAAATTACAAGGAAATAACAACAAACTTCTGACTCTTGAAAATAAAGTATTGTCCAGCTACCTCTCCTTAAAAAGCAAATTCGCCTTCTCGCGATTGCTTTAGAAATTCTCTCGGTGTCTACTTCTAGGATACAGAAACGGTCTTTGGCTGACTTAACGTAATACCTCATTGCGGTCACTTTCAGCGACCAGCGACAATATTTTATCACATAGAAACTCACAAAATCTTACACAGGATTTTTCTTCTTTTTGCCAAAGAAAGTCAGAACTCTCTTTATATAGACTTCATGTAGAGGGGGAGTGATTGGAAGAATTGAAAGTTTCCGACGGTTTCAAAGCCAACGAAAGGATTGACATGAATTCCCATTAAAAGGTTTTAAAATATTTAAAACTTTGACCAATCGTTTCAAACGTTTCAAAGAGTGAATTTCATTCAAAATGAAAAGGAATCTAACAAATCCCACATGAATGAAATTCACACTCAAACACAAGACCAACGACCCCTCATGAGTGATAGAGTACAACGGTTTAAACCTACATAGGATAAGTAGGTGTTACCCTTTGAACATTTCCTTGTAGAAGTGTGTTTACTTTACTGACTAAATAGTATACACGATGTCCTTAAACCGTTATGTCCTTTGTGTAGATGATGACATACTTTACGAATCTTCTGCATCTTACAATTACTGAACTTATGTTTGTTTGGCCATGAACATGCGGCAGTTTTGTAGGAGCTTAATAGGAATTATTACTCATTCAATTCCACTATGAAACTGACCTCACTTCTTTTACATAGGTGATCTCTTAATTGAGTGGAACTTCGTAATGGTCTTCCATCGCGGAAGTTATTCAAAGCATAAGCAACTTTTTCCTTATAGGCATTGTTTCATCACGAAGGAATGGAAAGGAATATCCCTCGATGATTGATCGAGTCTTTACAATTTAGTTGTCGCGTGAGGCACCGTCTTGGGATCTCCAGGTTAACTAGGTTAGGTACCCATTGTATCGACTTATTCTTTCTGTTGACTTTAATCCCACATTCATTTCGATTATGTTCCAACGACTCTGTTTAACCCTTTGGTTAGCGGATCCACAATGTTATCCTTAGATTTTACATAATCTACGAGGAGATAAGCTAGGTTGAAAGTAGTTGTCCTAATGGTATTGTGTTTTACGATGAATATCATCCCAGACTTATTGTACATCTTTGTTTGTGCTCTACCAATAGTAGATTGACTATCACAATGTATGCATATTGGAGGCACATGCCTTGGCCATTTTGTTATATCCTCTAAGAAGTGGAGTAACCATTCAACTACTTCCCCACGTTTGTCTAGTGCTATAAACTTAGATTCCATTGTGGATATGACAATAACCAGTTGTTTTGAGGATTTCCATGATCTGTGACCACTCGATGTAGCGACATAACAAGTCTGGAATTTTGGAGTCTTTAACATTTCAGATATCAATTAGCATCCTTTGTATCCTTCAAGTCTGACAAGATATCTTGTATCGTGCGACCCGTAATCAGTAGGCGTAGGTATTTGTCTCTCATAATTCCTTGCCAATGCATAACTCCAAGATTACTCGTTTATCTACTTAGTTTACTAATTGCATAGGCTGTCTTGTCTTGTACAACTCATTAAGTACATTAGACTACCTATTACCCTAGAGTATTTTACTTGAGAAACACTTTTTCCTTTATTCTCGGAGAAATGTAGAGTTACATTTATCGGTGTTCTGGCTATATTAGAATCATCTTCGTCAAATTTTCAAAGAATATTGTCAACATCGTGGCAGGCAGAATGAAGTAAAATATGATGTTCTTTCTGTTTTTATTCCACGATTACATCAGTGAGTCCATGTGTCTTTCATGTCCCCCTTTACGGGCCTGATTGTGGCCTGGCGGTAGATGTAATCTGTCTTATTATCCTTGCCAAATCAAACATTTTAATCACAGTACAGAAGTGTCTGATGACATATCCATGTTTCACATCTTCTTACTTAAGACACACTTGTCACATTCATTGGATTTTGAGATCATACGACGTATATCGTTGTCAAATTTCCACCATTGTGTTTGGTATATTTTAATCCATGCAAGGATTTCACTAATTTACAGACTTTCTTTTCTTATTCTAGAGTAGAAAAACCCTCGGGTTATTTCAAATGTGAATTTCTTCTATCTATTCTTCCATTTAGAAAGGTTGTTTTATTCATTTGATGTATAAGATTTCTTAGTGCAACGATTTCAAACATAATCGGAGTTCATTCTTATTCTGAGAACATATATGTGTCAAAATGATCAGTATGTTTGTATATACTTTGATCTGATCTGTCTTTTGTTTATTGATCCATCTACTTTCCTTTTCCTCTTAAAGACCCACTTGGAACTTGGGGTTCACAACCTGGTGGAAGATCCACTAGTTCCCAGGTATGGTTTTGCAGTATGGAATGAATCTCACTCTAAATGAGCTATTTCCACATGAAACTCTTTGAAGAGTTCATTGCCTCTTTGAAGGTTTGAGGCTCCCCTTCAAGCACATACGTCAGAAAATCTAGACCAAAGGATTTTTCTATCCTTGCTCCTTTACTATGCTTGGGTTCTACCTCACTATCATTATTTTCATCTTGACTATTTCCATGAATAGTCACCATTCCTCAGTTTGATGAACCATTTCTTTTGATACCACGACATCTCAAAAATGTTCCCTGCGAAATTAACCAGTTTTGATTATTATCGTGTTCTTGCTTGTAGAATATTAGGATATTCGACTCTGGACAAAAATTAGTGCGTCTTATTTTTTAATAATGAAAATGAAGTGTGGTTTTAGGTCATATTTTCACCATTTGGGTGGAGGAACTACCACTTTGGTTAGACATCCCAGCTCTTAAAATATTGGATGACTTTCTTCTGTTATTTATATAGGAATCTTTGCTTTTTCCTTTTAGGTACATATTAAAGGTATTATAGTTAAAATGGCTTCTCTCCATGTTTGTGATAGAACTAGAACTTATCAACATTGCATTCATCTTTTCTTTTTTTGAGTCGATTCTTTTTGTGACTCCTCCATTCAGTTTGCAGGCCGAATAAAGTTTTATGGTTTCATGTGTGTAATCCCACGTTGAGTACAAAAGTTGTCAAATGGGTTCAACTCTTATAACTTGATCACTTCTTAGCACTTTGAATTTTCTTGTTGAAGTTGATTCTCAACTTAAGGTTTATAGAGAATATTCTCTGTAATATCCTTACTTTTGAAATGGTATTATATGATTACTTTGTGCTATAGATTAATAAAAGTGACAAAATATTTATTAACACCATCTGTTCATGAACTTAGTCACATATGCTGGATCAAGTCAAGAGTTTTATTGTGCTAGCATGCAGAAAGAAGACTTGGTTAGTTTTGCCTTAACACAGTTTCACACTTATGCTTTACATTAATTTAGAAAGTTGGTATATGATTTAAGTTAATTAATCACCCATAATGTATCATAATTAACATGTCATAATCTATCATGCCATAGATTAGGCGACTCAAGCATAAGTAGAAGTACTCGCTTTATTCATTTTTGACTTAATTAAAGTCATTACATTGACTTCCACGTACCATTGCTCACATACCCTTTCCCACAGCGTTATTCACTTTGGATGTAAAACTTGTTGATTCAACCACTACTGAATCCATGGTTGTTCAGCAATGAACGGATACTAATTTCTTTGGGATTTCTGTCCATATACATGACGATGATCAGAGTTAGACCTCACTTCCCAAGCGTCATCTTTAAGACCACTCCTTAGCCCTTGATGTAAGAGTGGCGGAGTTCCCCCATGAACACCTTTTCCACAGTCTTGGATTGATTGGTGGAGAACATCTTCTTGTCCAGAGCATACATGGCGGGTATGACAATGTCAATCACCATTCCTTGAGATTGGATCCTACCAAGTTCACTTAAGATTCTTGTAGTGAAAGTTAAATTCGGACACATCATTGGCGTGTCTGACCATTGGCTTCCTTGGGTTTGTTCTCTTTGGCGGTTTACCGTAAGATTTGTGACCTTCTTCCTGGTGGAAAGGCATTTCCCTAGGAACTTTTGCTTATTAGAGTCCCCTCATTTAGGTCCCAACTTAGAGCTCTTCCCTTTGTTGTGCTTCTTTATCTTGGAACCTTGACCCAGTTCTACAAAGTTTGCCTTCACTTATGTTGAAGTGTGAGCCTCTTTCTTATCAGACCCTTTGTTATCTTCTTGATTACAAGGCTTTAACAACGGAATCTCTATATCATTTCCTTTTGCTTGTGCTTAAGGTAACTCTTGAAGTCTTTCCAAGCTGATGCAGTTTCTCAATAACAGTTACCACTTGAAAGCTTTCACCCAGAACCATTCCCTTAGTGTGTATCTCATGGATGATCACTTGATGTTTTTGGACTTGAGCGCCCTGTGTCGAGATCACCATTTTGAAATGGGGAATCGACCCACGATGAATTTCTTAGCCCCAACATCCTCGGTTTTATATTTATGATCTAGAGATTCCCATAGCTCCTTTGTTGAACTCTTAGTATAATTAACATTATACAAAGAATCAGTCAACCCATTTGAGACATAATTTTTACAAAGAAAGTTTGAATGCTTCCAATCATCTATCACATTGATGACTTGGATGTCCAGTAGCTCAAATCTTCCTTGAGCTTTGGAGCATCTTAGTCGAGAATCTATGACTTCGGGTTGGTAGGTGGAAGATATAGCATCTTTTCACTTTGCCCGCGGAGTTTAAAGTTGAGTCCGTATTGACTTCTTAGGCTTCTCCCTTGGAGAAACAGAAACATGCTCGGAAGTGTACACCATTAGTAAGTAATGACAATAAGGGCCGCCACTTGGCCAAATTCAGGTACACCAGTATTGTTGAATTCATAAAGTCATTTCTTATGAAGCAGACAAAATGTTAAGCTTTTCCTTTTGAAAAAAAAATAGAAAATTACTTCTACAGTATTCTAGGAAAGGCGGTAGGAGTGGGGAAACCGGGCAGCTAGCCTCAGCAAACCCAGAATATTGAGTTCAAAGAAAAATTGGAGGGGTCACAAACTGTCTTGCTTAAAATCCTACCTCCTTAGACAAAACTTTTATGTATGATAAATTTAAATTTTCAAAAGAAAATTGATCCACACTCTTATAGGGCTATTATTCCAATAGTTCAACACAAAGTGAGTTGTTACATAATGATTAAGGCTTAGTTTGGAACCCAGTGTAGGTTCAAACATCTCCTTACTTTTTGAAGCAAAATTTCCAACCAACAAACCAAATTGTTTGTTTGGTTCTGATTTGTAAAAAAATTGTTTTTTCCTTTCGAAAAATTCAATTTTCCCTTTGGAAAAAAAAGTTTTTGAACAAAAGAGTTCTTTTTTCTTTCCGGGTAAAAGCGTTTTTTTCCCAAACTTCTTTTTTTCTTTTTTTTGAGAAAGGCGTGATCCTTACCTCAAATTCTAGGGTCATCCATTGTCTATCGTGTATCTTTCACGGCTTTGAGCCATGAGAAGACGCTACTGTATCAAGTTCATCTTCTCATAGGTGTCCCTTTGCAAATGCGGAGGCACAGCCAAAGCGTTTGTATCTCTCACCTCAGTCCAACGGTCCAGATCGGCGCTGTTTCTGTAAAGGAACACCTCATAGGGTGCCATTTGTACACTTATGCTTTTATTAGCCTCTGAAGGCTTGGTCAAAAATGTGGTCGTGGGTTGTTGCTCATACCGCCTCGGCGTCCTCTTCCTCGTCTAACCATCTACATATGGCAGATAACAATAGAGTTTAAACTTGAGTTTCTCCTTGTCGGAGCTAGTAAGTGCTTGTTGCAGCCACTAATAGACCCAGATCAAAACCTATAGTTGAACTTTTTAGAACAAAGTTATGTTTTCTAACCCTAATGTTCCTTTTTTTTTTCCATATACTTTTTACCATGTATATAATTCACGCAATAACATTACACACAATCATGTAGCATATTAGGGCACAAAACATGAAATGCACAATGAATGCAATGGTCTAGACCCCTGCCCATCAAGCCCTAGATAATCTTATACCTAGCTACGATACCCGAGCCATGGCGACCCGAGAAGCACAGAAGTCTGTTGACAACCCCGTCAGCACATTTAAAAATACTACCTTAGGTATTCTTGTACTTAAGCTTTGATGCCAAAGTGGTATCAAATACTTATGGGTATCGAGTAACTCGATACCATCTCGTTAGATCCCATTCACCGAAATCCATTCATCCATATTTAAGTTAAAAATATGGGAAAGTACATTTAAGACAGTCCATAGGAGTTTGATCACGACTCTCTTACCATTATTACATATCGGAACTAGATTATCCTAAAGTTTTTACAAAAAGATTTATCAAAGCCACATGTTGGCCTTCTTCACAATCGCGGCCTCGAATGAGCGTTGTCTACTAGTGTACACCTTGCACCTGAAATGTTTTCCCATAAAAGGTGAGCAACGCCCAGTAGAGATAACTCCTACAGAGGCTACTCCCCACTTAAGTGTACATGCAATGCTAACACTCGCATTCACGTCAACCATTCCAATCAGAACATGCAATTCTATCGTGGAATCCTATATGCCATACCATGAATGAGATGTGACTTAACCATGTACCATGCTCCGAGTCATTACCGACTCCATTACTTTATGTGAGTGCGAAGAGTGAAATTCAGGAGTCAATCATGGACTTCCACCACACACCCTGATGCGCGTATGATCGAGTGATCAGTGTGATGAATCTCATCAGTGATGTTTTCAAATAAAATTTCATTTGTTTGCTGAACCAACCTTTTTGGATCAATCTTATTCTAATGACCACTTCTTTTCTGAAATCATGTGTCTTTGTGGGTACTTGAATTTTCAGGAGTCTGCAGTAGGCTTCCATACGCCTTCCTACACTCGCAGGCTTTCTTGCGGTGGAAACATATATATTGTCACGCCCCGATTCCCTACCTAGGCGGAAGAAGGGAACTCTAGCTGGGACACCATTCTTTTGGGCGAGTTAGTGACGAGTCTTCTCCATAAATCAAATATCATACCTCGAAGATGCAAAGTAAAACTACCACATGGTAAGGTGTTTGATCGTTAATACATCTGATTACAGTCCATTCATATCCATATATAAAAAAAAAACTTATTTGGCACACATTACATATTAGGAGCACGGAACCTACATGTGGTGAGCCCTACTTAGTGTCTTGCTGGTTGTATCTGGAGTCCTTGAGACGTCCTCTTTTGTACCTACCGCAGTTGAAGCTTCGTGCTAAGCTTTAAAGCAGTAGAACATATGACATACATATACACATGTAGCATTCTAGTACGATGAAGCATATAATAGTAACAGGATGTATGTATGATATTAGAAATTTATCATGAATTAGTAAATAAACATAATACACTTGTACTTATAATGAACTCCTTACTTATCGGGTCTTAGTAGAACACATACTTATTGTATCTCTCGTAAAGTTACAAAAACTTATACTTATGCGGATCTCATAGGACATACTTGTACTTACCTCCCAGTAGGAGTTCTGAGCTGCTCACCTCTGAGATCTCATGGGACATATACTTGTGCCCACCTCCCGGCCGGAGTGCAAGGCTTACCGCCCTGGATCATGTGGGACATGTATTTCCTCCATGAGGTGGAGCTATATATAGAGGTATCGTGGGTACTCTGAACTTATACTTTACCTTATATAAATTTTAGTGGTACATTCAGTAGAACAATGTATTTTACTTTCTTTATTAGTTTATTCGGAGCTCTTATCATATAATTGTTGGATTGCTGGGCCAGTGTAAGAAATGAGTAGGACAGACAATAATTACCTTAAGTGCAGTCTGATCTTGGTGTCGTAGCCTGAAACGGAGTCTTGAGAAACAGCGGCAGAGAGTGTCGTCACACTAATCGAGATAGAAGTACTAAACGAGAGTCTTAGAAACGCACTAAACGAGAGGAAATCTTAGGAAGTGCCCAAATGTGCGAGCTGCAGGTTAGAAGTGTGGTAGCACTAATAAAGTGCTCGAAGTACCTGCCATTCTGCCGCGTATCGAAATTGCCATGTCATTGTTATCGATCTCGACGACCTACAGTATATGTGTTTAATAACTGTCTTATGTGAGGCATTCTGATTTTACCATAGAGCTCGCTCCGTAGGCGTGGTCACGATTTTCCTTTCCTTTACCTTGCAGACATGTATGGATCGCTCGCCGCCATGGATCATGCCGGTCTGTAAAGTAAGTCTTGAACCGCGGAAAAACCAGCGAAACAAAAACACAACATTTTCATCGTGAGCGGTGGCTTATTGCCCGTGAGCGCAGTAGACGGTACCCCTCGGCTCTTCGGATCGCCATGTGTGAGGACCTTTTCCGCTGCGAGGGGTCTCTTTGCCATTGCGAAGGACCCCCGCAATCGTCCATATTTTTCTCTTTTGGTCCATTTTTCGAATCCCGACGAAACAAGAAAACTCATATATTATCTCGAAAAACATCTCATAAATATGTTAACTCAGCAGAAACCAATCATAGAGATTAATTAGGGTTTTCCAAAGCTAACTCAAATACTATAAGTTAGGTTAACTACTTAGCACAAAACCTGAATCCATGCATCATAAATAAGAATCCATAATCATCTTATATAAACTAGGGTTTTACAATACAATTTCAACAACTTCCCAGGGTTAGGATGAATTCTATTCAACCACAAATGGAATCACTAATATCCATATAAAGACTTCTATACTCAAAGTCATGAACCATACAAAAACATGGTTTCCATACTTAAAGTCACAAATCCATAGTGATCCATACCTTTTATTTTCTTCTTCTTCTTATTCTTCTTCTTAACACCTTCCTCTGTAACACTCTTCCTCTCTTGGCCTTCCACGTGCTTTTTAGCCAAAAAATGCCTAAAATGTGAGACCAACTTGGTCTTATCCCATTTGACCAAATTCTCATTTTATTGCATTTTAGTTCTCAAGTTCTTTTCTTTTGAAAATCAACTCATGCTATATTCTACTTAAACCCATACTCTTCTTATCTTATGACTTTTCAGTACTCTTTATTTTGATAGATTCATTACCTTTGTCTTGGCCTGAGTCAGAGGTTTCTCGATTTCATGTTTTAAAATTTAAATTCTGAAGAATTCATTATGCCTACAAATACCTAAAACGCGTTGAAAAGCGACTGGGGGTATATTAGGTGTTACATATAGCTTAATCTGGAACACACAGAGGGGTATCATCCATACTTGCTATTACTCTACACATGTTTTCACCTTAAGGTGTATCTGTGGTGAGACTGGTAGACGTTGTCCAACGTAGCCGATACCATCAAACGCAGGCGTAGTGGTGATCCATACCATGCACTCACACCCATGTCATGCGATTTTCGTGCATAAATGCAATGCGACGAACCATTGCATGTCTATACTATGTCACATATATGATGAATGCTATATGGACAATTGAAACCATACGATTCACCAAGTATTACAGACAATTATATTAATTACATATAATTTTCAGTTAACCTCATATCGTGTTGATATATTACCACACAACTACCACCAAGTATGTTTTTCAAAATCAAGCAACAACACCCTTGATCCTCGAGGCCAAGGGTGACATGTACAACACCCCTAAAATAGTTCCAAATTCAGTCTAAAGACCGTTCACAACCAGCCTATAGTTAGGCCACAAAATTAGTCGTGGTACGGACTCAAGTGGTCCGTCGATTTCAAAATCGCCACCAGAAAACCGCAGTCCAAAATTAGGACACAAGTTGATAAACAACCTAAGATGCGGAAGTCCCGAGAAATGAACCATAACTCGAGTTGTAGAGGTCTAATTCGGGTGATACAAAAGCCTAACATCAAGTTCATAGATGCAGCTACAATTTCTATGCAGGACCTGAGTCCAAATTGTCACACCCCCAACCCCTGCCTAGGCGGATGAAGGGGGCGCGAGACTATACTAGGACTCTTTACCTGCTTCTTAAGAAATTTGGAGCCAGTCTTATAAGCGAATCAAAATATCATATACAAAGATACAAAATAAAACTGTAGTGGTATTCTAGGTCCCGATACATACGATCATGAGTTTCATTTACATATACATATACAAAGCATACATTTACATTTATTTATAATTAGAGCGTAATGAAAACTGTTGTGATGAACTCTGCTAGTTTGTTGGCCGACGGTATCGCGGAAGATTGCGGGCGTCCTCTTACGTACCTACTGCAGTTAAAACTGTGTTAAGCAGCAAGTGGGAACATATGACTTTTAAGTATACATGCATTAATACTCTTTTACCGATAAATATAACGATATGGTATAGAATGGCGGATATCAAATTTTCATGAATTCATATAAGTAAACTTATACATACTGTATATATGAGACCTTGATTCCATAGGATTCTGAGGCTTATACTTGTAAGGAGGTACTGTGGGTACTACAAAAGCTGCTCTTATCTGAGTACCGTACAGTTACATTTAGGAAGCGACGATGTACATCACTTTACTCTTATTCGATTATTAGAATATTATCCATATAAGCATTTGACTACAGGAGTAATAAGAAATGAGTAGGACACAAAAATAAGTACCGAAGGTCTGATGCAGTGATGAGTGCTTAGGTAGCACAAAGCGGGAAGTCTTAGGAAACACGAATGAAATAGTCCCACTAATCGAGTGCGAAGTACTAAATGTCTTTGATCTGGAGTCAGGAAGATGTCGTCGCACTAATTAGAGAGTACCTAAGTACTATACATGCCTGCCCATGTAAAAAAGGTGTCATGTCATTCAATATCGGTCTTAGGCAATCTTACAATTATATGTGTTCAGGAACTTACTATATTATCATAGGGGCATTAAGTTTGCCAACATCAAACTCGCCCAGGCGGCGAGGTACGGTCTAATCTTTCTTTTACCTTACGAGCTGGACAGCCCTTTCGCTACACTTATAGGGTCCTCATTAGTCAATAGACAAGTCCTCGAATAATAGAATAAAAAAATACCGCAAAAACATGTCATAGGCGATTGCTCACCCTTCGAGCGTAATCCTTCGCCATGGCGTAGCGTTGCTACGCCTTGGCATACTCGAGGCTTGTCCAAGACTCCCTCTCAGTCACGCCGTGGTGTGGACATGCCTCGCCTTAGCGTGGACTTACACTGCTGCATGGGATCCCTACGCCGCGGTGTAGGACCCTCGAAATTGCCCATATTTGCTGATTTCTGTGTTTCAGAAGTCAACCAAAACCTAATATAATCCAAAGTATCACCCAAACAACTCTGAATGGTTCGCAACCCTGACACCTCAAATATAAGGGAAGTTAGATGATTCTAACATGACAAGTATTCATACTTTTAAACACACCTCGGAACCCCAGCTCAGGAGGAATTTCATACATTTGAGCCTAGAATCCATACTCAAGGGAGGATTCCATACTCATCGTATACAAAATAAGTTTCTCCTTGACTCAACAAATCTAGGTTGGGATGAATTCCTAACTATACCACAGAAATGGAACAAACTAATATCCATACAAAAGTCAAAAATCCATACTATCCATACAAACCCACCCAAGTAATCCTTTTGCTTTCTTAGTTTTCTTTCATCAACTTCTTCTTCTTCCTCTCTCTACGTTTTTGCCATTCAAAATGCCCAAAATGAGAGACCCTAATTGGACTTATCCCAATTTGGTCAAATTTTCCTTTTTTTACACTTTGGTTCTCAAACTCCCCTCTATTTGCACGCACCCTGTGTATACCATTTCTATAAGCAGCCCTACATCTTTCTTATTTGGGACTTTTATATCATGTTTTGACCAATTCACTTACCCTGCTTGTTCCGAGTTCTCGGTTTTCCGCGTTTTGAATTTAGAATTACGAAAAATTAAATTATACCTCTGAAAATACCAAACATGTGCTGACTAGGGTATATTTTGGGGTGTTACGCAAATTCCCTCTGTTTCCCAATTGAAAACCGGTGCTAAAATTCGGCCAATGGGCAGGATCAAAACAAGGCAGCATTCCTATATTTTAAAAAACAGTCCCTTATAGTGGAAAATAAACTAAAAAAGAAAGAATCTCTACCTCTTGGAGCATAGCTCTCGTCGCGTAGATGATTTATACCATTAAAGCGAGTCCATTGTCGAGGAACAGAGCGGCGAGGACACGCCATTCCTTTCTCCTCTTTCTCTCCACCTCTTCTCCCTCCACTTTTTCTCCCCCCTCTCTCTCTTTTCTTTCCCTTTCTCTCCTTTTCCTTTTCCTTACTCACTTTCATTTTATGTTTTTTTCCTCATACTGCGAACATCTTCCATTTATACAATTCTCCATTTGCATGCAATTTGACACATGGCTTGCCATGTGTCCTATATGCCCTTGTCTCGATTTACATGCATTTTTACACATGGCTTGCCATGTGTCCCCATCATCATTATGACCCAAGTCTCATTACAATGTCGACCTTAGTTGCCTTAGCTTCGTGAATTTTAGATTATATCGAATTCAACAAGAATCGTCACAGGTAACTAATTGGCGACACAAATCGATTGGTGAGGTTCGTTTAGTCGTAGTTATCATAAATTTCAGTTTCGACATGGTGTGACCAATCTTTGTTTGTATTTTTCAGAAAAATTCAATATTTTCTGGGTTTTACATCTTCAATTCCATTGAAAGATCATTTGAAAACTAAATTTCAAAAATCTTAACCATTCTTTAATTGTAACCCTTTTTTATATAACAAATAACCAAAGTTTTGTTTATTTTATTTTGAAAAGAAAAATCTATTTCTCAAACTCACGAAAATGTCCCTATATTTCTTACATTTTATTTTTCCCTTATTATTATTTTCCACACAAAGAAAATACATCATTTCTAAACCTTTTGTATTATATTTAATTTTCATTTTGTTTTTCTTGCTATTTTTTTGTTATATGACAGTAAAAATAAATTGAGATTATGTAATCCAGAAAAAGTGTAAAAAAGTAATTCAATTCAATAAACAAAACCATATCATATTTTAACTAAAAAAACACACCCAAAAAGGAAAAACAATGTGGATTCATCTTTTTTTCCAGGAGTCACCTCCCTTCTCCAAGAGCCATCTCTTTATCTCATTATCACTTAATATTGGAAAAAAAATAAAATCCAATCTCTTTGATGAGATTCTTCAAGATAGACAAGAAAATGAATCCAAATTCTTAAAATATCAAATAAATATATAATAAATAGCTCTTACAAATTAGGTAATGATTTCCTAATGAGGATAAAACTAAATCCAGCCATGATGGTTATTTGAATGGTGATTTGATTAAAAAACCCTTTTGAAAACCAAATTTCAAAAATCTAACAATTCTTTAATTCTTGACATCACTTTGATAAAAATGTCCTCATTATTCTTTTGTAAAAATAAATTTTTTTTATAAAGATATATGTAAATATATAAAATGGTGAAAAAACATTTTTATTCAAAATAAGTTATTTTTAAAAAATATTGGGTTATTTAACCAAATATTTATTCTTTTAATGGACATGTCTAAAATAAGCCAAGAGTCACCTCATTTTCCATGAGTCATCTCCTTCTCACATCATCACTTAATATTGGAAAAAAAAAATCTAATATCTTTGATGAGATGCTTCAAGATAGACAAGAAAAGGAATCCAAATTCTTAAAATATCAAAGAAATATATAACAAATAGCTCTTACAGATTAGGTAATGATTTCCTAATGAGGAGAAAACTAAATCCAACCATAATTCTTCAATTCCATTAAAAGACCATTTGAAAACCAAATTTCAAAAATCTTAACCCTTCTTTAATTTTAAATCTTCTTTATTTAACAATTAACCAAATTTTTGTTTATTTTATTTTGAAAAGAAAAATCATTATAAAAAACGCCACGAAAATGTCTCCCATATTTCACCACATTTATTTTCTTTATTATTGTTTTCTACACAAAGAAATAAATAATAATTTCTAAACCATTTATTATTATATTTAATTTTCATTTTTTAAGTTTTTTCTTTATTCTTTTTACTAAATGATAACCAAAAATAAAATTGGTCCAAGTAATACAAAAGAGAGTAAGTAATTCAATCCAATAAACAAACCCATATCACATTTTAACTAAAATACACTCAAAAGGAAAAAACAATGGATTCATAATCCTCTTCACATAGATACCCCCTTCTCCTTTTTTCACATAGTCACCCCCCTTCTCCAAGAGACATCTCCTTATCTCATCATCACTTAATATACAGACCAAAATTCCAATCTCTTTGTTGAGATACTTCAAGACAGACAAGAAAATGAATTTAAATTCTTAAAATATCAAATAAATATATAATAAATAGCTCTTACAAATTAGGTAATGATTTCCTAATGAGGAGAAAACTAAATCTAGCCATGATCATCCTTTGAATGGTGATTTGATTAAAAGACCCTTTTGAAAACCAAATTTAAAAAATCTAACCCTTATTTAATTTTTGACATCACTTTGATAAAAATACCCTCACTATTCTTTTGTAAAAAGAACATTTTTTTTAAAGATATATGTAAAAATATAAAATCTTTGTTGTGTGCTAACTTTGATATGAATGACCTTGGAGAAGCTAAAGCAATCCTTGATATTAAAATTATTAGATTTGAAAAGGGAATTTCTTTGGATCAATCTCACTACATTGAGAAGTTTTTAAGAAAATATAAATTCGCTAATAGTGAAGCGATATGTACTCCCTACGATCTAGTGTAAATTTGTTCAGAACATTAGGTGATAATCTTGGAATAAGCCTAAGTATGTGAACATCATTGTTAGCTTACAATATGCTACATATTGCACTAGGCGAACATAGCTTATGTTGTGGTTTACTATGCAGTTACAATGAACAGTGATGAGCATTGGCACCACTATTGGGAGAAGTCATGAAGTATCTACAAAGACCATGAATACCAGGTACATTCATGAAGTTTACTGATTGTCCTCAGAAGGATCTGATGATCTTTGTTGAGATACCCTTTAGGATATTTGCCAAAGCAACTAGTGGCTATATATTTAGTATAGTTGGTGGAGCTATTTCATTGAAGTCTAAATGATATTCTAATAAATCTCTGATGGAAGGTGAGGTGGTGCATTAACCGGCTAACGAGGGACGGGTTGGCTAAAGTTATGAGGTCTATCTGGAAGAAAATGCTGTTACAGTTGTCTTGATTAGTGTAATAATCTGAGAGCTATTGCAAAACCAATATTAAAATGGAAAGAGGCGACAAATACTTCGCAAACATGGTAATGGAGAATTTCTCTCTATAGAGTGTAAGTGGATCATGTATAATTAATGATGGCCCGATCTTTTTTGATGAAAGTTAACTAGAAAAGGTTTACAAAACCTCGAAAGACATGGGACTAAAGCCTTAGAACTATGAAGTCGATTATGATGGAAACCCAGAGCTTAAAGGCGCATATCTCAAGAATTAGGTTTAATGGGCAATAACAAGTCATAAAGTGAAATGGAGAGAATCATGCAATTAAAAAAAAAAAGTTATATCCTACTACCATTATGGAAAGGCATGATATCCTGAAACGATGATTAAAGGATGAGTTATTAACTCTTAATGAGATCTATGTGGAGTGGAGTACTTGGTTATAGGAGTACTTTTGATGGACTCACCTATGTGAATGTTAAAGTGAGACCACTTCCTATAGATTTTTTGGCAAATTTTCTAGAGCATTCACTATACTGGGATATTTGTGTATGGTCGTAAAACCATACGTTTAGACCATCTTAATAGGATTGTGTGTGGGATGTTGTTAGAGATACGAGTTATCCCATTATGAGTTACTCTAGTATAATGCGAAGCATTTTACTACATTGATGGGTTCAAGTTGAAAAACACTTTTACTTATGCATAATCTTATATTATATTGCTCGATGACAAAAATTGTTTTAAGAATTCAAGTGGGGGATTGTTTGGAATTTGAATTTTAAAAAGGAGATGACGGTGGGGGTATTATTATATTTTTTTAAAATAAATTTAAACTACTTTATTTTATTTATTTTTTACTTGGTAAACAAGAGACATTTTCTAATATTGAAGGAGTCTCCCCATGTTTTTAGTTTCACTCTTCCACTATACCAAAAATTTTTTTCCATTAAATACTGTGATTATTTTTATGGCTTATAAACAAAGGCAGTGATCATTAGTTCGAGACATAAAAAATCTTATTCCACTTCTCAAACCACCTTAGCAAAGTTTTCTTCACAAAATTTTCAGACTTTGGTTAAGAGCAATATTCGAAGGGTGTGGGTATACCAAACCTCTTCTATGCAAAAGAAGCTCAAGACAGAAGAGATTATGAGCTATTTTATCATGGGGACAACAGGGTTGTTGAACTGCTTGCACAACCTTAGGCAAGCCGCGAAACGTCTTAAATAAAGGGACTTAGTCCACAATTCAACCAAGAAATTTTGGTAACATTGTTTTAATTTTTATTTTTTTTAAAGTTTTGCTCAACCACATTTCAAATATCTCAATTTTGGATTATTTAAAATTTTAATTAAATGTTTAATAGTAAATTAGTTTTCAACTTCTATATATATATATATATATAGAAAAACTTGAGTTGCGAGAAACATCATTTAACTTAAAATTCCAATTTTATATGACAAATACTTCGACCACAACTCAATATAGCTTTTTTTTTAAATAACTCAATATAACTTATACCATTAAAAGTTCAACAAATTATCAAAATTTTAAATAAATGTTTTTTTTAGAGCTAAACATTTTAGTTATTATGTAGTAAATTGTCTCAATTAGGACTTGAACCCAAGACTCCCCATTTTCTATACCCTTGTCTTTTGAAAGTTGCACATTCTATCATATGAGTTAGACATAATATGAAATAACATAACATAATTAAAAATCATAAAAAATTGCATAGTGATGTAACTTTTTGGTTATATAAACAAAAAACCACAAGTGTCTCCATAGTTTCCGACTATTAAATTTACTGATTTACCATTTTCTTTTATAGTGATTTGATTTAAAGAGCTTTTGAAAAATTTTGAAAATTTTGAATTTTACTATTAACTTTTCAACAAATTTCAAATAAAAATACCTTCATTATTTTCTTGTAAAAATAATATTTTCTTTTTGAAGATACTCGAAATGACAAATAAAATTTTTGTCCACAATAAGTCAATTTTTTAAGAATAAAACATAAAAATGGTTATTATTCAAATCTTTTAACCAAATATATATTATGGCTATGCAAAAAGAAAATTGTGCTGACGACCAGGCAAAGGCCCATCAATGGGGCCCAAATTTTTACCCAGACTGGGCCAAAGCAAAATTGGGCTGGAATTTTTTTGGGTTGGGGGTGGGTGGTGTTTGATTCTGGTACTCTTCTTTCTCCTTCTTTTGGTGAGTTTGGTAAGAAAGAAAATCAAGATTCTGTTTTCTTCACACATCCGACAATCCAATTTACGGTATTTAGCTTAACTTCATTTCCAATATGTTCCAAGCTTTCCGGCCATGGCTCATACTGACAGCTTTCAGAATCTGGTCGCTGCTGAGAACAAGCCTGGAGAAATCAATAACCGTACGTACCTTCCGCCCTCGAGAAAACCGGGCCGAGGCTCGAGGAGATCAAGCAAAGAATGCCGTCATTGGAGGCGGCTGTTCATCCGCTTCGGGCACGGAAATGGTGTATCTCCGCCGTCGGCCCCGCCACCGCCGTTCTGAAGGTATATCGATGTTCTCAGTTCAAATGTTAGAGAATATTTGAACCACAAGTTTAGCCTACCACCCTCGAAGACATCTATGTTCGAGTTTAATAATTTACAGGAGACTTGATAATAGTTGTATGGATAAATTGGATCAAGGATCTGACGTACTACATGAATAATCTGCTGGAGATCAGTATGACTCTATGATGAGAATTATTCAGAACAATGGATCGAATGTTTCTGTTGGAGTTGTTTGGGGATCATACTCAGAATCTAGTTTCTAGGATTTATTCGGTTTGGGAATACTGTTGCGGAGAGCAAGAAAGATGCCGTCAAGCTGTTTAAGCTATTGAAAATCTTCCATACCTTGAATGAGCTGAGATTGGATTTCAACCGTCTGTTTGGGGGAAAATCTTGTAATGGAATTCATACCCCGACGAGGAATCTCGTCAAGAAGGTCATTCATGGCGCTTGTGAGATATTCTGGGAGCTTCTGCCGCATGTGGAGGTTCATAGAGGGACCTCTCCGCCTCCCAATAGAGGTGTCCCAAGATTGGTGAGTTTCGTTCATGTAGCGGCTAGAAGACGACTTCAAGCCTACCATGATCCAGGTCCTGGAGATTCACCAGAACTAGCAACACCAAAGATTCCAGGAGGGAATCTTGAGGGAGGAGGTCTGCAACATTATGGAGGCGATTAGGCTGAACATTGATGCATGGTCCAAGGTTTATGAGGATACCTCACTATCCTACATTTTCTTGATGAACAATCACTCTCAAGGGGACAAGCCTTGGGGATCTTGTAGGTGAATCACAATTGCGAGAGCAAGAGAAGAACAAGGACTATTACGTGTCGATCTACTTGAGGGAGGGTGGGATTCTTCAAGCCGTTAGATCCTTGAGGATGAGACCTTGCTCTCTGGCAGACATGTGATGAAGAAGAAGGTGAAGGCATTCCATGAAGTCTTGGATGAAAGCCTAAGGAAGAGGATATACAAGCTTGTGGTTGATAAAATTGTGCCGTGTATAGAGCTATATTAAAATATGAGTTGAATGATAAGATGGGAGCAAAGTATGTGAATATTTATACTGAGGAGGATTTAGTGAATATGCTGAGCTCTATGTTTCGACCAAAGGTGAGGAAGTGTTATAGCACTAATAGTACCAGACACTCTATTGATAAAATGAGTGAGATGGTCACTGATAGTCACTTTCCATCTACAACTTTTGTAACATGATTGTGTTTTCTGTTTTTGCCTCTAATAAAACATGAGGGACTTTTATGAATTAACATGATTGGATTGTAACGGTATTTTCTTCTCTTATAGAACACAGAGGAATTTTTTACTTTTTACAATCTTATCTAATTTGCTAAATAGAGTTGTGTCGTAAAGTTATGAATTGACTATTGGATTGGATTGAATTGAATGCAATGATGTTTTTTACTCTCATAAAACATTAGGGACTTTTGACTTCTTGTGATCTTGATATTTTCTATCATTCTAAACTCGCTATTTAGGTTAAGGGGTGTGATTAATATTTTTTAAAATTATCTTTCTAGGTTCAAAAGAAATATTTTATATAACATTTAGGATATGTTAGGTTCTCGAAAAGTGTTAACCAAAGAAAAAAAAAACACATTTCCTATTTTCTTTTTTTTAATGTTCTCCCTCAAAAATTTTGGAGTTTTGGACAAATATACATTGGCCCAAAAAAATTACTAAAATAAGTCAAAATCGAAATAATGTCGTAGTGCGTCTTGCTTAGCGTCGACATCTGAACCCGGTAATGTCGCAATCAACATTGCGACATTGAACTTTAAAAAATAATTTTTTTTTGTTATGTGGCTAGCAGCATTACTTTTTTGTTGAATAAATTAAGTTACAAATAATTGCCTAAATAACAACCTAATACATCTATAAAAAAAAATACAACCAATTCACACCAATTGTATTACAAACAATTCATCAAAATTAACCAACTTTCATCCAAATCAACCTAATTACATCGAAATAACAACCAATACAAATCATCTACATTACAAACATTTCATTCAAATTAACAAACTTTCATCCAAACCAACATAATTGCATCAAAATAACAACCAATACACATACGATCATTGCATTACAAACATTTTCGTGTCAAATTAAATCAACTTTTTCATCCTATATTACATCGAAATGACAATCAATACACAACAATTGATCATTTCATATATAAACCAATCATATAAATATATACACAATCATAATACAAATAACAATATATACAAATATAAATGGCATCAATGAATCCCATAACGATGAGAGCTCTATCTTTCGTGGGGCGCCTAGAATACATAGTTAAGATGATCAAGGGGCTTGTGCAATCTCAAATACATCTGATGGAGTTGAAGGAGATAAAGGAGTCGAGGGAGCTGATGGCGGAACGACTCGGTGTGGACGTGGAGCGCGAGGTTGCCTAGGTGGCCATGCACCCAAGTCTGGAACAAGGTCAATCATGGTCTCATCAATGAGAGACAATGATGTAGGTAATGTCGTAGATGGTAATGTGGCCTCTAAGGCCGGAGATGTAGGTGATAATGGTAGGATGACATGTGGAGGGGAAGTCTCTAGGGGTGGTGTGGAAAACTCGTGTGGTATAGAAGTCTCGGGGGATGGCATGGAATACTCGGTGTTATGGGGTCTCATAAAGTGGAACAATGCCCAACACCACCACCTCGCTCTGGCTGACCAAGTCGTTACGACCTCGCCCACGACCTCTCCCTTTCCCTTGACCTCGAATCGGTTGCATCCTAATTGCAGTGGATGACGCAGGAGGTTTGATGGATGGTCCATGTGACGTAGATGCCTCCTCGTCTTGTCTGTTGATGTCTTTGGTCATACTCGTCAATGATATAATGATCTAGCAATGTGATGAATATCGTCTGACAAACTGGAAGCCCCATGAGATAATGCTGATCTACCGTCGGATATCTAAAAAACAAAAGTAAATGTCGGTTGTCATTAAATATTGAAATAATTTAGAATTTAAAAGCGACACTTGCAGCAATTGTGAGTGTTGCGGTTGTATTACGGTACCTCATTTGATCCATATATAGTGGTGGTGTGATCAAGCGATGGGTGTAATACCTCCGATACCACTCCATATATGGATCATGGAAGTCCATAATGCAGCCATGGGGTGATGTGACGATCCTCTACGTGTAGCGTGGGGCATATGGTGCATGATATGTTTCCCAATCGTACTTGTGGCGTCATATGCGGTAACCGTGTAACTCTTGCTCTAACGAGCAAGACGAGGGTGCCCATTGATGAAGGCCGAACTGAAGCATGACTCACTCTGGACGATGCCACTCTACAGTCTCAATGTAAGTGGTGACATCGTCTGCCAAATCTCTAATCGACAAGACACTACTCTTATTGGTAGATGGACTTGACTCTCGATGTATGGCTCCCTGCCCACCCTATAATTTACCTCAATGTCAATATGACTAAAATTATCATTATTGTGAATATGACTAAAAATAATTTATATTAATATATAATTGCCTGATCATGAGTCACGTGCGTGGCGGGTCTTGATATAAAGGCGAGCACACGAATGGGTTTTGCACCCATGATAAGGTACTCGCCAGCGAAACCTAATGGATCGGTCATTTCATTGCGACTCGGCAGACCTCGGAGCTCAACTTGTAATCCATGTAGTATACCCTCAACTGCGTCTCCATAAACTGCATCGCCATCATCGTGTAAGTGGTGAAGGACTAGAGGTGTTGTTGGTCACCCAAAATCAGATCGACTCACGTGTAGTCTCTCCCAAGACTAGAGCTGGATAAAAAAAACCATTTAACATTAGCAACATAGTGATTAACATTTATATGTGTATGGTTATAAATACTAGCAACATGCCTGTAACAATGTAATACAACCGGAAATCTCAATAGCAACAGCGTAGCTCGCTCGGCATAACTCCTGGTATAAGTGTGCTAGAACTGCACTACCCCAACTGTAAGTTGAGGTCTGTGTCAAATCTCATAGTAAGGGGAGGAAACAAAGGTGGACATGCAGACCCTTCTTGTCTACAAATAGAAAGGATCCTAGCAATGTTAGGATGAAACCACGTGCATAGCGCTCTAATGTCACCTCCTCTATGTTGGTAGGTGGAGTCGATAAATGTTGAGACGACCACCAAGTCGAGACAACAAATCCTCGAAACTCAATCGGCGGTGGGATCGCACCTTGCAGCTCTTGACACAGCAACGACACATCGAAGTCACATGTGCTAGTGACCGGTGGTCCATGAATCCGAAGGCCTAGGATGATGGTGACATCCTGTAATGTGATCGTCATCTCCCCACCAGGTAAATGAAATGTGTGTGTCTCAAGATGCCATCTCTCAATCAAACTCATGATGAGGGCCCAATGGAGTGTGACGTGTCTAATGCGGTACATACCATAAAAGCAGGATCATATCACATACGAGCAAATACAAGGATCCATATGTCACTCTCGCATGAACTTCGACATCTGCTGTCAACATGTGAGTATCGACGAAAGCTACAAAGATATCAATAAATAAATTCCTGCCCTTACATTACAAAATAATCAAAAATAACATTTTCTGATATGAAAAATGCATACCTGAGTAGTGTCCACTAGATGAGATCGATGTCTGTTATGTAAAACCAAGACATATCTATATAACGGATCTGCATCATAAGGCCCTCCGAATTCCATATTTGTAACATATAACAATCAATAACAATAAACAAATGAGCAAGTACAAGTATATAGATACAATGCAATTATTAAGGCAATGTAACAACAAAAAACATACATGTTTCAATCAACTTGATTCCTATTTCGACAAGATCGGTGATTGTGACCAGGTTGTTTGCGGAGACCCATGTGAGTGATCTTCCCTCTCTTGTGATTTCATTATGCAGATGGGTTGATTGGGGCGTCCGCGTGAGTGTATGTGTTTCCTTGACTCAACTAATTGTGTCCATAGCCGTGAATTTTCAACCGGTTACAAAGGCACACTTGCATCAAATTCGCCCCAGGTTTTGAATCGATTCTTAAAGTTGCTTGCAAGATGACGCATGAAAATCCTATGATATGCATATGGTTTTGTCCAACCAAGATGACACACGCAAATCCTATGATATGCATATGGTTTAGTCCAACTAAGATGAACATCAATCATTGTTGCCATAATGCATGGATGTGTTAGCTATAACAAATCTTTAGAGTAAGATATAAGTCTTGGGTCACGTGCCAGAATGCGACCGATGCATGTGAGTAGCGTTTAATGAAAGATAGGCCGTCTGGGACAAGCACCGTGGTCTGGGCCAATTCGCGACATGGCGTGGGGCGAGCAATTAAAGCGGGGAATTATGGGGTTGATGATCACCTTGGGCATCAAAGGGCCCTGCCTCGGGCAAACACCTCGGGCAGCGAATCGCCTTGGACATACATACTGGGCATGAGGGTGGGGGAAACACCGCACATGTGTTACAGTCACCTGGACGAACATAACAGGTTAACGGGGCAATTAATGTACAAATGAATGTGTGAATGTGTAGCGTAAGAAAGCGAAAGGGCTATGTTAAGTGTCCTAATTATGAGCATTAAATATGTAACCCCCAACCCATGGGTATAAGAGGAGAAAAAGGAAAATTGGGGGACCAATCTTTTAGGGGGACTTTTCTTCTTGGGTTTGAAAAGGGATTATCAACGTTGTTTCAATTACTTGTTCGATTATCTCTCACGTTGTTACTCTATGGGAGGGATCAACATCCTTTCCATTGGCATCATCTGTGGGAAGCTCGCCTTCCTGTATCAGTTTTAGCAAACCAATCCAATCACTAGGTGATCTACCCTCCGGTTCTGAACCTTCCATGGACCAACGCCTTATGCAGCTAGAAAGATGGGCGTAGGGCGGCCATGACTCACCAACAGCAGCGCTTCCTTTCTTGTGATACCTCTTTGCGTGAGCGCCGCCACACTAGTGTGCGTTTTACATAGACCAAATGTTATCTGAACTGCAATTTCTACACTACCACCAAAGATTATACTCAATCCCCAACATTCATGCCAAAAACTTGTTTTAGACTAAATATATAAAAAATGATTTCTCTTGATGTGTAATAATTTGCAATTAAAATTGGTTTTATTAAATCGGTCACGAGTGCATAGGTCATCTAATTAATAAAGTTGACTAAATAAAGTGCAGATATATCTTTCTTACGAGGATTGATTAGAAAATCTAAAGATCAACTACCCTTGCTACTTGAGATAATTACTATTCGAACCTTTAATTTCCATAAGAGATTTAAAATATATTGAACAAAAGAATTTTCTAAGTACCATTTTGTAATGAAACAGAAATCTAAAATACATGGATTAGAAATTAAGCCCATTCCAAATAACATTGGGACAAAATGAGTGATACTTATTTATCAATTTGCAAGGGTCTAGAAATATAATTAAGGGCATGAACTCGAGAATTGTCCAAGAAGTAGAGGTAGTGTAATATGGAATGCCTCATAACACTACATTTTACTCTAGATGATATATTCCTAAACTAGGTGATAGGTGCAAGAAGCACTTGTAGGACTTGATTCTCTTTAAGATCATTTGTTTTCCTTTTGAGTACTTCCACTGACCATCTCTTAGGACTAGAACTGCTTGCCCCCATAGACAGGATAATGCAAATCTTCTCTAATACAATTGGTACCTCAACCATCAATTAGACTAAAATGCCTTCTCTCCTTGATTATAATCTTAGCTAACACGAGATTGAGATTATTCTACCTAATTGAGGTGAAACCTCTCAAGATTCTTAGATAAATCGATAAGTGGTTCTTATCGCCGAGCAGCTGCTAACGTATGGGGAGGAACGGGAGTTAGGGGTTAGAGCATCGCAGTGATGTCGAAGTGATCTTTAGGGTCATTAGTTTTATGAATATACGGTCTGATATCTCCTAAGTTCTTGCTCTTTGCTCGAGTCATCCGCCCCTTGTGTCATAAGTGGATCTTTGGAAATCAGAACATAGATACAACTCTTTTTGGGTATAAAACATATATTCGAGCATTCATGTAAGAGCAATACCAATTAGATATACAGTTTCATTCGAAAAAACATTAAGATACTACAAACAACAATAAATCACGGGTTCTTCCCATTAGACTTAACCTTTGCATTACTATATTACAAATAACAATGACTAGTTGATCAAAGCAAATTGGCCCCATTATATATCAAAAGCCACAAAATAGAATAATTCATGAATTTTAAATTCCAGCAAAAAGTTAGGACATAAATGAAGCTTGATTTACAATCAATCCAACTCTAAATCTTAGCTCATATCCACTACTCTAATCCAAAAAGAAAGAAAAATAAATCTAAATAAAACTAAAAAGAAAATATATACAATGAGACTTCGGCTCCTCAAAAAACACAAAACTGGATGAAAAATGGTCGAAAAGCTACGCACTTCTCCCTAGGAGTTTCTATTTATAGGCTTCAGACATTGGGCCCTAAAAATGAGGCGAAAATCACGTACTTCGAAAAGCCCAAAAGAATTCTGCCCTAGTAGCTGATGTCGTGGTCAATGTCATGGTGATGTTGCGGTGATGCCCTAATCTGCACGAAGATCTTGGAGAATCCAAGTATGACCTAATCTCCCTTTCTCGCTTTTCTTGCAAAGAAAGACAAAAAAAAAAAAAAACGTAAAATAGCAAAACTGGAAGGAAAAAAACTTCCAAAAATATACAAGATATGGACTACAACCTTATTGAAAAGCGGACAAAGCCCTTGTCATCGAAGAAACCAATGCTTATGGATCCAGAACAAGAGCTTTTATAGAGAGAAAGAGAAATGACCGTTATAGATAGAGACCGAGAAGAAGAAGACAAAGATAATCAAGAGAGAGATGTCGTTTCGATGCCAAAACGGCGTCGTTTCGATGCCAAAAGGGCGTCGTTTCGGATGACTTGGCTTAGTTCTTCCATGATTCCAAAACGACGTCGTTTAGTCTTTTGCTCCGTAGGCTTGTTTTTGCCATGTATTAAGACAGTTAGGTTTAGAACTAGGTTTGGGTTATCCAAGACGAGAGAATCAACTAAAATGCAAGTTGTTATATTTAAATAGCAACTTTTTTTGTTCAGGATATATTTGCAAAAGTCCAAAAAGTTCAAAATTTAAACAATATTTTTCCTTTTTTTATATCTTTTGCTGATTTATTTTCAATCATTTTTCATACATGTATCATTATTCTTTACAACTTCTATCTAACAAATAAAAGTAACTGAAAAATGTGCTCTAAAAATACAATCCTATTTGGTTATATCAAATTGCAACAAAAAAAAAAACTTACAACACAGTATGGATTGCAAATTATTTCACATTAGAATTATTTGCTTTAGTAAGTAAATAAGAACTACAAACTTGAGAACTATCCATATCACAGATGCCTTTTACCTTCTTGAATGTTTGTTCTCTATAAAAATCTCCTTCTGTGATTCAAAGAGCAAAGTTATTTTCTCGAAAGGGGAAGAAAAGAGAGAAATTGTCTCTACTTGACTTAAATATTAAGCGATTCTTATAGTCAGTTATCAGTTTGAACTCCGTGCTTGCTCCACTCCATCACGTTTTGACATGGAACCTGATTAAACTTCCTATGATATGTATCTTTAGATTGGTGGATCTTATTTGGCACCTAAATCCAAATCCAATATTTCTCCCTTGCACATGAATTAGATCGATCACTCATCGAGTTCTTTACATTCCATTCATAAAAAGTCATTCATACAGGTAAATGGGTCTTGGAACTATGTAAGTACACTTGCAATTTGGGAGTTGTAAACTTGCGCATTGGATACACAGTAGCTATCAACCCTAAAAAAATATGAGTAAACAATAATAATCATGTCTTATTGTACCTCGAGTTACTTAGTTATATTTAATGTATACACTTAATTTCTCGAAGTTGTATATAACTGACATTATAAAGTAGATTCCTTGATTATATAATCTACAAAAGCAATACAATGGATCAACATTGATCACATTTTAGATAATGTAACTCATAAAAAAGTCCTTAAATACACCTCGAAAAGTTGGCCAAAACGAGCCTAAAAATAGAAGTAAATACGGCTAAGTCGTCGCGTAGTCACGACCATAAAGGGCTTATGGTCATGACCATACAAAGAGTTGAATACAAAATTGCAACAAGATTATGTTGTAGTGCATTATATACTGAAGTCATACTCACAAATACGGTTCTATAATTCGCAATCACATTAAATTTTGCTTATGTCGGTTGTTATGAGGATGTTATGGTGCGACCACCTTTGAGTATGCGATGTGATTTCCTATAGTCCGCGACCGATGAGATTTCTTTGCATAGGTTTCACCTTTCGATGACTGTGGTCACAACCATAAAGATCTAAATTCTTGACTGCAGCTTCTTCCATATAACTTGCTCGATTCTTGCCTAAATTGCTTGCTTTTTGTCTCATTTTATTCGTTTATCTGAAAATACACAATATAGAGGGTTAGACATGAAAATGTGCCATGAAAGACCTTAGATTCGCATCAAAATCATGGAAATATACTACATTTACACTAATAAAAAGTAACCTAAAGCACCTAACAAATTTCTAAACTTACAATCTTTACTTGTCTCAAAACAGCGTGGCAGACTTTCTTTTCATATTAACAAATATTTTGAGCAACAAATCGGGATAATGAATGATAATTTTCCTTGAGGATCTAACCTTCATACAATACAAAGAAAACTTCGAGATAGCCTTTTTCAAAAATAATAGATTGACCATAAGTTGAACCTACCTAAACCAAAGTTCTCAAGTGTGTGTGTGTGGTCTTCCCTCTCTAGTCAATTGTAGTTCAGATGGAATTAGATGAGTATGAGTGGAATGGGATCTCTCTTTCATGGTGAGGTCAGTGTAGACTCATGTGACATGGCATATCACTCTCCACTAATGTAGGTAGTACACAACTCTTAGGATTATCCTAGATCTTGATAACATTGTGGTGCTCATCATAACCCAGTGAGGGTAGTTGAATAGGTCATTTAGGCTTCAATTTACCCAAGCTTTGTACCCTTTCTACTTGCATTCATGTTTGCTCATCATTCTTTCATTTTGAATTCTCGCTTCCCCAGATGTAGCTTCTTTGCATCTTTTGATCATAGTCATTCCCCCAGACTTGCTTGACATTCACTATTTTCTATAATTTTGCAGAAAAATGAGTCTTTATTCCGTTTTCATAGACTTCCAAGGCATGGAGTGGTGCGATGCTTGACCTCATCAAAACTTCTGCCAGCTCTACAAACTGGATTGCAGCTCTCATCTGGATTGGCGTAGGGTCTTAGGTGTAGAGCAGCGTAAGAACTTACTTGCTTTCGGGTAGGAAGGCTCTGAGGTCAACCATACTCCTCCTTGATTTATTCTTTCTTTTTCTACCCTAAACCTCCTTTGATTTCCATTCAATGCACACTTACTCCAACCAAACTCCCAATTCACACTACATGTATTCACAAGATGTAACATTGAAAACCAACACTATATGGGTAAACAAAGTTTTTCTAAAACAAAGGACATTTAACAAAAAGGGACAAGGGGCTCATTCTTGGCTTTTTTCGAAAGAAAATGACTAATATGACTCAAATTTGGTGACTATGGATATATGCACAAAAAGGTTAACTAGAAAGGTTCAACCGGTCCAAGGATGACCTATATCATTTCCTAATTGTCGTGTTGCCTAGAATTTTGCCTCAAGTGATAATTGAACAGGTTCTAGAGTCTCAAGAGATCAAAATATGAAATGACAACCTAATTCTTCACTAAACCAAGCAAAATTGACCAAAATGGTAAATGACTTGTGCTCAAAGTGATAAGAACTTTTGGTTAAATCAAGCTACTCAATGGTTAAAACATTATTCTTTAAAAGCCTGACTATCTCATTTTCTTCATATGAAAAAGTTCAATAATTATTGTGGCATCCTAATTATTTAAAACAACCTCAACAAAAAACAAAAAGAAACAACCTAAATGAAAACATAAAAAATAAAATAAAAATAAAAAAGCAACAACTAAAAGGCCTGAGAAACTAAAAGAAAACACTAAAAATAGGATAACTAAAGCTAGAAAATTTAAAAACAAAGGGACACTCCCTCAATACCCCCATTATTCTTTTGTACAAATAACATTTTATTTTAAATATACATGTAAATATATAAAATGGTGAAAGACATTTTTGTTCAAAATAAGTTATTTTTAAAAAATATTGGGTTATTTAACCAAATATTTCTTCTTTGAATGGACATGTCAAAATAAGCAGAGTCGCCTCCTTTTCCAAGAGTCATCTCCTTCTCACATCATTACTTAATATTGGAAAAAAAATCTAATCTCTTTGATGAGATGCTTTAAGATAGAAAAAAAATGAATCCAAATTCTTAAAATATCAATAAATATATAACAAATAGCTCTTACAGATTAGGTAATGATTTCCTAATGAGGAAGCTAAATCAGCCAGTTCTCCAATTCCATTTAAAGACCCTTTGAAAACCAAATTTCAAAATCTTAACCTTTTAATCGTAAGCCTTCTTTATATAACAAATAGCAAATTTTGTTTATTTTATTTTGAAAGAAAATGATTCTCAAAAGCGCCACCGAAAATGTCCCATATATCACCACATTTTATTTTCCTTATTATTGTTTTCCACACAAGAAAGAAATAATCATTTCTAAACCAATTGTATTATATTTAATTTTCATTTTTTGGTACTACTATTTTTTATTAAATGATAACCAAAAATAAAGTGAGATTTAGTGATCTAGAAAAAGAGAGTAAGTAATTTAATCCAATAAACAAACCCATATCATATTTTAACTAAAAAAACACACCCAAAAAAGGAAAAACAAAGTGGATTCATCTCCTTTTCCAAGAGTCAACTCCCTTCTCCAAGAGTCATCTATCTCCTTATCACATCATCACTTAATATTGGAAAAAAAAATCCAATCTCTTTGATGAGATGCTTCCGAAGTCAAACAGAAAATTAATCAAATTCTTAAAATATCAAATAAATGTAAGAATATTGGTCCATATTACAAGTTTTAAAGTTTTAAAATTTTAAATTTTTAAATCTCCCTACGCCTTTTTCATTTAACATTCTCCAACCCTTTTTAACTCTTCGAGACTTGTGATGACCTGGTCTCCATATAAGGAATTTATGAGGCACAATTTTGGGGTCCCTAAGCCTACTTAGATATACATAAATTTACCATTAAGATATATTTTGAGAATGTTTTAGAAGAACCCAAACGTTATTTCATTTTAGGGTTTCAGTTTCAACATTTCAGTTTTCCAGTTTCTAGTTTTCTTCTGTTTCTATCAATGGTTGGAGGTAGATTCGACCTTCACACGATCTGATCATATTCAATTTTGTTTAAATATAGTATATTATTTAGTTATTGATTTTATTGAGTATCGAGTCTGACCTCGACCTTGTATCATCTTTTGGTTTAGGAGAATGTATGATATGCATGTCTTTCATGAGCGATAGTTTAAGATTTTGGCGACCTAAAGATCACATATGTTTGCAAAAGTTTTGTTTTTATAACCCAATTTGATGTAAAATGAAGTAAAAATCCATTGCCAAATAGTTTGGGGTTTCTGGTTTCTTATAAAATAAAAATAAAAAATAAAAAAGCGGTTACATGTAGAAATGATTTCCCGAGGAGTTGAATGACTTGAACATGGGCTAATTTTTGTGTGTCCAGGCTATCAGATTTCTGCGAGGGCCTCAAGGTTCTAATGTGAACTGGGTTGGGCTTAGGCAATGGGTGCAAAAGAATGACAGAATGATTCAATGGGTTTCAGAACCACCCTGACCCATCATATATAATTCAGGCGAGTCTGACCACTAGGCTTCATGGTTGGTTGATGATATCTATATTAGAGATATTTGTCGGTTGATTCAAAGGAATTTGTTCACGCATTGATACCCTACTATGTTTAGTTGCGGGGATAGAAAATATCCTGTTGCAGACCCGATGGCATGTTTGACTACGAGGATGGCAATTCCCCTCTCTGTTTGATTTGTAGGGATAGTCGATTACCTTGTTTGGATATCCAATCCTCTATTTGGACAACAATGCCCTATTTGGCAGTAGAAATAGGACTTTGTAATATTAATGATAGTACTCTACCATTATGCTAAGCACCTGGATGATACTATTCTTAAACTAATTTATTTTATACAGATTTAAATGGATTAAAGTTACTTGTTAATAAAAGTGTGGTGCCTTGATGAGCCCTAAACTCATATATTTTTTGTCAATTTTTCTTGCATTTTTTTAGAAGTTTATGATTCATTTTAATGTAGAATTATGGAATAATCACTAACTTTGTGTTTTGCAAATTTTGAATGTAAAAGAAACAAACCCAGTAAAAAAAGAAGTAAAAATTGGCTAAGACAGAAATGTCACGACATAATCTCAGAATGTCACGACATAATCTCATAATGTCGCAACATAATCTCAAAATGTCGCAACAGAAGCTCAAGGCAACCAGCAAGTCCATGTTGTAACAAACAATGTATGTCGCAACAAAGACAAATCTCAGCTCAAGTCAGACGCTTATAGATTGTCGCAACACTTCACAACTTTGTCGCTACATAATTTGAGAAGGATTGAATGAGAAATGTTCATAACAAAGAAACTAAAGTGGTGACATAATGAAAATCGGGGAAAATAGAACTATGTCGCGATAATGGATTTTTATGTCTCAACATTGCCTGAGAAGTTCCTGAAAAAAAATGTCAGAATTATGTCGTGACATAAAAAGCATTGTTCTGTGATAATAGAAGATGAAGACGAAGAATGTCCGATATTCTTTTGCTCTGTCGCGACAAAGATCAAGGCAAATGGTAGTAAAGTTTTGTTCAGACATTCAAACCTGTGTTGCAACATAAAGAAATAAAGAGGGAAAAAAGAATGTCGAGACACAACAAAACTATGTCGCGATAGAAAATGGCAGATTAAAGAAACAAGTCAAGTTAAGTTGGTCACGACAAAGGTTTTGATGTTGCGACATTTCTAATCTATGTAGCAATATAAAGTTTAGAAGGTAGCAGTATAAGGCAAGAAAGCTATGTCTCGACGGTAGAAGTTTTATGTCGCAACAATCACAACATAATGTTGAGATGGAACTCTGTCGCAACATAGAAATTTATTTTCGCGACAAAAGTTGAGAAGAACTGCAAGAAGAATGTCACGACATAGAAATTTATTGTCACGACAAAATGAAGAGTGGCAGGGAAAAACATTTGTCGCGACCAAGGTTTTTATGTCACGACATACTATTCAAGTATTAACAATGCAAGGGATGAAAGAAATGTCGCGACAATCACAAAACGAATTAAGCTGAGCTATGTCGTGACATTTTTAAAGTATGTTGTGACATAATTCAAGAAAAATGCACAAAATACTGTCGCGACATAACACTGCAAGCCACAACAAAGCTGGAGGACAAAAATAGCTTCAATGTCGTGACATAATTTTCTATGTCATGATAAAATCATCAACTGGGCCAGTTTTTGGGAATCCACAATTTTAGCCTCGAAATGTAACCCATCATTTGAAAACATATAAATATATAAGCACACTTAAATTTTCTCATAACTTAAATAGAATACGAGAAACATAAGGTATTGGAGTCTCCCTACGTATATATATATATATATATATATATATATATATATATATATATATATATATATATATATATATATATATATATATATATATATATATATATATATTTCTCTTCGTCGATTTAGTTTCAGCTCACATTTTAGTTAGTATTTTTTTTTGAATTTGAGTAGTGATCTGGGCTGGAAGTTTATTTGAGTTCGTAAAAATTGGGTTTCATTATTCTTGGCTGATTTCAAATGGAATTTGAAATTACGAGTTCATTTATTTGTTAACACCAATTCGGTGAATTTTTCAAATCAATTAGTCCCTTTATTATTCTGTCACATTAAAGAAGCCCGAGCTCCCTGCGAGGAATGGACTAATGTTAGTTATTATTTTTACGCACGACAAGATGGAGTTAGAAAATCTTTAATTTATCTAATTGGTGTTGTTTTTTAAATTAATTGTTCTTAATATTAGTAGCTTATACCCAGAAAGGGGTTGTATCTTGCTCTGATTTCCTGGAGGCCCTCTGAGTGACACAGAGATGGAGATTCTTGAGAGTATAGACACTTGGGGTATGCTGAACTAATATTATGGAACTAATGAACTACAAAAGATTACTCACGATAGATCACTAGTTACTCATGGGTGTGAGATCGGTTAGTTTACGATGTATGATTTAATTGATTAGAGGTTTATCCTCTGTCCGATGGAATGATCTTGATCCATTGTTAGCATAAATTTAATCAAGGAGATAGAGAGTTTACTCAAATTCGAAGGATGAGATACCAATTAGATTGGAGAAGGCTTGCATTTCTATGGAGGCAATAATTCTTCAATCCTAGGAACATGGTGTGAAGTACTGGAAAGGAAAAATACCAGTTCTTAGAAAGATGATTATATCCTACAAGTAACTGATTAGACCTATACATTTGGAAGGAATATGGTTCTCGATAATTGTCTTAGTGTATGGAGAAATTCAAACTATACTACCTTGCATCGCACAAGTTTTAGATTTCAAGCGATGGTTAAACTATGTTATAGAATGTCTGAATTTGATAATTACCACATTGATCTATTTCCAGTGTGCTTTACTCAATGAACTCTCAATTCCAATTCATTTTGAATTTTTGTTACGGTTATAGAATGTTAATCAGTCATTCTTTCTTTAGGTTAAACAAATCAATTTTGTACTTTTGAGTTCAAATAGTAAGGATCTTGAGGAGTAGGGGTAATTGATCTTTAGATCTCTTATCAATCATCGTGGGAATGATATATGGACTTAAAATCCACTTTCATTACTTGTATGACCTATGCACTTATAGAGAATTAGACCTAATATAAATTTGCATTATTACATACACATAAGAAAACATTTCTTATAATTTTGTAGTCAAACAACAATTTTTAGCACCCTTGTAAAGTGAATAATTCTAGAAACGGTGTGAAATTGCTTCATATCAAAGAGGTCATGTTTACAAGTTTATGGTCTTGATTCTTTGATTTGAAGAGAATTTAAACATCAATATTAAGCAGAAAGTGCTAATTCGTTTTCTGTCTTATCAAAAATTTCAGAAAATTTACAAAATTAGTTTTAACTGCAGTAACTAAGTAAGCTACTGAAAATGTTTTATGAGCTTAAATTGATATAGTTGTTTTCCACTGATTTCATTTTATCTTAGTGTGTTTTCATTTCAGGAAGATCTTACATGCATAGAAAACAAACAAAATTATTTTTGATTCTTGATTGGAGAAGACATTGAGAAATCCTAAGGGATTAAAGTGCTAAATCAACCGGTTATGGCATATGAGAGGTACAACAAAACACTCGGGCGAAGCAGGAGAGTGCCAGAGGAAGGACTATGGAGGATTTTTGGAGGCCAATCATTAGAGATGAATATTCTGCTGTGAGGCAACCTACTATAGAGGCCAACAATTTTGAGTTAAAGCCAACTTTGATCAAAATGGTGCAGCAGCATCAATATATCGGCCATCCTAATGAAGATCTCAATGAGCATATGGGGAGATTTACGGGGATGGCGAAATCTGATAAAAACTAAGCGGGGTGAACCCGAGGTGATCAGGCACGCAACTCTTTCCTTTTCAGCGAGGAGATGGCCAGCAGCGTACTTGGTTTTAATCAACGCCCATGGATCAATGAACAATTGGGAAGAGTTGGTGGAGGCTTACATGAGCAGATTCTTCCCTCTTGGCCTCACTTCACAAAAGAGAGGGGAAATCATAGTGTTTAAACAATAAGAGGATGAAAGTCTCTATAATGCATGAGAGAGATACAAATTCTTTGAAAAGATGCCCGATATTATGGAATGAGTTGACCACCCCGAATGGACATCTTTTACCACTCTATGAATTTACACCTCGAAAGGTATAATTGATGGCCTTTGTTATGGAGCATTCAAAGAGAGGAAGAAGGGTTCCTGAAGAAGCGAAGACATTTGAAATAAAACTTGATGATAGACAAAAAGAACCTATCTAGAGTATGACATTATACTATATAAACAAAAATGCTCCCTGGAAATAACAATCATTTTTAAAGTTGGTTTTGGTGCGATGTCTGAGTGCAATTAAACAAAGTAGTAAAATGGATTTAGGGTCAGGATATCAGTCCCAGAGATCTCGAAAATTTTAAATCCAACTACCACAGCTACTCCAATTTCATACTATTTGGACCACTAATGATAGTAAGATCCGGCAGTAAGGTCTTGGAAAAATTCTAACCAATTAAATGGAAATAAGCTGAAATGAATAAATAAACTTGAATATAAATGATAAAGAATAATTAATAGTTAGGAAAATGAATAGAAATTGAATAATTATCGTTTGGGAGGGCGCATTAAGTTCAATACTGTGTGAAGTATCAATTCTTGTTGTCGACTTGTAAATTTTGCTTGTGAATTTTGATTTCAAAAATACGTCCATGGCGTTAATAGTTCGGTGGATCTCTCCCACACCTCGCATTCGTTCATCCACAATTTTTTGACCCGATTATACGAATACGAGGAATTAGACTAACACTTTTATAGGGACTTCTAGTGCAGGGTATTTTTCTTTTCACGATACTTCATACCCATTTATGGAATTTGTACACCTTAGCTCGAGTTATCGGTCAAGCAAGGATATCCTGACTTCAGGTTGCTCTATCAATTAAATAGATCACCCTCTCCTTGATTAGATCTCATTAACACGGGATTGGCTACACTGTCGAATTAAGGAATTGAGACCTGCCTACCTTGTTAGAGTGATAACTCAATCAACTCGTTCTTGATTTCAAGTGAGAAGTTATCAAAGTAAACTCTACAGCTCATTCGATCCTCTAATAGCAGGATTAGCCTACCTTAGAGAAATATTCATGCTCCCGGGATTGTCATCTACGTGTACTTTCGGAGGGACCTCCTTGAAATCGAGCAATGAAACGCTTCTTAATGGGTGTAAGAAATGATATTGAGGATCAAAAGGCTTAAACCCTTAGCAGAAAGTAAATTCATATGGCTTGAAATTAGCAATTTGCTGGAAATAACAGTAGGAAAGATAATTTCTAACAATAGCATTCTCTTAATGAAAGCTGGGTTCCTCAAATTCTTGAATTACACCGCGGTATAAGAATAAGCACATTTAAGCGCGGGCTTGAATTCGAATTTGTGAACACCAACATTCTAGGTAAGTAATTTGAAAAAATTGAATTACGCATTCAACTTTAGCTGAACGATAACATCGATTCAGGAAAAAAACCTAGATGATAAAATCTAATCTAATCTATCCATATTAAAGAAATAAAGAAAAGAAGAAAAAACTAAAAAATGAGCCTTGGCTATCAGTTCTCTCGTATGTGTTTATGAAATTTGTCGTTCTCTTTTAAGGATGGCTGTGTATAGGGTTTCGGTTGGGCCCTAATCCCATGTAACTTCTTGTGAATTTTAGAGTATCCAGGCCCAAGTCACTGTTCAAGTCGCGACCTCAATTCCTTGTCGCGACATCATCCATGTCGCGACCTCGATCTCACGTCGCGACCTTAGCTTCTTGTCTATACAGTCTTGAACTGATCATTAGTGATGTCGTGACTTCAGCCTCTTGTTGTGACATCAACTAAATAAAACTCAGGCGTGATGGAATCGCCGATGCGCTAGCGACGCCGATGCTGCCCCTAATCGTGGCCGGCGAGTTCATTTCTTTTCGACTTTCATCCCGAAGGTTCACGATGTCGACATCGATCTCTTGTCAGCGACATCAACGATCTCTGGGACCTTCAAGCGGTTGTTCTTGGTGTCCGCGACATAATCTCTTGTCGCGACATCAACTAGGAGATCTGGTTTCGCTGACGTTTGCCCATAGTGATGTCGCGACGTAGTATGTTGTCGATGACATCGGCCGTTCTGCCCCAGCGATCTTGTGCGCCGCCTTATTTTCCTTTGATTTATCGCCTAACGTGGCGACATCGATCGCCCAGCCAGCGACATCACTTCATACCTCCCACCGAGTCACCGATTGTTTGTTCCGCGATCTTGACGCCATTATCTTGTCGCGACCCCGATTCGCGGCTACGCAAAGCTTTTAATTGTAGTTTCGCGATGTGCGACTTGATCTCGTATCAGCGACTAAACTCATTTCGCGCAGCTTTCTCATGGCGGTCGGTGTGACCTCAATATCTTGTTATCCATCGCGCGACACAAATCAAGATTTCCCTTGATTCACGATGTCGCGACCTCATGAAATGGTATCAACGAAATTGCGACCTCATTAGTAATTGCTCCATTCACTCTGCCAATTATTGCCTTTATTCCATATTTACGCATTTTTTCTCTGCTTTTTCTTCTTTCTTCCATTCTACTGCTATAACAAATGGGTAAAGTTCTTCATATTCTGTGATAATTGTCTCTTTTGATATGAAAATTAAGCAGAAAAATGGACTAAAAATAGATGACTTTTAAGCTCATCACCTGTTATGGAGCATTCAAGAGGAAGAGTTCTGAAGAGGCAAGACATTTGATTGAAGATCTAAAGCAACTACATAGCTCCATAGCTTCAAGGAGAAGCGAGGCGAAAAGGAGTGGGGTGATAGAGGTTGAACAAGATGATACGCCATAGAAGCCCCGAACTTGATGCATTGATGAACAAGGCGGGAAACGAAGAAGATATTACATAGGTAGAACGATGAAAAATGAAAGCGAAGAGTTGTTGATGAGGTACTAAGTCTTTGAAGCCCACATGGACAAAGGGGGTCTTGAAACTATCATTGGGACTCTTTACTTGCTTTTCCAATGTTAAAGTGGGCTGAGTCTTATGCTTGAATCAAAATATAAGTATCTGAAGATACAAATAAAACTACCCACTTTACATCAGTTAGTATTCACGGTGTCAATAAATGGAGTCGCGGTCTCATTTACATATACATATACAAAATTTACATTCACACATTTACATAATCAAAGCGCAAAACCTACGTGATGGTTCTCCTGGTTTGTTAAACTCTTGTTATCTGGTCGCGGGATCTCTCTATACCTACAGTTAAAACCCGTGCTAAACAACGCTTAGTGGAAACATATGACTTATACATATACATACACTAATACTCATTTATAGTAAAAGCATATATGATGCGGATATCGTTAGCAAATATCAAAAAAATTTTCATGAATTTCTTATAACAAACTTATACACATACTTGTACTTATAGCGGAACATACTTGTTCGGATCTCAGGTAGGAGATACAAAGCTTATTCTTATGGAGGTGCGGGAGTTTGGGCACTCTGAGCTTATACTTATCTGGTACCCTTAGGTACTACAGATCTTATAACATGCGGTACGTGAGTACATTCAGTGGGAACAATATACATTACTTACTCTTATTCAATTCTTGGACTCTATTATCTTATAACTATTTGACTACTGGGCGATGGCAAAGTAGGTAGGACCTGACACAATAAGTACCGGTAAGATACGATGCGAGGGTGTTGAAGCACTCCACGAAAATTAATAATCATATAATCCGAAGTACCAAAGTACCATTTGTCGAAGCACGAGTTAGAGAAATTAATACGTCGCACTAATGGAGAATGCAGAAATTTTCATGTGCGAAGCGATCAGTGTGTCTGTCGAAATGCCGTACTAAATATTACCCAACACGGTCGAGAGAGTGTCATCGCACTGTCGAAATGCCGTACTAAGCACACTACCCACGTAACAAAGGTGTTGTGTCATTCAATATCTGGTCTTAAGCAGTCCTACAATTATATGTGTTTAGGAACTTACTATATTATCATAGGGGCATTAAGTTTGCTAACTTATCGAACTGTGAGGCGAAGAAGGTCTGATCAATTTTCCTTTACCTGACATGAATTGACCATTTCATACACTTATAGGGTCCTCATTAGTCTAATAGACAAGTCCTTGGAATAACGGAATAGCAAAACATGACAAAAACACATGTCTATGAGCGATTAGCTGCGCGTGGCGTAGTAACTTCTACCTTCTGTTTATTAACTTCTACGTTGTGGCGTGGGCGCTTGGCAGCGCGTAGCCTTGCCACCTTAGGCGTGCCGAGCTGTCGAAACCTCCCTCTCTCGGCCACGCCGCGGCTTGGACATGCCACTTCATGGCGTGGAACTTACGTTAATATGGGATCTCGCTGACGCAGGACCGAAATTGCTTTGAATTTGTTTGATTCGTCATTTTTCAAAAATCGACCAAAAACCTAAAAATAATCAAAGCATCACCAAATACAACTCCCAAAATGGTTCCTGCTTAACATAAACACAAGAGGAAGTTAAGGATTCTAACACCCGACAAGTATTAAATACTCTTAAACACCTCGAGCCTAGCTGAGGAGGAATTTCATACCCACATGGAAATGACCTCGCTGAATCCCACAAAATCAAAGAAACCCTCATTTCAAACATCATACATATTCCTACAAGTTCCATGACCATTCCCTGAACACATGTAGTAGTGGGTTAGAACTCATAACAAAACACTAGACAAAGACGGAACTGAGAATCCCATACAAAAGTTCACAAATCCCTTACAAATCCATACTAATCCATATTATCCCTTCAAACCATAGCTTCAATCCTTACCTTTCTTAGCTTTCTTTCTCTTTACACTTCTTAACTATTCTCCCTCTCTGCGTTTTGCTCTTAAATGGGTGTAAGGAATATCTCATCCTAGACCCGATTCCTTGGTCTTATCCGTGGTTTCAAGTTTTCTCATATTATAATTTGATACTCAAACTCCCTTCTATTTGCCCAACTTATGTCATTTCTAAAGCCATCTCATCTTCTTATCTTATGACTTTTATATCCTGTTTTGATAAGTACAAATTTACCCTTACTTATTTAAGTTTCTCGATTTCCACGTTTGAATTTAAATTAGAAAAATTCCAAATTATACCTACAAAATACCAATTATGTTTAAATGACTGATTAATATTTGGGAGTCAATTGCAAGCTTCAGCCATGAAGGGTCTTACTAATCAAAGTTGGGAGGCTGGGTTTGTCAGTGTGATAAAAGCTACGACTTTATGCCAAACCTCGACTACTTGACCCATTACACACCAGTATAGGAACCATGAGAATTTCTCATATGGAGGTGGAGCACAGCAAGGTCCAAGACCAGTGCAGAATTTTCAACAACAATATGCTCCACATGGGTTCCAAGGACAATAGCAGCAAGGAAGTCAGAGAGCATAAAATCCAGGACAAAGGAGATCTAAATCCTTTGAAGATCAAATGCTGACATTCATGGGAGAGAATAAGAGGCTGCTGAATATTCATGAGTGGAAATTTGCTGAGATAGCAGCATTTCAGGCAAACACAAATGTATTTCAGGCCAACACAAATGCCTCTCTAAAAAATTTGGAACCTGAAGTAAATGGTGGCTTTAGTGATGCGAACCTTGATCCCAGATTTGCCCGAGTGATCTGAAGAAGAATCCTAAGGACTATATGGTGGTGACTATGAAATTAGCGAGAGTTGGGAAAGAGGAAGTAGAAAAGAAGATGATAAGAAAAGATTAGAAGAAGCCAGGAGAAGAGACCCGAGTTAAGTAGTTGAGTGGGTTTGAAGAGACTAAGCGGCCCAGTGGAGAAAGGAAGCGAAAGAAAGAGGAATTCTGGCTTTCTGTCCTCTTGTTCCATTCCTCGAAAGGCTTTAAGCAAAAATGGGGGGCTTGATTCTCACGATTCTTAGATATGTTCAAGAATATAGAGATTAATATACCATTTGCAGAGGCATTTGCTCAAATGCCTAACTATGCTAAGTTTCTGAAGGACGATACGGAGTAAGAAGGAGATTTTTATGTTTGACCACCGGTAGAAAGTCAGGACCAGTCGGCCCGAGTAGAACTAAAACCGAGGACTGTAAGTTTATTCTTTTTATTTTCGTGTTATTAAATTTTTTTCTTTTTGTGTCGTGACCGAATCCCAGGCCCAGGCAGAATGGCGAATCGAGCCGGGCCGGTTTACTCATTATTTTCATTTATCTTATCAAAACATTTTATTATGTCATTTCATTGCGAAGCGGTTTCAAGTTTAAACAAGCCCATAATCCATTTACAATTCCAATGCAGTGGTGAGCCCGTAAACATTTAACAAAATGCATTTACGAGAAGGCATTCATGCCTTTTGAGTGTCTCTAAAATCAGGATTCAGGTTTAACCCCTTTGTTTTTACAAAAATACCACTTGTTCAAAGAAATGATATGCAAATGACCGGGTATATACTTATCGCCGTACTCTCTTTATGACTCTGCGGCTTCTTGATCTTGAGTACGCGCGCTTCACCGATACGCGCGCGTAGATAAAGCTATCGCTAAACTTGTTTCATGCTTAGTGGTTACATACGATTCTATTTTAATATTCAATTTAACTTGACATGCATTTAACATCAAACCATGCCTATTATATCAACATATACTCATGCTATTCATTTTAAAGCATGCTTTCATTTACAAAATATTTTATCATATCACAACATGCATTTTCAATGATAATTCGATCATGATTGATTTATGATATTTAAGCATATACATAAAACCCCATTTACACTCGTCAATGTTGGTTATTTCACTTTGACTATTCAAATCACATTTTTGACGGATTCCGTTTGATGAATGTCATCCTTATTTTCATTCGGTAATGTGTCTACACATTTTAACAATTCGGTCTCCCATCATGACGAATGTCGTTTGGTGCACCCCGACATGTGGTATCACTTAAATGCCATACGCCATCATGACGGATGCTGATTGGTGCATCTAGCCAAGTGGGACATTTCTTCAATGTCATACGCCATCATGGTTCTGGTAGTGCATCATGATGGGACGTGGACAATTTGAGTGCCTTCGTGGCGGATCTTAGGTGTTGCATTCCGTGGCGAGTTCATTCGGTATATCATTCAATTCATTCGGTTTTCAAATATCACATTTCAATTCCATATTCACTTTCGTATTATCTTTTCAAAGATATACTCAATCTATGTACTTATTTCATATACTCATTCATGTACTCATTTCATAGTTACTTGGTAAACTACCAAAATACTTGAAATAAGAATAGGAATCGAGAGAACAAGCCGAAGTACATCGGATCTAGTTTCCTTCCCTTCAATCTCGGTCCTAGGTTAGGCGATCATCACCCGTCCCTAGTCAATAACAATCACGCCACTCTTAGTGGATAAACAATTATCATATTTTTAGTAAATGACAATTTATCTTTGTTAGCGGTTTTAAGTTAAGACATTAAGTCTGCCCAATGATGAACTTGTCGAGGCGAAGCGAAGCTTCACCGAGGCGGTGAGGTATGGTACACTTTTCACTTAGTTCTATCCTTATTTGAACCCTCATTAATCATTTCTTAGGGTCCCCAACAATCGATATACAAATACGGGACTTAACAGTGCAAAAATATGCATAAACAAGGCTGCTGGAAGCAGTGGTACCACTTTTATTTATTCACCAGGTACCCGGTCCTTGCACCGGTGAATGCCAGGGTACCGGTTTGGTGAATGCGGTACCGCCTCCTTGCATCATAGATGCAGTGCCACTCTTTGAATCTGGAGATACCATACAGTTTTGCCCAGAAAGCGTTGGATTTTGCATTTCATCCATTTTCTTCCCGCAGGCCTTCTCGATCCATCCCATATCGACAATCCACCTTGGAATCCACCCGAAACAACTCGGGTGGTTTAGAATCGTGAAAACCCTTTTCTCCCAAGTTAGGGGCTTTTCCCGAGTCGAAAATCACAAAGATGAGGTTAGGGTTTGATTTTCTTACCTTAACCTCTTCATATCTTCTTCCAAGTTGTTAGATCTCTTAGGAGCAAGAAGTGGGAGCAAGCCAGCACAAAACTTGATCTCTTGCAAACCTAGCTCTTTCTCCTTTTTTCTCCTTCCTTCTCTCCCAGCGTGATGTGCTCTCTCCTTGGGCATCAAAGACCACTTTTGATGCTAGCTCATTTAGAATGTAAGACCTTGTTTATTTCTACTTTAATATCATTTCTCATTTTCTCCCTTTTTGGTCTTAAGTCACTTATTCTATATAAGGCCTTGTTTAGCCACTCAATAAATCCAATTTTCCATTTTTTTTTTCACTTGGGTAAATTTCCGGGTTCAATCAATTTTCATTTAGCATATAATATTCGCCTTTGGATTTTAGCCATATAATCATTTATTTAACAATTCAGGAAATGCAAGAGATGTAAATTATACCAAAATATATAATTATTTTTATATAAGATTACAGGGTATTTTGGAAACACAAATTTGTGAAGAAGAGTGGTGAGTGTGATACCCCTTTGTACGAGTCTAGTGATCGAGAGAAACTCTGGGTAAAAATGCAAGATCCTAGCAGCTTCACCATTCCCTATACTATTGGGAATGTTAAATTTAAAAAGGCTTTATGTGATTTAGAGGCAAGCATCAACTTGATGCCACTGTCTATAGTGAAGGCGGAGTTTGGGGAGCTGCTCCACATCTATAGCTACGGATGGCAAAATGGGACTATGACACAGCTAGAGAGAGTCCTTGAAGATGTACTCATCAAGGTGGGAAAATTTATTTTCCCTGTAGACTTTGTAGTTATGGATATGGAGGAAGATACATAAGTTCCACTGTTGCTTGGAAGACCTTTCACAGCCCTTTGGGTACCTTGATAGATGTTAAAAAAGGAGAACTGCAGCTCTCACGGTGGGGAAGCGTTACACTTAAACTGAATAAAGTGAAAGCAGTCCCGAATGTGAAAGTACAGTGTAAGGCTGCAGAAAAAAATAGTTTCCTATCGGTCACGAAGTGATTTTTGGTGAATTACGGACATTTCAGTATACTTCTTGAGGATGTAAAAACAAAACCTGTGATTATATCATCTGCATTGAATGAGCATGATGAGCATTCTTGGAGAGATTCTCGGAAAAATACAAGGAATCAATTGCTTGGTTGATGACCGGACCAAAACACATTGTTTTCACATTTATGCATTAGTTATGCATGCAAGATTATAACGTTATCACTGAAGGATTACTATCTAATCCCAGTAAATCGCACTACCACAAACTTGTTGTGACCAAAATACATATACAAATTTATGACACTATTTCCAGAATTTAATAACTAATCCCGAACCGCGGTACATCAACTTGTTGACATCATACTATCATAACCAAAAATCTCTTAAGTAGAACAATTTAATTGGTTTGGTCGAGAAGTGCCCGCAAGTGCACAGATTCGACAAAGTAATAAAATGGACTTAAGTCAGGATATAAATCAAGAGATCTCGAATTTTTCATCAACTTCTACGACTACTCAGAAATTAATACTATTTGGACCATAGAATTGATACGAGGGTTTCCAACATGAAGGTAGGAAATCAACTAGTTCAAAGAAGTAGACATTGAATGGCGAAATAAAACAAATGAAGGAAAAATAAATTCCTACAAAAGAAATGAATGCGAGCGGTTATCATGGAAGACACATCAAGAAACGGTCGCAGTGACGTCCAATTCATGGATTCATCTTTGAATTAGTTTCTTGATTATCCTCGAGTTCAAAAATGCATCCCGAGGCATTTGTGGTGCGTTTGGATCTCTCCACGCTCACATTTCATTATCTCTTCTTCTGATTCTCTCGAATTACAGGAGCAGATCTTACTTTTAACAAAGAACTTCACTTAAAAATTTGCAGGTATTTTTCTTTTGCAATACTTCATACCCATTTATAGACTATACACCTTAGCTCCAAGGTGCTCAGTTAAAGCAAGGATATACAACTTCAAATTACTCTTCCTCGAATTAAAATAGATCAGCCTTTCCTTGATTAGATCTCATTCTTACCACGGGATTAGCCCCTCGCTATCGAATTGAGGTGAAATCTGCACTTGTTTAAATAGATAAGTCGTTGTTTCGTTCTTAACTTCAAGTGAGAGAGAGGATTTATCTAAGGTAGACTCCTGGCTTCGAAGGATCCCTAATAGCGAGGTTAGTATACCTTCAAAAGAAATGTACATTACTCCCGGGATTGTCTTCTGTGTCCTTTCGAAGGACCTCCTTGAAATGTCAGTACTTGGCCCTTGATTCTTAACGGGTATAGTAAACTGATATTCAGATCCAAAATCAATAAACCCATAATATGAAGTAAATTCGTAAACCAAAATGAACAAGATCTTTGCAATTACTACGGGGAAAAATCAATTCGACTCTGGCGTTCACTAAATGGAAGGCCCCGGGTTACTCAGTGCCCGAATCACATGAAACGACATCCTTACGATCAAGAATACTTGCAATTGGCTTGAAATGGCGAATCGAGAATTTAATACGAACGATGCATTCGGTAGTAATTTTGAAAAAATTGAATTACGTATTCGGCTTGACCAAGCGATGATAACATTGGATCAAAAAATAATAATAAAAGCGAAAAAAAAAAACTAGTGAGCATACGCTCTAAAATAAAAAGAAAGAAAATAAAAGTGAAGCCCTAGGCTGCAGTCTCTCTTTGATGCGCCTCGGAAGCTTGCTTTACTATTACTGGGTATTTGCGTATTTATAGGGTTTTTTCGGTTGGGCCTAATCCTGACCATAACTTTCTTGTGGATTTGAGTAGCGGGCCCCGATTCTTGCTCAGTTGAGCCTCGGTTTCTTTGTGCGACATTGAACTCGTCGCGACATCGGCGTCGAGTTCTGCTTCCTATGGAAGCTGGTGGTCGGGTTGTCGACACCAATCTTATGCCCTTCGAGGTTTAGTTGATGCGCTTGTGATCATGTGACATCGCATGGCCTTGTCGCGACATCCATTCTAGTCGCTGCGGTCTTGATGGTTGTCTACGTGGCCGTGACGTGAGGATGTTGTCGCGACGTAGGCGGAATCTGCGCATTCGCCCGGATTTGTCGCGATGTCGCGACCTCGGTTTTGCTGTCAGCGACATCCCTTAATACGTGTTCATTGCCGCGAGCGGGGTTGTCCCACGATGCCGTGACATCCCAACCTCGTAGTTTAAAGCCGCGGTTGATCTGCTCGCCCGATATCCGCGACCGGCGTTAAGTCTACGCACTGTAACAGCAGTTGTTGCTTGGTGTCGCGACGCCAGATCTTGCCCAGCCGGCGACATGACTCTTTGTTGCTCCTTCTTGTTGCCTAGGCGTGTTCCTGGCGCGACCTGCATGGTCTCTTCGATCTGATGTGTGGCTTTGGCCGGTGTCGCAGACCGTACGTAGTAAGCTCGGCCGGTTACTTTCATTTACCTGCGCCAATTCGGCGTTTTATGCCAATGCATTTTCCTCTTTGCTTTTTCTTCAACGCGTGCAACTCACCTTTAATGACAGGTGGTGAGTTTTTAACATATTATATATTAATTATTCGAATTTTAATGAAAATCAACGGAAAATGTTTTAAAGAAGATGACTTTTAAGCTAAATCAAACTCCCCCAAACTTAAGTTTTGCTTGTCATGCAACGAAAGAAAAGATTTGTTTGTCCTCGAACAAAAGGACATTTTATTTGATTAGGATTACTGCCCAGTGTGTCAGTTAATTGAAAACAAGGTAATGCATAAATTTACGTATATCTAGCTTCAAATCAGTTCCAAGATTCGTTCTACTTTTCATAGTGTACAAAAGCCTAAAGTTATTTGAAATTATTTCTGAAACAACATAATCATTAGATCTGTTGAATAACAGTTGGCACCTTTCTCTGTTTTTCATAAATTCCGTTAACTCTAAATTCCTTCAAGTTTTTGATTGCTTTTATATTTCCAAATTCCATAAGTTTGTTTTTCATATTGATCTCCACTAATGTAGGTGATTTCAGCCTTCAAGATCAATCAGGTCTTTTGGGCTTATATTGTTAGGCTTGGGTAATGGGTAGGATGGAAGGAATTTTTAGGTTAAGATTACCCTGACCCTTTTCTCTCTTCTTCTGCCCTTTCTTTCTTATAGTTTCTCTAATAAACTCCCACAAGCTTCATGTTTGGGACATCTCTTTGATCTCTCTTCAATTCGACTATGTACTTTCTTTTCACTTGTAATTTCCATGGGAATTTTTCCTTTGTTGTCACCATTTAAGGATAGTCTGATGTTTAACTTTTTAGGCTTTCCTAACACTCTTGTGAACTTCAGGTTAGTAGCTCCCATACCAGATGTTGATAGGGTACTAGGTGTTGAAACACCCCTAAGAACAATTGTTCAAGAGAGTTAGGCCACAAGAATCAAAACTTATCCACATAAAGGCGTTCTTTTCTATTGCATTTTAAGCTCTTTGTACTCTTTCATTTCCCTTTTTGAGTTCCTCGAAAATATATACTCCTACAAACTTCATTTCTTACTTCCTCCTTGGATTCCTGGGTAATCACAGGTTCTTTACTGTAAGATTGATTTCTTAGAATGGGTTGGGGTTTTCATTGGTTATTTTGAAAAAAAAAAATAAGCTTGTTGGTTGTTCGGAACTGGGTATATGCATCGGCATATAAGTGGGGATAGTTAAAATGGCTCAAGCTTGTCCAAGAATGGCCTGCATCATCTCTTGTTAGCTGTATCACCTAGGATTTCGCCTCAACCAATATCTAACAAATTCTAGAATTTGGTTTGAGCGATTGTGACTAACATAGGAGTGTGACTCATTTTTGTTAATGGTATTTAAATTAATTAATTATTCAACAGGTTCTTGAATCTATTGTTCATACCACAAGCTTCAAAAAAAATTCATTTTGTTCCTTGCATTATATTACCTTCCTCAATTACGGACTTATCGATTAGATATAAGTAATTTTTGTACTTTGTGTTTCAATCAGCCCCGTATTTATTTGGCCTTTATTCTACATTTTAGCTCATTCCTAATCTACTTTGCTTCATTCGAATTCAATTCATTACATCACGTGATTTTATTAAGAACTAATTTCTACTTTAATGTCCTAATCATGCATCTCGACAACACAATATTGAACCGACAAATTGAATAACACGCTACAACAATTGATTCAAGTTTCTCATTTTATTTCGATTCGATTGCAACGGTTTAGAACTTCTGATATAGAAAGGCGTGATTAAACTTGAATGAATGAGTCTATTTTTCTTTTACATTTGCGGAGTATAGATGCGGGGATCGGAGTCAAGTGTCCAATTGTAAATTTGGTCTGGAATCACTACTTCCTATTCTCTTCTGTCCTTGGCTTTACTCTTTGTCGGTCTGCTTTTCTGTGCCAATTCAATTGAAGTCCACCTTTGTTGATTCATCTGTCTCATTCCAAGTGTGTTCATGTTTTTCTCCATTTCTGTCATTACCTCCAAGAATTTTGACAGGTTGTTGTTGATCAAGTCCAGATTCTCTAGCCACATCTTCCTCCTGAATGCATCGTTTCCATCTAACACCTTGTCTCTCCTTCCATCTTTGTCTCAAAATCTTTCACGAGGACATGTAAAAATTTAAATCCATTGATGTTCTCCTTTGTCTGCTCTTCTGTTTTGGCATCCCTTTATTGATATTGAGGCGATTGTCTCTGTTAACTTGATTATTGTAGAATGCCTGTGGCGAACCGGCTTAACTGCAGATCTTTATCCCTTGTTTCCATTTCCTTCACGAAGTTTTCTCCTTCTTTCTTTGAGTACCTCCTTCACATTCTTCCTTCCTTTTGACTGCTTCGTTCCTATTCACTTTTTCTTCGGCTTCAAACCTTTCTTCTCTTCTCGTAGTTCTTAACCATTCTTGATCTCTTAACTTTAGTTCTTTCATAGACTTCTCCACTGAACTCTTGTTTGCAACCTCCACTCCTTTTCCCTTGCCTCCATCTTGTTTTGCTGGAGAGAAGCATTTTCCATGATTGCACAGTTCTCTTGTGTTCCCTAGAACTTTCTCTTTTCTTTAGATATTTCTACCTTGCATGGGAGGAGAACGCTAGCTAAAGGGAAGAGAAATCTCGGGCTTCTTTCATCCTGCCTGCCGATGTCACGCAAATGGGAAATTATTAACACTCAAGAGGAGCCACATGTTCACTTCTTCTTCTCTTGTTTTAATCGGTGCCCCCTTTTCTTGGTTTCTTGGTCCTTTACTCCTCTGTCAACCAGAGTGGTGATGTCAGTAGGAACTTCACTTGCTTCCCGATCCCCTGCCGCTCCCAGCCTTGAACCTGAGATTATGCTTGTTCTTTGGGTGAGGATCGCTCCTCTTTTGTTTCCTTCGTGAGTACCTCGTTATCGAATTTTCTATTATTGTCCCTATATTGATCTTATATCCCCTTCGAATGGCGTATAGCATGGCTAGCCTCCTGAATTTCCCTCAGCATTGCTCGGGTGTAAAGTTTGGAACCAAAAGCGAGAGGCTAGGAAATAGAACCATACCTTAGCCTCCTCAGTGAGGCTTCCCCTGTTTAGGGTTTTTGGTCCTCCTTTCTCCTGCCTCAGTTGAGCCTTCCCGTCGGTGAGTTTTTCTGCAATCTTCTTCAAATCTGGGTTTTCTAGGAGCTTTTTGAATTTTGACCCATGCTTGTGTCCTGCCATTCCATAAACTTGGTTATGCTTTGTGCTCCATATGGCACCCGCACTCCTCCCAGCATTATCTGATGTGTCCTTTCTACGAATTTGAGTAGAACTCCTTACCTACTTTGTGCATACCACCAACTCTTTGATGTGCGCAGAGGGTTTCCCAACCTCTTTTCTTTATCATTCCTTGAAAGGAGCGATAGGGTTTTGAATCGTCTACACTACAAACCCGCACCGGCGTAGATGTTTCCTCCCGAGTTTAGTAGGCTTATCGACCGCAAAAATCTTCGATGTTCTCTTACGCTAATTTTTCTTGCCCTTTTAATTGCTTTCCTCGAGGCCCCATTGGTCCCTACGATGCTTGAGTGTTCTTTCATTACTTGTTCTTCTGTCGATTCTCTTTATACGATTACACGTTTTCCTCCATGAATTCTTCTTGGTTAGGGTTGAGGTTTGATGGTTCGGCCATTTGAGAAGAAGGAAAGTTTCTGAAGATTTTGGGAATAGGGTTTTAAGGGGTTTAAAATCAGAGGGGAGAGGGAATGAACGGGTTCTGGAATGGAGAGTGAAAATTGGGAAAAAGTACTCCAACCGTTGCAATTCAATCAAAGTTTATGAGCTCTGATGATTATTTCATTTATTTCCACATGTCGCGACTTTAATGCCACATAAAACAAGATGTTGTCATTAGGGCAAACCTTAAAAAATTTCATTGCAACTTATTTCCTAATTTGTCGCGACATCGAGATTAATTGTCACGACCTTCTCAACCCTTGTTAAAGACTGAGCCATCCTGGAGTTGTGAAAGCATATATGTTCTACATGTTTTATGATGTCGCGACAACTGCTTTTTAAAGGAAGTTCTCTTGTCGCGACCATTATAAACTCAATGTTCATAGAATCTTTCATTCCTTAGCTACTCTAAACTCTTCAACGTAAATGAATCAATTTCCTGCGGCAATTCATACGTGTACTAAATTCACTTTCTCACAAATTTATGTAGGGAGAAAAAAATTGCTTCCACTTTTCTGTATTCCTGTGAGTTGAAGTTATCAATGATTGCTCTTCCCTCCTTCCTTGCATTTTTGCTCACGCAGCTTTGCAATACGACGAATTGATTACATCGAGCTAAAGCAAAAGTCACAATTCTTCAATAAATCAACACGAATTTGCTAAAATTCATATAGAAAATTAGAAATTCAGATTTCCTATGGGTTGCCTCCCATCGTTGCTCGATTTGAGTCCTTAGATTTGGACTTGTTGTTGTGTTCCTTCTTTTTAGAGATCTGCTGGAAACTCTTTCATTCCCTTCCTCTGCTTAAATAGTGCTTAAGTCTTTGTCCATTTGCACGAATTCTTCTCATTATGCGCACTTAATGTCTTGCTCCCAGAATGTATTGCTTGACGCACCTTGTGTATGGTCCACCCCATTTGGATTTAACTTCCTGGAAACAACCGATCTAGAATGCGGTAGAACTTTTTCCCCTGCTCTGAACTCCTTCCTTAGGATCCTTTGATCATGCCATTTCTTTGTCTTATCCTTGTAGATGGTAGCATTATCATAGGCTTCATTTCAGTTCTTCCCGGTCGAGACGATTTGTGGCAATCTCTCTTCCTTTGCAGTTTTGAAATCGAAGTTCAACTTCTTGATGGCCCACATTGCCTTGTATTCTAATTCAGGTGAGTGACATGGTTTTAGAATACAGTGCAGTATGGGGACATTCCATAGGAGTTTTGTATGCGATCTGTAAGCTACAGTGCATCATCAAGTTTGGAAGACAATCCTTCTGTTTGGACTCACTTTGCCTTTTCAAGTATTCTTTTAATCTCCTGTTTAGGAAATTTACTTGCTTTTGTAGTGCAGGGGATGATACTAGACTCATTACATGTTTGATCCCATACTGCTCATGAGTTTCTGGAAATATCTTGTTTTAAATGGCTTCCCCACGTCTTGATGATAGTCACAGGTGTTCAAATGCGCTCCGAAATATTCTTTGCAAGAAGCTCATAAACTGTATTAGCGCATCGACTTCACAAAGACGAAGCCCCTTGCCTCCACCCATTTGGAAAGCGTAATCAAGCTGCTGGCGGTATGCAATTCCCCGAATGATGAGGTGAGAATGAGTCCCGTAAATCCATCCCCATTACATCGAATAATTGCACCACCATAATATTTCTTAAGGGGCATTTCATTCTGCTGGCGATGTTCAATCTTCGGCATCATCACATAACTTGACCCGTTCGGTCTGATCTCACGAAAAGCGTGTTGATAAATCGGATGAATATTTGCTCATTTGTTCTTTCTCTGAAAAGTGCCCCGTAAGGTGATGCATGGCATTCATCGGAATTTTACTTGTTCATTTAAACACATTTCTTATTATCATATCGGCACCTCTTTTAAATAAAAGTGGATCATCCCAGGCATATAATACCTCTTCATCGATTCACGAGGTTTCCTCTTACGTTGGAAGTGAATTCGAGAAGAGTCTTACTCCACTAAGCTAAATAGTTCCGCGATGTCGGCATACCATGGGGGATTGTGAAACCTTAAACGATTGCTCATCGGGAAATTCTCTGTATCTTAACCTCCCTCCTCTTGATTGCTTCTTTCTACCTCTTGACAAGTGATCGGCTATCACATTGTACATCCTTTTTATCATGATTTCCCGAATCAAACTCCTGCAGCAATGACACCACCTTATCAATCTTGGCTTAGCTTCCTTTTTGACATCAAGTATTTGATTCTTGCATGATCGGTGTGAATCACATAGGATCTAAAATGTATTACTAAATTTTCTGACGAAATACTATAGCTAAGCATCTCCTTTAAATTTGTTGAGTAGTTCTCTTGTCTTGTTGAAGGTTTTACTAAGCATAAGTATATAGCCACGAATATTCTTTCTTTTCTTTGCAACAACACGGCTCACGTTACCAAAATCAGCATCACGCATTATTTGAATCACGATCCCGTTACGGTGCAACCATTATAGGTGCTTGTACGTCGATTTTGATTTCTTGAAAGCATCTTTCTGAGGAGTTATCAAAATTGAACCTCATTATCTTTCCCGATGTCCACATGGCGGTACGGCTATTTTTGAAAAGTCTTGATGAATCTCTGGCAAATCCGACATGCCCGAAGCTTCTTACTCCTTTTTCTTGTGGTAGGTTGTGCAAGAGTTTTGATAGTAGATACCATGGATTAGTCTACTTAATCCTGGCAAATTTTATGCCCAAGAATACCTTAAGTCACCATAAAATGGCATTTTCCCGATTCAATGCTAGCTGTTTGTCTTGGCATCTTTGAAATCTTTGTTTCAGTTGTTTAAACATTGATCAAAGTACGGATCCATACGATGAAGTCATCATGAAAATTTCCATTACTTAACTTGACGAATCACGAGGAATATAGACATCATACACCTGCGGAATGTGGCTGGAGCATTACATAGCCCAAATGGCATCATACGGCGAAAGGTACCGCTAAGGCATGAATGTGGTCTTCTCTTGATATAGGTGCAATTGCATCCCGATTGTATCTGATACCGTCAGGAAAACAAAAGTGAGGTGTCTGCCTTTTAATCGACATCGATCAATTTAAGGCAAGGAAAATGATCTTTTAAATTCGCGCATTCAACTGCATGTCGATACATACCCTCCATCTGTCCTTTGTTCTTGTTGGAATCAATTCATTTCTCATTGCGGATCACGGTAAATCCACCGCTTCTTTGGAACCACATGGTAGACACGGAGACTATACGAGATTGCATAGATGGAAACGGCATTTAGCAATTTAGTACCTCTTTGCTTGACTACTTCCTTCATTCACGAGATTGTTCTGCCCCAGTGAATTTCTCACAGTTGGCCTTAGAAGTTTCTTCAGCGAAATTTTGTGCATGCGAACCAGTGTTGATACCCTTGATTCTTCAAATGGACCAAGCTATAGACTCTTTATGTTTCTTGAATCTGCCGGTAATTGCGTTCTCCTCATCACTGTTGGAATAAATCACGTTTCTACGGGGTGGTTCTAAAAAGTAAACATACTTGAAATGACTTGGCGATTCTTTGACCCTGAAGCCGCTTCTTCCACTTTGGTTTCTTGTTGAGTTTCCTCTTTTCATTACTTCCCTCTTGTTCATCTCTTCTTTGCGTCATGCTCATCAGGTTCTATAGAATGGCTTAGTTGTATGAATAATCGGAGTAATCATCTTGGAAGCTATCTTTGGAAATTCATCTCTTTCATTGATAAAAATTTGATCATTACAATCATTTTGAACATCGGGGTTGGGGTTATAGACTTCATCATTACATTGAAATTTTCTCTGTACATGTCTATAATTACGTATGCCTGGATCAAGTTGAAAGCTGACGACTTCTTCTCAACCCTAAGGTGAGAACTCCTTTTTGCATATCGATCATGCGACTCAGGTAGTTAAGAATGGTCTTCCCCCAGCGGAAAGGGGTACTTGTGAGTCCTTCTCCATGTGTATGCAGAATGATGAAATCCATGGAAAGACAAATTTCCCCAGGTGACAAACCACATCTTCAGACTCATGGGTTTACCATCGATGCAAATACTGCCATTTGAAGAGTAATGGTGGTGAGTAGCCCCCGAGCTTAATTGTTTGGCAGAAAGAAGGCATCGAGTTGATGCAAATCTGGAATCTCACGAGAGGCTTTACGGATTTCAACTCCTTCTATATGCGAGAATTTGTAAAACTCCACGGATCTTTCATCTTTTAAAGCGATTCTTTTTATCAAAGCCGCTGCAGTAGCCGGTGAGATTCACAATCCCTTCTTCTCACGATCTTTCTCTTTTCGAAGAATGTCTTTAAGAATTTTGCGTAGAAGTGGCATCCCCGAGTACCTTCGATAAAGGGCATCTTGTTCTAACTACGGAAGATTTTTCAAAAAACTTAGCAAATTGCTCTTACATTTTTGATTTATGATCGCGTAGGAAAACCTTTGCGAGTCCTAGAGCATGGATGTCCTTCTGGTCCCTCTTTCATGCTTTTCCTCAGTTCTTCTTCGCTTTTAAAGTCTTTTTCCTCGTTGTTGTCATTTTTTCTTTCATCATCATAACTCCTTCCCACTCTCGGTACCTTACAGCCATGCGGAGTCTTTGGGATTTCTGGTGTCGCTTGGGAAGGCATCTTTCTTACAGCTCTGCGGGGTTGAGACGACTGTCTATAAGTCCTCCGGGTTTTAAAGGTAGCATTGGTAGTGTTACGGAAAACTTGAAAATTGGTGTGATTGCTCCCGGTCTCTTGTTTCTCATTCATGGAGGTTCAACAATTTCTTATTATCCCCCGTAGGCTGCGGCATGCATTCTTCGAATAGGGCCACCATCGACCTTGGTATTCGTTCTGTGTTCATTTCCTTCACTGCTTCTTCTTCGAAATCCTTGGTAAATTTGTTGATAACCACATGGGGTTACGGGCGTACTTGCAGGCCTTGTGAAGCCCCTCCCACCATATGAGAAGTTCTGTAGGTTTCCAATCGGGATGATAATGTGTTGGTAGGTTAGTATTGGGTTTGAAATGGTAGTTTCTTGTCACGAATACTTAACCTCTCCAGCATCATAAAATTGTTCATCTGTTGCTCTCTCAGCACTTCCCTTTAATAATTCTCTTTCGACTGCTCCTATCTCGTGGGCAGTGTATGTCTTCTTTTCTTGCTTGTCCATTCGATGCATAATGAAAATCGACTTGGCCTCCATGGGCATCGTCTTGCTCGCTCAGAGAAGAATCCCTTTCCTCTGTTGTTTCCTCTTGAAAACTTCGGAAAGGAGTTTTCATATTGCATTATTGGGTCCTCGATCGGATCCTTGCCTCCTCGGCGCTACGTTTGAATGCTGCGGCATGAAGCATCGATGATTCCTTTGATATATCATTTAAGGCATGATATACAATGTCCATTTGAGTCTTGAGTACATCGTACGTGGGCGTCTTTTTCGTGGCCCGGCAGATCTTTCCCAAGCCACGTAGAGGCTTTCATCTTCTCCCTGTTGGAACACTATGATCTCTCTCCGGAGGTGAGTGATGGTGGAAAGAATCTACATAAGTAAGCCTCTACCAGCTCCTCCCAACTGTCAACAGACCCATATGGTAAAGACTCGTACCATGTAGGCTCTTTGTATCCACTTAGAGAATGGGAGCGGATGCGGTTTAAACTGACTTAGGTCTAACCATTTAACTTTCTTGTATTAGCCATCCACGAAATCTTCCCGGATGCTTTCGTTTGGGTCCCTTAGTGGGATGGCGATGGCGATCTTCTTGAACCATTGTGATTAGTGCTGACTTGATTGAAAATTATTGGCCCTCAGCTGGCGGGTTGTACGTCGCGAGTATTCATCTGAATAATTGGTCTCGAAGTATTCCATTGTATACGTGATTGGAGGTCTTACATTTGCTTCTCTATGCTCGTCGTGCATTTCTGTCTTTCATACGCCATGAGGTGAGTTTTACGCCTTCTTTATCTTCTAAAGCCGAAGTGTTTCTCACAATTACGTATCTGCTGGAATCGGTCCGTGTCTGTTTTCCTAGCCATTAAACTTTTTGTTCACGAAAACAAAACATACTAGTGGCAGTTAGTGCGGTCGACAAATATTTTCAATTTGGTTTGTTAAGGAGTCGGTGGCTAAAAGAGTCAACGCGAAAGCATATTTTGTTCTTTTTCTTTTAAAAAATGTCAATTAGTATTTCCTTCTTTCATCGAATATTGATTACTAAAACGATCCGTGACGGCGCCATAAAACTTGATGGCTGGGACCCAAAACACATTGTTTTCACATTTATGCATTAGTTATGCATGCGAGATTATAACGTTATCAGCGAAGGATTACTATCCCAATTCAGTAAAATCGCCGTAAAACTTGTTGTGACGAGAAATACATATACAAATTTATGACAACTACCAAGGACTATTAACTAATCCCAGCAGTGCCATCCAACTTATTGACATCATCTTATCATAACCAAAAATCTCTTAGAGTAGAACAATTTAATTTATTGGTTTGGTGAAATTATGAAGTGCAATTCGACAAGTAATAAAATGGACTTAAGTCCGGATATCGATCCACGAGAGATCTAAAGAATTTTCATCGACTACCACGACTACTTTCGAAATTAATACTATTTGAATACCATAAATTGATACGGGTTTCCGGCATGAAAGGTGGAAATCAACTAGTTCAAGAGAAATGAACATTGAATAGGCGAAATAAAACAAATGAAGGAAAATGAATTCCTCTGAAATGAATCTTGAGCGGTTATCATAGGAAGACACATCGAAGAAAGCAGTCATAGTGAGCGATTAATTCACATGGATTCATGCGAATTAGTTTCTTGATTATCTCAAGTTTCAAAATCTGTCGAGGCATTTGTAGTGCGTTTGGATCTCTCCACGCTCCACATTTAGATTATCTCTTCTTCTGATTCTCTCGAATTACGAGAGACGAGATAACTACTTTGTAGAACTTCCTTAAGCTGGGTATTTTTCTTTTGCAATACTTCATACCCATTTATGGACTGTACACCTTAGCTCCCGAGTTATAAATTAATGAGGATATACAACTTCAAATTACTCTTCTCGAAATTAAAATAGATCGACCTTTCCTTGATTAGATCTCATTAACACGGGATTGTACCATTATCCCGGGTAGAGGTGAAATCTACCTTTGTTTAAATAGATAAGTCGTTGAACTCGTTCTTGACTTCAAGTGAGAAGAGGATTTATCTAAGTGAACTCACAAAGCTCAAGTCCTAATGCGAGGTTAGTATACCTTGAAAAGAAATGTACATTACTCCGGGTTGTCTTCCTGTGTCCTCGGAGGACCTCCTTGAAATCGGAGTAACGGCCCTTGATTCTTAACGGGTATGAAGTAAGGCGATATTCAGATCCAAATCGATAAACTCATAATCTCGAAGTAAATTAAATGGCAAAAATGAACGAATCTTTGTAATTACTACGGGGAAAAATCAATTCGACTAGCGTTCACTAAATGGAAATTTGGGTTTCACCGATTCTTTGAATCTGCAGACGGCATCGCCGATTAAAGAATAAGCGCAGTGGCGAAATAATCGAATCCCGGAAATTTGTCACGAAGACGATGCATTCCGGGTAGTAATTTTGAAAAGAAATTGAATTACGTGATCGACGTAGCGATAACATTCGGATCAAAAAATAATAATAAAGCGAAAAAAACTAGACAAACATCACGCTCTAAAATAAAAGAAAAGAAAAAGAAAATAAAAGTGAAACTGGAAGCTACGGATCTCTTTTTGATGCGCCTCGACTTGCTTTACTATTGGGTAGGCTGGCATTATTTATAGGGTTTTCCGGTTGAATTTTTAATCGATATAACCTGCTTTATTGGATTCCAGGTAGCGGGCTCGAGTTCTTGCTCCGATTGTGACCTGCCAGTTTTCTTTGTCAGCGACATCGAACTCATGTGGCGACATCGGCGTAAAGTTACGCTTCCTATAGGCGGTGGATTCGGGTTGTCGCGACACGATCTTATGCCCTTGCGGGTTCCGAGTTGATCGCTTGTGATGTCGGCGACATCATGGCCTTGTCGCGACATGCATTACCAGTCGCTGCGGTCTTGATGGTTGTTCTGATGTCGCTGACATCGGGGATGTTGTCGTGACATGGGCTCGAGTCTCACCGCACCCTTCCGCGGATTTGTCGTGATGTCGCGACCTGGTTTTCTTGTCGCGACGTAAGCCCAATAATCTTGTTTCCTTGAGCGGGTGTCCCACGATGTCGTGACATCAACCTCGTAGTTCGAAGCCTTCGGTTGATCTCCTCTTGATGTCACGACTTGACATTAGTCTACGCTGTAACAGCGGTTGTTCTTGGTGTCGCGACATCGGTATTCTTCTCCTTTGACATGACTCTTTTAATTTACGCTCCTTCTTGGCTGCTTAGGCTGTGTTCCACATCGCGACACGCATGGAAATTCTCTTGATCTTCTGATGTAGCGACTTTAGATGGGCTGTGCGAGACCTGGCTTGCATGATGACTCGACGATTGCTTTCATTTACCTTCTACGCCATTCGGCGCATTTTATCCATGACTGCATTTTCTCTTGCTTTTCTTCTTTCTTGCTTCCTTCACCTTTATTGACAAATTGGTGAGTTTCTTCATAATTACTGTATATTAATTATTCAATTTTAACTGAAAATCAAACAGAAAAATGTACTAAAAAGAGATGACTTTTAAGCTCATCATTGGTCAATAGAAGGTTTGAAAGGAATCAGTCCTTCTATTTGCATGCATAAAATCCTCTTTGAGGAAAATGCAAAGACTTCCATTAAACATCAAAGAAAGGTGAATCGATGTGAAAGAGTTGTGGAAAGAAATCTTGAAATGGCTAAATGCAGGCTTTATTTATGCAATCTTAAAGAGGCCTTGGGTGAGCCCAGTTCATGTGGTTCTCATTTTATACAAATTTAAATGGATTAAAGTTACTTGTTAATAAAAGTGTGGTGCCTACTAAAGTGGAACCTTAGTCTTTGAATTTGACTAGGAGACACTCAGCCATAAATGTATATAGTAGGGTGATAATTCTCTTTAACTGCAAGCAATTTTATATTGCAATGCAATGACTATACAATTTTATTCATGCAGCAATTATTAGCATGTAAAAAATTATATACATGTGATGAGTCCAAAAACTCATGAGATTTTTAATACATTTTTCTGAGTTTATAATGAGAATAAGGATGAATTGTTTGCGACGATAATTGAATCAAATTCAATTTGCGAGAAAATCTGACAAAAATCATATTTTAGCAAAAATCATAAGAAATCGGCTACTTGTGAGAATTTAAATCAAAGCTGGGCCCGAGTCGCGGCGGAAGTGCGGTTCCAGCCGATTCAGTCCGCGACTTCAACAAATTTGGTTTTTTAGAAGAAGCGAAGAGTGAATAAGTGAAGTCGTGACACTGCGAAGGAAGTTGAACAAAATGTGACTTGAGTCGAGAATAAGAGAAGCTGATCAAATGAAGAGTTCATTTGTCGCGACATCATTGCGACGTCGCGACGCAAGCGAGAGATAAATGGCGTCGTGATACCACCGTGAGGTCGCGGCGGGAAGCATTTCTGAAGCCCGCAGGCGACCTTCTCAGTAAAGTCGCGGCTAATTTTGAAAGAAGGACTTGATGTCGCGAGACAGCGGTAATGAAGAATAACACCCGAGGTCGCAGCGACTCCAATATCGAATGACCGGGGAATTAATAAAGAAGAAGGCGGTACGACCGACTTCATCGAAGTCGCGACGAAATTAGGTTAACGTGGACATGGAGGTCGGACAGCGATAAAGAAGTTGTGACAATGATTTTCAAAGAGGCTGAACATAGAATTCGCAACATTTCGACGGATAGAGACATCGAACAACTGAATCGAGGAAGATGTCGGCCCCGTCGTCAGTCGCGACATCGGTTAGTAAAGGTGTCGCGATGTCAGCTAGTGGTCGCGACATCGATTCTGATGAAAGATGTCGCGACATCTTTGGTGCCCTACATCCATTTGCAAAACGAAGTCGCGACATCATTTAAATCGCGACATCATACCAGAGATCGCGAGGGCAAGTCACGACAATAGTAAAACTTCCTGACTGAAAGAGCTTACAAGGCGAAAGGAGATGTCAGCGGCGTCATTGGTATCAGCGACCATGATTACAAAGGAAAGAAGGTGCGGCGTCATTTGAGTAATTGCGACGCCGGATACAAGGTGTTAAAGGCTGGTACAGCCGGATAAAGCTTACGCTCTGGGCGAGCGGAAAAGTGAAGTCGCGACGTATGATTGGTGATTCCGAGCGACTCAATAAGCATAACAGTGAAGTCGCGACGTATGATTGAGGTCGCGACATCAGGAGCTGACTCAATAAGCGAGCCGTGAAATCGCGGCGTGCTGATTGGTCGCGACATCAGGCAACTCAATAAGTAGAGCGGTGAAATTGCGACGTGAAAGAGAGGTTGCGACATCAGAGTCAAGGTCACGATGACAAATGGAGTCGCGACGCGAGACAACGATGGGCGATTATTTTGAAATCCGCAGTAGGTGCATGAAGTTAGGGCCCGACTTCAAACCTATAAATACCTTGTTTGCTAGTGAAGCGACTCTTGGCGGCTTCGAAGAAGTCAGGAAGGCGACAAGCTGTTGTTGATGATGAAAGAGCGAAGGCGGGCGAGAGGCTCGTGTAGTTCATTTTTTCTTTTTCTTTTTCTTGTTTCTTTATTATTTTTTGATTAGATTAGAGTAGATTGTTATTTCTATTTGGATTGGATCAGGATGATGATTGTTGAAGTTAGTTTGAATCTGAATGTTAATTTCTTCAAATTCCTGCCTGGTTTGTTTGACGTCCAAACAAATTTTGAATTCAAACTTCAGTTTGATCTCTGATGGTTCTTTTGATCAGGAGCTTCTGATTAGTGTAATGAAGTAATTTAGAAACCCGGCTTGGTTGAATTTAAAATTTATTTGTTAGAAAGTTATCTTTTACGCATAAATTTATCAAATCAGACTTCAAACTTGAATCTACTAAGCTGGTTTTTGTTTATTGTTGTATCTGATCAAATATTAGTGTCCTATACACCTTAGTAAGTTGTTTCATCTTTCACGATTTCGAGAGCCCTCCCAAGTGACACGAGAAGGCATTCACGAGAGTTTTGATTTGTCAGGATATGTGAACCTAATATTGGGGATCTAACTCTGTAAATTCTAATAGATAAATCTTCTTCTCACTTACCTTGAGAATAGGTTGAATGACTTATCAATTAAAATGACGGAAAGTTCGCCCTCGGTCGAACGATGGTTCAATCAGTGTGGCAGGATCTAATCAAGGAAAGAATAAAAATTTGTTCCAATTTTGAGGATGAAACCGGTATAGTGTAAACCAAAAGCTTAGCCTATGTCTTAGGAACTAAGGTTTAGATCATAAGGTATGAAGTATTATTGAAAAAAATACCCATAACGAGAAGTCGGATAAAGTAGTTATGTCCTGCCGTTCGAGGAAGCGGAGAAGATTAGATGATGAAATATGTCATTAAGGAGAGATCCACATGGCATTACCTTCCCCTTTGGACTAATTCTAAATGGGTTTCATGAGTAAAGCTATTTAGTGGTGCGAGGAATTGATGTTTCTAGCAGGTTATTTTCAATGCTCCACTTAAAAACTAGCGGTAGACCATTTCGTTAATTTCTTTTTATTTTAATTTAAGTATTTATTTGTTTGTTCTAATTCTGAGATCGTTATTCTTTCATTATTTTCAAGGTTGCTAGGAATATATCAATTGCAAATCATAGTCAAATAGTATAGAATTGGTAGTCGATTAGTTGATTGTGAATTCTTGAGATCTCTGTGGGATCGATATCTGGACTTAAATCCACTTTATTACTTGTTCGATCTGTACACTTGCAGAATCTTGGATCAGAAGCAGAAAGAGATTTATCTAATCTTAAGGAAACCGATTTTAATGAGTATAATTGCAAAGAAATACAACAAACAAGTTTCATGGCATTATTGTTGGGATTAAACAAATGATCTTTGTAATGTGGTATATAAATTTGTATATATCTTCTGGTCCAACCAACAACATACTATATAATGCTATTATTTAAAATTGTTTACTCTTATGTTAAGTGAACAATATAATTTTATTAATTAGAGATAGCCACAACATCCTTAGTTGGTTAAATTATATATTAAGTTTTAAAGATCACATTTGATAACAATGACTGTAATTAAATCATATAGGTCGTTATAAATCTCGACCACATTAATTTTATTATATTTTTTGTATGATTAATTAGGATGAGATATCAAATCATATTTTCTAATTTACCCACAGAGATTAGGAAAAGGAACATGATTTGGTAGTTTTATCATAAGATTATTTAAATCTAATTGAGTAAGACTTTAGCCCACAGGCAAGTTTTATGTCACTAAGTTTATGATTTAAAAGCATGAGTTACATTGGTAAAACATATCATTGTATCTTTTGCCTCAATCTTTGATTAATAAGCATGTATATTTAACATTTGTAAATTATTAACTGCGAATATTCGATTTTTAAATGTGATATTCCTGAATTAAGGAATTGTCATATAAAATTATGGATGGAGAGGGTTCTTCTACATTTGGGATGGATGGATACGCTATAAGGAAAGGCAGATGAATCATTAAAACCCCGATCTGTAAAGCTATAGTCTTTATGAAAAATGGGAGAGGTCCAATAGCCTCTCTGTGATGTTTATAAAGACTAAGATATTTGTTGGTATTCATGGTTTTGTCGAGCAAATTGATAAAGTCAAACCACTTCTGAAAGCCATCAATAAGCAATTTGCAACTTCTGACAAAGTTCTTGCCAATACCTTAATTATGCAGTTTTCATCCACCAAGCTCACTGGGATAAGAGGAGTGCGCGATCATATCATGAGCATGAGAGAAATATCGACTCAACTTAAGACATTAGAAGTTACCATGTCGAAAACTTTCCTTGTTCATTTTATATTGAGAACCACTCCCAGGCAATCGTCTGATCAAGCCCAAATCTCTTAAAGCACTTAAGGATAAATTATCAATTAATGAATTATCGACCATGTGTGTGTCCAAGATGGCCAGAAGGTTAATGATGGAAAAGGGCGAAAAGGTTAACTTGACCACTTTTAGAAAGAAAAGAAAGGATCAAGTTAAAGGAAAGGGAAAGATTCTTGTTCATCCAAGCATAAAGAAGAAGTCAAAATGTTTTTTCTTTAAGAAGAAGGGACACATGAAGAAGGACTGCTCAAAATTAAAGATATGGCTTGACAAGAAAGGTACTCAATTTTCTTTTGTCTGTTATGAATCTAATATGGTTAATGTTAATCATAACACATGGTGGATGATTCACGGTTCCTGATCCATGTTGAATACCTTACAAGATATGCAAAACCTAAGGAAGCTAGTGGGAAGTGAACAATACATCTATTCAAGCAGCAAGATGAGTTCACATGTGGAAGCTATTGGCACTTACAGCCTTGTTTTAAGCAGTGGTTTCATTTTAGAATTGGAAAAGACATTTTATGTTCCAAGTTTTTCTAAGAATTTGATTTCAATTTCAAGACTTGTACCTATAAGATTTTCCTTTAACTTTAGTTACGGTTTGGTTATCGGTAAATCTAAAGTTGTGGTTATGGTACATTAATGCGATGGTTTTTCCATTCAAATTCTAAAATGATGTTACTTATAATCCTATACCATGTTACTCTTGGATTAAAAAGATGTGTTGGTAGTAAGGAATCCTCTATGTTATGACCTTGGGAGGTGGGACACATCTCCATTGAAAGAATAGAAGAAATTGGCTAATGAAGGGGTGCCAGCTACTTTGGATTTTGCCAATTTTGAGACTTGTGTGCATTGCATTTAGGGAAAGCAAACTAACAAGTCTAAAAAGGGTGAAAATAGGAGCACAAACCTATTAGAGATTATACATACTAACATTTGTTGTCTTGACATGGATGCAAATGGTCCAAAATACTTTATCACCTTCATAGATGATTATTCACGATACATGTATCTCTACTTACTTTGTTCCAAAGATGAAGCTTTAGGCGCCTTTAAAGTTTGTAAGGCTGAAGTAGAGAATCAATGTTGAAAACATATTAAGATCGTGAGATAAGATAGAGGTGGAGAGTACTATGGTAAATACATAGAGAATGGACAAGCTCCTGCTTCATTTGTGAAGTTTCTTCAAGAAAATGGGATTGTTACCCGATGCACATTATGCAGTTCTTCGGATTAGAAGTAATACAAAACTACCTCAGTACTTGTGGTACAGGAAGCTCTAAAGGCAATGAGTGTATATAGTAAATCGAGTTCCAACCAAGGTTGTCCCTAAGACGCCTTTTGGGTAATTAAAAGGTTGGAAATCGAGTTTGCGACATATACGCGTTTGGGGATGACCGTCTAAAGTGAGAATTTATAACCCACAAGAACATAAGCTAGACCCAAGGACCATTATTGGGTATTTCATTGGATATGCTAAAATGTCCAGGTATAGATTTTGTGTCCATCTCATAGCACTAGGATTGTGAAATCGAAATCTGAAAATTTCTTAAGATGATGCAATCAATTGGGCATTGTTTGGAATAGTCAATACAGTCAGCCTCAGTTTGACAGATTGATTGTCATTCACACCCCTCAAGTACAACCGAGTGTGAGACAACCATTTCCTAAAGTTCCACATATTGCTGATATTGATCCTGTAGATCAAGTTGCAAAAGAAGAAATTCTAGAAATTGTTGAACAACCAATTGAGCAACAGGTTGAACAACAAATTCCTCAAGAGAATCATGAAGCAACATTAAGAAGATGAGAGTTAGGAAATCGTGATTCCTGTGTGAAGATCACACAAGAGTTAGGAAATCAGTGATTCCTAATGATTATATAGTGTATTCTGAGATTTGGTATAACATTGGAGGCTAGAAAATGATCTATAAAAGCATTTTTGCAGCCATGAGTTCTAAGGAATGCTCATGGTATAATGCCATGAAAAAAAAAAAAAAATAAATGAATTTTTATGTCATCTAGCAGGAAATGCGGGATCTGGATTTGGAGTTTCTGATGGTGTAAACCATTTAGTATAAATGAGTCTTTAAAACAAAGAATGACTTATTAGGCGACATTTAAGAGACATAAAGTAGACAAAGGAACAGGAATCAGGCTACCACGAGGGCTTTTCTCTATTCGAAAGATTCCTCTTGGGATAGTGATCCTTGGCATTGGTTGCCCGTTTTGTCTTTGATTTACATCAAGAATGGATATATGTGGCATTCCTTAATAGTAATCTAGAGGAAGAGGTTTACATGAAACAACCTGAAGGATTCTCCTCTTGTGAAGGTGAGTATTTAGTTTGCAAGCTTAAGAAATCCATATATAGATTAAAACAAGCGCCACTCCAATGGTATTTGATATTCCATGAAGCCATTGCTTCATTTGGTTTTGAAGAGAATATCATGGACAATGTATAAAATAGAAGGTCAGTGGGAGTAAGATTTGTTTCATGTATATGTGGATGATATTACATTTGCGACTGATAAGGGTTTGTTATATGAGTGAGCAATTTCTCGAAGAACTTTGATATGAAGGACATAGGTGAGGCATCTTATGTCATTGCCATTAAGATCCACGGCGAAAGTACCGAGGCATTTTTGGGTTTGTCTCGAGACTATATAAATAAAGTTTTAAAAGAGATTTAACATGAAAAATTGTTCATAAGTGTAACACACCAATTTGAAGGGTGACATATTCGATTTGAATCAATGCCCTAAAAATGATTTCGAACGAGAACACATGAAGAACATTCCAAATGCTTCAGTTGTTGGAAGCTTGATGTATGCTCAGGTCTATACCAGACCTGACATTGCATTTGTTGTTGGAGAGTTGTATCTTAGAGGAGTGCAAAGCAAACCTTAGTACGCCACTTCCACTATAGGCGAGTTCATATCTGTTCCTTTGCTTTCGCATGGTGTATGGTTAAAGGAGTTTCATATCTAGGCTTAGAATTGTGGATTCTATATCTAGGCCATTGCGGTTATCTTTGATAAACTCGGTGTGGTGTTATGGCTAAGAACAATAAGACCGGAAGTCGAAGTAAGCATATCAACATTAAGTACTTAGCCATAAGAAAACGTATTAAAGAAATGAAGGTGGTCATTGAACACATTAGCATTGAGTCAATGATTGCTGATCCTTTAACTAAAGGCATGACACCTAAGTATTTTAAGGATCATGTAGTACAAATTGGACTTGGTTCTACGATGTAATTTTATTATGCGATACATTCATTATTTTACTAAAACTCTTATTAGTCTTATATTTTCTCATACGGTTTTGTACATTTCATGTTATTATTATTTTGAGAAATATCATCAAGTTTGGACCTTAAATAAACATATGGTTTTATTTATTAAGTTTAAGTTTGTGTTGAGGAATTTGGTATATTGTAATACATGGAAGATGAGTACTCCCACTATAAGAGGACCTATGCCATGATTCTATATGTTAGTTTCCTTTGGTAGATGTTCAGGTAATATGGACTAAGTGGGAGGAATGTAAAATGTTGGTCCATGTATTTAAGTTTTAATGTCTTAAAATTCGACTTTAAATCTCCCACCTTTTTTCATTCAACGTTTCTCAGCCACTTACTTCAACTCTTCGGGAGACTTGTGATAGCACAGTCTCCATATAAAGAACTTATGAGGCTGATTTTAGGGTCCCTAAGCTATAAAGGAATTTATGAATAGCCCAAAAAAAGGATTATTTCATTTTGGTGTTTAGTTTCAACATTTCGAGTTTTTCTAGTTTGAATTTTCTTTTGTTTCTATCAATAGCTAGAGGTAAGTTTTGACATTTGCTTCATATGATCTAATCATTATTAGGTTTATTTTATATGATTAGATTATTTAGTTATTGGTTTTTACAATAAATATATAATAAATAGCACTTACAAATTAGGTAATGATTTCCTAATGAGGAGAAAACTAAATCAAGCCATGATGATTCTTTGAAGGGTGATTTGATTAAAAGACCCTTTTGAAAATCAAATTTCAAAATCTAACATACTTTAATTTTGACATCACTTTGATAAAAAAAATAACATTTTTTTTAAAGATATATGTAAATATATAAAATGGTGAAAGACATTTTTGTTCAAAATAAGTTGTTTTTAAAAAATATTGGGTTATTTAACCAAATATTTCTTATTTGAATGGACATGTCCAAAATAAGCCAAGAGTCACCTCATTTTCCAAAAGTCATCTCCTTCACATCATCACTTAATATTGGGAAAAAAAAAATCAATCTCTTTGATGAGATGCTTACAAGAAAATGAATCAAAATTCTTAAAATATCAATAAAATATATAACAAATAGCTCTTACAAATTAGGTAATGATTTCCTAATTAGTAGAAAATTAAATCCAATCATGATTCTTCAATTCCATTAAAAGACCCTTTGAAAACAAAATTTCAAAAATCATAACCCTTCTTTAATCGTAACCCTTTTATATAACAAATAGCCAAAATTTTGTTTATTTTATTTTGAAAAGAAAAAACATTCTCAAAAAAGCCACGAATGTGGAGATCAGAGGATTCTTAAGTCACTAAAGGGTGGAACTTCCGGTGTTGGAGGGCGGTAATGGAGTGTTGTTGTTGGCAATTCGGCCAGAAATTTGGCGGCCATTGAATGTGAAGATTATTTGCAGACTGTTTGGGATTTGGAATTAAGGTTCTTGAAATGAGTAATTAGGTCAAATCATTGGAAGGAAGGTGATCTGTGAGAAAGTGAAGGAGTTGATGGTGGGAGAAGTGGGGAGGAAGGCTATGGAAAGGGTAATGGAGGTGAAGAGAATGTCATGGGAAGCTATGAAGACTAGTTGTTCTTTTGATAGGAAATTGAATGAAATGATAGAGTGTTTGGCTCTTAGAAGAAATAAGGGTCTATAAGATGCATTTTATTTTTTATTTGTTTGAGATATATATGTGTAATTTATTTATGTTGTGTTTGGTTGCGAGAATGTAATAAGGAAAGAAAAAAATACAAATATATATATATTGAAATTCACATATTCTTAAATTTTAAATAAATAAATGTTGTTTGAAGTAACATGTCCAATTTAACTTTATTTTCTTTCCATTATATTTTCCCTCATAGTCTTGATGTTTGGTTTATTGTGTTGGGATATATTATGGACCATTTCCTCTATATTGATATGATATTGTCAACTTTGGATCTAAGCCATCATGGTTTTTTTATTTGGCTTCTCCCTTAAAAGGTCTCATACCAATTGTATATTGTCCATGCTTATAAAGCGTAAACGCCAGTTTCTAGCCGATGTGAGATTTTGGGGCACATACCCGTCTGCCCTCGGGTACAAAGTGCAAGCATATATTGTAGAGGAAGTTCCTAGTACCCTTTAAGAAGCCTTATCATTTGTAGATGCCAACATGTGACAAAAGACAATAGAAGATAAAATGGAATCCCTTGAGTCAAATGGAACTTGACATTTTGTAGACTTGCCTCCAAGATATATGACAATAGGTTGTAAGTGGATTCTTAAGAAGAAATTAAAACCTGATGGTACTATAGTACAAGGCATGACTCGTTGCAAAGGAGTTTAGACAAAGAGAAAATGTAGACTTCTTTGAAACCTTTTCACTTGTCATTAGGATCACATCCATTAGAGTGTTATTTTCTCTCATTGTAATTTCATAATCTAGTTGTTCATCAAATATATGTAGCCCAGATTTTTGAATGGTGAATTAGAAGAAAAGATCTTTACAGATCAACTTGAAGGCTTTGTAATTCATGGGCAAGAGAATAAAGTGTTTAAATTAGATAAATCTCTTTATGGTTTACATACACCCAAACAATGACTTGAAAAATCTAATAACCTTATTATCTCAAATGGCTTTAAAGTGAATGAAAGTGACAAATTCATTTATTACAAATCTGAAAATGACATTTGCTTTATCATATGTCTTTATGTAAAAATTAGATAAATCTCTTTATGGTTTGAAACAGGCACCTAAACAATGACATGAAAAATCTAATAGCCTTATTATCTCAAATGCCTTTCAAGTGAATAGAAACAAATGCATTTATTACAAATCTAAAAAAATAACAGTTGCACTATCATGTGTCTTTATGTGTGGATGACTTGCTTATTTTTTTATTCCAATATTCATGTTGTGAATAATGTGAAATCTTTGTTGTTTGCTAACTTTGATATGAAGGATCTTAGAGAAGCTAAAGTAATCCTTGGTATTAAATATATATTTGAAAAGAGAATTTTTTTATCAATCTCACTACATCGAGAAGTTTTTAAAGAAATATAATTACTTTAATAGTGAACCAGCATGTACTCCCTACGATCCTAGTGTAAAGTTGTTCAAAAACACTGGTGAAAGTGTTAGGCAACTTGAGTATGTGAACATCATTAACAAATTACGATATGTTACAGATTGCACTAGGCCCGACATAGCTTATGTTGTGAGATTACTATGCAGATTTACCAGTAGACTTAGTAATGAGCATTAGAATGCTATTGAGAAAGTCATTAGGTATCTAAAAAGAACCATGAACCTTGGATTACATTATCAGAAGTTTCCCATTGTCTTAGAAGGATACAACGATGCTGATTGGAATACCATTTCAGATGACTCCAAAGCAATTAGTGGCTATATATTTAGTATAGCTAGTGGAGCCGTTTCATTGAAGTATAAGAAACAGACTATTCTAGCTCAATCTACGATGGAGGCTGAGGTGATTACATTAGCTTTGGATAACGAGGAAGAAGGTTGGCTAAGAAACTTGCTATCATATACTATCTAATGGGAAAGACCGATTACGGTTGTCTTGATCCATTATGATAGTCAGTGTAATACATTACCAAGTTCCAAACCAATATTACAATGGAAAGAGGGGACAAATACGTCGCAAGCATTGTATTAGAGAGTTTCTCTATTGAAGATGTAAAAGTGGATCATGTATGTTCTAACGATAACCTAGCTGATCTTTTGATGAAAGGATTAACTAGAGAAAATGTTTACAAAACCTCGAAAGACATGAGACTAAATCCCTTAGAACTATGAGTCACTTATGATGGAAACCCAACCTAAAGATTGCATATCCCAATAATTAGGTTCAATGGGTAATAACAAGTCATAAAGTGACATGAGGAGCATCATGCAATTAAAAAAAAAAGTTTCATCCTACTACCATTATGGAAAGGCATGATATATATCCTGAAGTGATGATTAAAGGATGAGTTATTGACTCTTATTGATATCTATACTCTATGTGGAGTGGAGTACCTAGTTACAGGAGTACTCTTAATGGACTCACCTATGTGAATGTGAAAGTGAGACCACTTCCTACAGCTTTTTTGGTAAATTTTCTAGAGCATTCACTATATTAGGATATTTGTGCATGGTCGTAAAACACGGGTTTTTGAACTACACCTTAGTAGGACTGTGTGTGGGATGTTGTTAGAGATAGAGTTCAAAATTACGAGCTACTCTAGTATAATCTGAAGCATCTTCACTACATGATGGTTCAAGTTGATAAACACTTTTTACTTATGCATAATCTTATATTATATTTCTCGATGACAAAAATTGTTTTAAGAATCCAAGTGGGGGATTGTTTGGAATATTTGAATTTTAAAAAGGAGATGACGATGGAGTATTTTCATATTTTTTTAAAATAAATTTAAACTACTTTATTTTATTTATTTTCACTTGGTAAGCAGGAGACCTTTTCTAATATTGAAGGAGTCTCCCCACATTTTTAATTTCACTCTTCCACTATACCAAATTTTTTCTTTCCGTTAGGCTCTTTGCAGTTTTTTTTTATAAACATAAACAAAGGCGTTGATCATTATATCGAAATAAAAAATTTTTATTCCCTTATCCATATACCTTAGCAAAGTTTTCTTCTCTATTTTTCAGACTTTTTGGTTATGAGCAATATTCAAGGGTATGGGTATCTTAGAGCCTCTTCTATACAAAAGTTTGAGACGAGAGGATATTACAGTCATTTATCATGGGGACAACGAGTGTTGGACTACTTTACTTACGACACTGGCAAGCCGGCGATCTTAAAGCGATTTAGTCCACAACTCAACCAAGAAATTTTGGTTACATCGTTCTTTTATTTATTTTTTTCAGTTTCGCTCCACCACATTACATATATATAAATTTGGATTAATTTTTAATTAAATATTTAGAAAATAGTAAATTAGCTTTCAACTTCCTATATATATATATATATATATACAAAAACTTGAGTTGCAAGAAACTTTATTTAACTTAAAATTCCACTTTTATAGGACAAATACTTCCACCACAACTCAATATAACTTTTTTTTTAAATAACTCAATATAACTTATACCATTAAAAGTTCAACAAATTATCAAAATTTTTAAATAATTTTTTTAAAAATAACACTTTAGTTATTATATAGTAAATTGTCCCAACTAGGACTTGAACCCAAGATCCCCCATTTTTTATACCATTGCCTTTTGAAAGTTAAGTGTTCTATCATATGAGTTGGACATGATAGGTAATAACATAACATAATTAAAAATCATAAAAAAGCTGAAGATTGTTGCATATTGGTTTGGAGCTGGAATTAGGGTTCTTGAAATGAGTGATGGGGTGGAAATCGTTGAGAGGGAGGTGATCTGTGAGAACTTGAAGGAGTTGATAGTGGGAGAAAAGGGGAGGAGGCTAGGGAAAGGGCAATGGAGGTGAAGAGGATGGCATTGGAAGCTATGAAGACAAGTAGTTCTTCTGATAAGAAATTGAATGAAATGATAGAGTGTTTGGCTCTTAGAAGAAAGAAGAGTATATAAGATGCATTTTATTTTTTATTTGTTTGAGATATATATATATATATATATATATATATATATATATATATATAATGTGTGTGTGTGTGTGTGTGTGTGTGTGTGTGTGTGTAATTTATTTATATTTGTGTTTGGTTGCGGGAATGTAATAAGAAAGGAAAATGTCTAAGTATATATTTTTGAAATTCAGATATTCTTAAATTTTAAATAAATAAATGTTGTTTGAAGTAACATGTCCAGTTTAACTTTATTTTCTTTCCATTATATTTTCTTTCATAGTCTTGATGTTTGTTTTATCATGTTGGGAAATCTCATGGATCATTTCTTCTATATTGATATGAAATTGTCAACTTTGGATCTAAGCCATTATGGTTATTTTTATTTGGCTTATCCCTTAAAAGGTCTCATACCAATTGTATATTGTTCATGCTTATAAAGTTGTAAGCCTTCCCATTCCTAGCTAATGTGAGACGTTGGGCACATACCCAATAATCCTTCTCTCAAACAAAGTTCAACCAAGCATATATTGTAGAGGAGGTTCCTAGTACCCTCTAAACCTTATCGTCATTTGTAAGATGCCAACATGTGACAAAAGAAATAGAAGATGAAATAGGTCCCTTGAGTCAAAAATAGAATTTGACATTTATTGAAACTGCACCAGGGATATATGACAATAGGTTGTAAAGTGGATTCTTAAGAAAAAAATTGTAACATGGTACCCAGAGAAAAGTACAAAGTACCTGACTCGTTGCAAGGAGTTTAGACAAAAGAGAGAAATGTAAACTTCTTTGTTACCTTTTCACTTGTGTGGTCCTCCATTAGGGTGTTATTTTCTCTCATTGCCATTTCATAACCTAGTTGTTCATCAAATATATGTTAAACTACTTTTTTGAATGGTGAATTAGAAGAAGAGATATTTACGGATCAACTTGAAGGCTTTGTAATTCATGGGCAAGATAACAAAGTGTGTAAGTTAGATAACCTTATTATCTCAAATGGCTTTAAAGTGAATGAAAGTGACAAATGTATTTATTACAAATCTAAAAATAACATTTGCACTATCATATGTCTTTATGTGGATGACTTGCTTGTTTTTTATTCAAATATTTCATGTTGGGAATAATATGGAATCTTTGTTGTGCGCTAACTTTGATATGAAGGACCTTGGAGAAATTAAAGTAATCCTTGGTATTAAAATTATTAGATCTAGAAAGGGAATTTCTTTGGATCAATCTCACTACATTGAGAAGTTTCTAAAGAAATATAATTTCTATAATAGTGAACCAACATGTACTCCCTATGATCCTAGTGCAAAGTTGTTCAAGAACACTGGTGAAAGTGTTAGGCAACCTGAGTATGTGAACATCATTGACAGCTTATGATATGCTACAGATTGCACTAGGCCCGACATAGCTTATGTTGTGGGATTACTATGCAGATTTACCCGATGAACTTAGTGATGAGCATTGACATGCTATTTAGAGAGTCATCAAGTATCTAAAAAGAACCATGAACCTTGGATTACATTATCAGAAGTTTCCAGTTGTCCTACAAGGATACAACGATGTTTGTTGGAATACCCTTTCAGATGACTCCAAAGCAACTAGTGGCTATATATTTAGTATAGCTGGTGGAGCCGTTTCATTGAAGTATAAGAAACAAACTATTCTAGCTCAATCTACGATGGAGGCTAAGGTGATTGCATTAGCTTCGGTTAACGAAGAAGAAGGTTGGCTAAGAAACTTGCTATCAGATACTATCTTATGGGAAAAACTGATTACGATTGTCTTGATCCATTACGATGATGCAGGTGTCTATTACCAAAAGTTCAAACCAATATTACAATGGAAAGGGGACAAATATGTCGCAAACATAGTATTAGAGACTTTCTCTCTATTGAAGCTGTAAGAGTGGATCATGTATGTTCTGACGATAACCTAGTTTATCTTTTGATGAAAGGATTAACTAGAGAAAAGGTTTACAAAACCTCGAAAGACATGAGACTAAATCCCTTAGAGCATAATTAAACATGATGGAAACCCAACCTAGAGATTGCATATCCCAAGAATTAGGTTTAATGGGTAATAACAAGTCATAAAGTGAAATGGAGATAATGATGCAATTAAAAAAAAATGTTCCATCCTACTACCATTATGGAAAGGCATGATATCCTAAAATGATGATTATAGGATGAGTTATTAACTCTTAATGAGATCTATACTCTATGTGGAGTGGAGTACCTAGTTACAGGAGTACTCTTGATGGACTCACCTATGTGAATGTGAAAGTGAGACCACTTCCTACAGATTTTTTGGCAAATTTTCTAGAGCATTCACTCTACTGGGATATTTGTGCATGGTCGTAAAACACGGGCTTTCAAACTACACCTTAGTAGGATTGTGTGTGGGATGTTGTCAGAGATAGAGTTCAAAATTACGAGTTACTCCAGTAAAATCTGAAGCATCTTCACTACATGATGGTTCAAGTTGAAAAACACTTTTCACTTATGCATAATCTTATATTATATTTCTCGATGTCAAAATTGTTGTAGAATCAAGTGGGGATTGTTTGGAATATTTGAATTTTAAAAAGAAATGTGATTGAGGGTATTATCATATTTTGTTAAAAATAAATTTAAACTACTTTTTTTTTATTTACTTAGTAAACAAGAGACATTTCTAATATTGAAGAGAGGAGTCTTCCCACGTTTTTAGTTTCATCTCCCACTATACCAAATTTTTTCTTTCCGTTAGGCTCTTTCAGAATATTTTATGAAGCATAAATGAAATACGGTGATCATTAGTTCGAGGCATAAAAATCTTATTCACTTCTCGAGATCACCTTGTAAGCAAAGTTTCTTCACAAAATTTTCCAGACTTTTTGGTTACAAAGCAATATTCGAAGGGTGTGGGTATACGAGCCTCTTCTATGTAAAACTTGAGACAGAAGGTCACGAGCTATTTTATCCTAGGGACAATGGAGTGATGGCCTTGCACAACCTTGAAACAATGAGTGAAACGTCTTAAAGAAAGCGATTTAGTCCATAACTCAACCAAGAAATTTTGGTAACATCATTCTTTTATTTTTTTTCAGTTTTGCTCCACCACATTACATATATAAATTTTGGATTATTTATTTTTTTAATTAAATATTTAGAAAATAGTAAATTAGTTTTCAACTTCCTATATATATATATATATATAAACTTGAGTTGCCAGATACATCATTTTACTTAAAATTCCACTTTTATACGACAAATACTTCCACCACAACTCATATAACTTTTTTTTTTAAATAACTCAATATAACTTATACCATTAAAAGTTCAACAAATTATCAAAATTTTAAATAAATGTTTTTTGAAAGCTATACAGCTTTTGAATTATTATGTAGTAAATTATACGGCCCAAGGCTGAACTCAGAGACCCTCATTTTCAATACCCTTACCTTTTGAATGTTAAGCGTTTTATCATATGAGCTAAACATTATATGCAATAACATAACATAATTAAAAATCATAAAAAACTGCACAGTGATGTAACTTTTTGGTTATATAAACAAAAAACCACAAGTGTCTCCATAGTTTCCAACTATTAAATTTACTGATTTACCATTTTCTTTTATAGTGATTTGATTTGAAAATTTTTGAAAATCTAACTTTTCAACAAATTTCAAACAAAAATACCTTCATTATTTTCTTGTCAAACTAATACTTTCTTTTTGATGATACTTGAAATGACAAATAAAATTTTTGTCCACAATAAGTCAATTTTTTAAGAATATAACGTAAAAATTGTTAGATTTACAAAATTGGAGTTATTCTTTAGGTCTTTTAACCCAATATATGTTATGGCCATGCAAAAAGAAAATTGTTCTCAGGACCAGGCCAAGGCCCATCAATGGGCCCAAATTTTTACTTGAACTGGGCTGAAGCCAAATTGGGCTGGAATTTTTTTTGGGTTGGGGTGGAGGAGATCAAGCAACGTCTGCCGTCATCGGAGAAGGCTGTTCATCCGCTTCGGGCACGGATTTAAATAAAGATAACAACTTCAAAAGTCCAAGATTTAAATAGTATTTTTTATTTCTAAAAATAAAAAAAAAATGAGGACTTTTCTGACACAATAATACACCCGCTATGGATTGAAGAGAGTCCAAGGGAAATGCGAAAGACAATTTATAGTATTTTATTAGCCCGAAATACAAAACTAGGTTTGTGTTCATGCATAAAATGATGTATGATCTACATCCCCGTCCCCACTCTCTCCTATCTCCTCCCCACCTCATACATAATATTAATATTAGATTTAAAAAACTTTTATCCATTTATTTTTATCAAAATTTGTATTAATTTAATACATTAAAATAGTGTAGATCCGTATTTTGAAATTTATTATGTATTCGCTTTAAAATATGAAGCTGTTTTTCTTTTGAAAAATCGTATTTAAAATGTTTTGGAGTCGTTCTTATTTTATTTTATTTTAAAGGAAAATAAAATAAGAGAAATAAAGCTACTTGATGACTGTCTTTATAGAAAAAACAAGTTTGAGAAATTTGAAATTTTTTATTAATTTGATTTCTACATCCTCAAGTAGGCATCTTAACAGTTAAGGGCTTTTTTATTTATTTTTTTAATAATTAAATATTTTGTTATAATGTAGTAAATTATTAACGTAGGATTTGAGCAGGACCTTCCCATGCTCTTGAATAGCAAAGCAAACTTTGTTACGATGTAATGTATTTATAGTAAAACTTGAACCCGAGACCCCTCACCTCTCTGAATGTCCTACATTTTTGGAAACAGAATCTTTCACCTTATTTATTTAGATATATGGTTAATTATTTAGTGTTTGTAATTAAAAAAAACGAATAAGGGCATGTTTGGTTCATATTTAAAAAAAATGTTTTATGTTCCAAAAAATAAGAAGAATAAGAAAAATATGGAGAACATATTTTGTTCCCATAATTTTTTTATCTGAAAAATAACACACATAAAAACACTAAATTTAAAGATAATAATAATTTTTAAAGAAAACTAAAATGATATTCTCATCGTTTCTAAAAATATTCTCATAATAATTTTAAAAAATAAGACCCAAAGGGCCTATTTGATAGTGTTGTTTAAAAAAATGTTTTAGGCCCCAAAACATTTTTAAGTGTTTTTTGAGAGAAAAAAAAGACACAAAGAATTTCTTGAAAAACGTTTTTGTAGCGATTTGGGAGGTGTTTTTAAAAAACACTTTTATTTTTAATATTCCTATAATACCTATTGAATTCCTTTTAAAAATCTAATTATATTTTCTTAAAATATAAAATTATTTTTTCTTATATATATATTTTATTTATTTTTCTCTCTCATCTTCCTCCAAGAATCGAGAATCTCCTTTTAAACAAACTTTTTTTTCTTAAATTTTTTCATTCTTTCTCAACTCTAAGGCAGCGTTCCATTTTTATTTTTTTTTTTGCTTTTTGTATGTTCCATTGTCTTAATATTTTTTATAATCATATTAATAATTATTTTAGGTTTTTATTCATACAAATGTTTATATATATATATATATATTAATTCAAATTGTAAATATTTTCAAATCATAAAAATGGGTTATTTTAGGTTTATTAATAAAAATTTTATTAATAATTAAATAATTGTTATAATGTTTTAATGAATGACTATCATTATGAAGGTCGTTTGGTTTCTACGCTGTAACTTTTGGTCTTACCATTTATAAGCGCATAAATAGGTGCTTGCTCGATAGTGGAATAAAAGATTATCACTAAGTTTTATTTTAGTCGCTTATAACATTTTATTTATTTACTGACAACATCAACATGATTCTCACGGGCGGCCAGGCGAGTTTCGGACGTTTGCGGCGAGTTTCGGACATTGTAAAACTTCTGGCTCCACTTTAGTCTGCTGAAGTCATTTTGTTGATTTGTTTTAAAAGTTTTGCATATGCGCTTTCTTTGGCATCCCAAATTTGAAGTTTGGAAATTCTTAAATCTTGGAAATTGATTCGTCGGCGTATTCTTTTTAGTTCTACTTAATATTGGAAATTAATGGTGTTGTTTTTGATTTATTGTTTGGCGATTGTTTTGTTATTATTTTTATAGTCAAAACAATAAAAAGAATAACAAGCATCATGCAGATTCGACCAATGACTTATTATCTTATTGTTTTACGCTCTGCTATTATGCTACTTTCTTAACATTATTTTTTATTATTTATCACATTGTTATCGTTTCCAAGCATTTGATACCATCTTCAATTTTATAAATTTAGGTGAATTATATTATTAAACCAATTATAGCTAACCCACCTACACTTTGAATTCAGGAAGGAATTCAATTTTGTAAATCATTCGAAGATGAATTTTTGTAGCTGCGAGTTCGGAAGTCGCGTTAAATAATTTCGAGAAAATTTTACTATACGCTGAATTGCAAGGAATTCAATTATCCTAATAATTTAAAATAAAATTTTGCAATATACTTTGATTACGATAATTTTACAAAACTATAATTCTAAGGCAATAGTGTCATTTATTTTAGATTAAGAAAAAATATATATTTATTATTTATTCTTGTTAAATTTTGATCATTTTATTACATATTTTATTCATTTTGTTTGGTTCCTATTATTTCAAATAATATACAATCTCACAATTATAATTTGTTGCCCTGATATTTAGGAATTATGACTACTTATCCTGGATTTTAGGCAATTGAAACTCTGGCAGATCTTGAGCAGGAGAAAGCAGAGGCTCAGAATAAGCCCAATAGTGCATCCTGCGGGATCGCGTAAAACTAATTTTCGTGCGTGTGCGGTAGAGAGTGCGTAATGAATACTTTACAGTAAAAGACCCACATTGGTCCGGCGAGTTTAAAGGCGGAAATACCGACCACCGAGAAAACGGTAATACTCCCAAGCAAGATATGATTGGAAGTTGCACTTGCGGCTTCAAGACTTTAAATATGTTAGCTAATACAATTGACTTTATTTAATATTAGTTCGCGATTAAAGCTTTGTGGGAGAACATCGTGTTGATGAGGATATCTTCGAAAAACTTTTCTGCTTTTGGCGCTACAGTAATGGCTCATAGCGGTAATATAAGTGTCGGTTTACTAAATCTTTGAAGATTGATTGCATGTCTCTTGTAAATTTGAAAAGAATAACGAGCTTTTTCTTCGAAATCATCAATCTCGTCCTACAGGTCTAAAGCATTTACGAAGCCGATGCTACTTTGCATCCCCCGTAGCGAGCAAGGACACAAAAGTAGGTAGACTATGGGGAAAGGACGAGGATGTGGAGGTGGTCGAGGGCGTGGCCTTGGTAATAATTTCAGACATCATAACATCGGTCCCTTCAAAAATACGAAAGGCAATTCCAATCAAGGGAAGCTGTCAAATCCACAGGCAACCACTGGCCAGAGTATCACTCAGCGCAGCGAGATAATACACATAGATGTGGCATGACGGGTGCATTGGTCGCGTATACATTCGTCTGATAAAGCTTGTTTGTTGATCTACCATAGAAGCCTGGTCAGACAAAGGCAATAATATTGAAGTCAATTTAAATGATGATGATGGTGATGGTGGAGTGGATTTGACTTCCAGCTTTGATGTTTGATTTCTTTGAGGATCCTATTGGAAATATTTCCCATCTAATTGGTGATGGGCATGTCAATTCTGATTAGTTCTTTTATTTATTTTCTTATGTAATTCCCTTTCTACACATAACCTTTAAATGTTTAAGTAGTATTTCGTTTTTATTAATCTCTAAACCTTATTTTTATATATATATGTGAAGAAACATGGATGACTCTACCGGCTTGACACCTCGAGTCAAAATCACTGGAGATATTTGTTTGACAGACTGTGCTACAACTCATTCTATTATCCAGCAAAAGAAATATTTTTCCTAATTAACATTAGCCCCTTCTAATGTTATTACTATTTCCGGTCTTGTCAACCTAATTGAGGGCTTCGGTTGAGCCACTATTATTCTACCAGGTGGCACTATTTTCTACCTTCAAGATGCCCTTTATTCCATCAAATCCAAACGCAATTTACTTAGTTTTAAAGATATTATTTGTAATGGATCTGAAATGCGGAAACAATGAGCAATGGAAACTCTTGAATTTCTCCTTATGCGCAACTCATGATGGCAAAAATGTATTACGAAAAATTGCGATCATTAGAATGTGGTTTATATCTCGTAGCCGATGTATTTGTTGAATCTTTTCTGTTTGAGCCTGAATTTGTGCTTCAGCCCCATCGTTCTATGGCATGAACGACTTGGTCATCCAGGCACCTCCATACTTAGGCTTATACCTCATCAGTCTAATGGTAATTTCTTGATCACTGGTCATATATCCAATCATACTGATTACAACTGTTTTGCTTGATATTTGGTAATTTTACTTTTACTTTTTATTCCTTATTATATATATATATATTCATTTTTTTTTTATTTTTTGCAAAAGAAAAGGGGAAGAAAGAGGCTGTCTTGATTTTTGTGGCAAAGCTTCGAATTCCTTATCATCCCACCACCCACAACCACCTTCTTCACTGGTCTTCTGCTTCTCCCAGGAACATGGCCATTTCCATGGCCTTTTCATCACCTTACACTGCCTCTTCTCTCCAATCTCTTCCCCAACTCTCTCCTCTCTCTCCATTATTTTCCCTTTCCAAAACCCGTTATCTTCCTCGCTATACTGTCTCTGTCTCTCAACCCATCACTACCGTTCCAATTCGCTGCAGCAACAAAACGGACTCTGATCCCAAGGCTGGTGTTTCAGTTTACAAGCCCAAGTCGTACGAAGTACTCGTCACTGACGCTGCGAATTCTCTTGTTTATGCTCTTGATGATGGGAAAACCCGTTTGGAGATCGATTTTCCGTAATCTTCTTTCCCGTTTTCTTTGATTTTTCGTTTATGGCAACCTTTTCTTTTTGTCCATTTGGTTATTTGGCCGCTTTTAATTATCCTTGTTGGAGTTTTTACGGAACCCATTTGGCGGTGAGCATTTGTTGATGTTTGGCTGATGAGAAAATTGAGGAAAAGGGAAATTAATTAGATGAGTGTAATTTATGTTGTTTTCCTGATTTGAGAAAATTGAAAATTAAATGCAATCACTTCGGAATAGGTTGTTCAGTTTCAATTGTTCAATTTGTCTACGTGTTGTTTTCTTAATTTGAGAAATTTGGAAAACTTAATGCAACCACGTAGGAATAGTCTGTTCAGTTTCAATTGTTCAATTTGTATTCCTTTACGCAACATTTCTCCTGGCAACCATATGGAATACTTTTTATTCTATCAATTTATTGTTTGATAATTCTTTTTTGAAGTTCTTGTGGATCCATTTTCTGGTGAATATTTTTTTATCTTGGCTCTTCAGAAAATGGAGAAAAAGGAAAAGAAATGAGTGTGTATCACCTGTTTTGTTGATCACAAAAAAAAAAATGAAAACTTAAGGCCGACAACCAAGCCAGTAGTTTGTTCATTTCCAATTGTTTAATTGGTCATCTTTCCTGTATTTTTCTTAGCAGAGATTTAAAGTACTGTTACTCAAATAAGTTTTTCCTACGAATGTTGTTTGGTTGAAGATGAAAAAACTAAAAAAAATTAAATCCAAAAATATTTAGTACAGTCGTTTTGTGAATAGGTTTACAATGTTGAAGATTTGTTAAAAATTAGCTTGTGGATTAAAAGATGAAGCTGTGTTCTTTATCGAGGCTGGTGATCTGATGAAATTTATAACTCAAAGGAAGCATAGTGTCTTATGTCCTGGAATGAGTTTTATCTCCCATCCCCTAAACTTTTATAAAACCATAACTCTTGCAAATTGTCCTTCATTTGTGCTCATGAATTATGGAAGCAACTTGTGAGAAATTTATGATAATGCTAAGCATACCTCTCCCATAGTATGATTAATGTCTCTGATGTCATGTTGATTTGCAAGTCTAATGATTGCTTTTTGAGAGGTCACACGCTCTTGAATTCCCTGAAGGTGGTTCAATGCTGATTATCTGGATACATACATCACCATATATGATAGATCAATGCTTGATGCTGCTGTGTCATTTTGCTTACATAGGGTATCTAATGTGAACAGATGACAGAAGTGATGGTCGGTGTCAAATCCACAAGGACTAAGTCTATTGATTACCGGTCTAATTTAATCTTGAGCTTTATCTAGAGGCTTGTCATTGTGATTTAGGAATGAAAAATAACTTCTTAAAACTAATCATTCAAAAAGGACTTAACTCTAACAATCTATGGATTTAAGACTACTATTAAGTGAGGACTCAACTTTGAAATGCAAAGATAGTTAATACCAATTATGACTAGGTCTAGGGCACGATTTCACCAAGATTACAATCAATTGAAGGAATTGGATTTAAATGAGAGCGATTTGTTTATTTGTTGTTGGCGGATATAACTTAGGTGTAATTGGTCTTTCTCGAGTTTTCAATACATCTCTTTAGTTTAGGTTAAGGTCATCTTTGCATTAACGGCTAAATTCAAGTGTCATTAAGTTCAAGTATCCTAATTTCCATGTTAAACCCTAGAATATCTCTATCTCTAGGCATTAAACAATGATTCAAACAGCTCCCTTTCGAAATCTAGCTTCTTAGCCTAGATTCGAAAGATATAATCAAATAGAAGGTGGCCAACAATCTATCTTTAATGAAAATAGTATGAAACATCCAACAAAACAAACAATTTTATATAAATATCAATCCAAGGTCCCAACAAACAATTCGAATCAAGGCTGTATCGTAACCCTCGAAAAACGAGCTAGAACATACTAAATGAAATCAAAAACAATGTTTGAAACAAATCCATAGAAAGAGAAGAAGGAAGAAAAAATTGATAAAAGCTTCGTTTTTGATGTAGACTCGCGATCGTCTCCCCCCTTGTTTGTCTCCTTTCCGTTTTATATCACTAAAACATTAAGGCTCAAAAAGTGCTTGAACTGGGCTCGGCCCAATAGTAACGTCGCAATGTGCGAATCGATTTGCTGAAGAGGGAATGATCATGTCGACGTCGCGATGTGGTTCCAATGCTGGTGGAAATGGCTCTCTGTCACGTCGCGACGTGGCTGGTCACGTTGCGACGTTGCTTGAAATCTGAAAACGTTGCGTTCTCTGTCACGTTGCGACGTTGCTACATCTTTGCACTTCTTCGCTTCTTGAGGCCGTATCTTTGTCACCCGAACTCTGATTTGTGCAAACTTGGACTCGTTGGAAAGCTTAGAGAGTGTAGAATATGAATGTGGCCAGAGAGAACACTCTAGAGGTGATGGTAGAGCCTGAATCAACAAGGTATGCCTACAGCTCCATTTGCATTACTTCCTCGAAATTGCTTTTCCAATCAAAGCAAACACCAATGGGATTAGAATAAGTTCTAACTTCATAAAAATTCGATAAAAGCTCAAGTTAAAGCGTCAATAAAATAAGTGTAAAATACACCTATCAGATGCCTAGAACAAACTTCCTTCAGGTTCCTTGAAATCACTATGATGCATGTCTTGATTGGAGAACAGGCTTGGGGAGTTCTTTCCTGGGTTTATATTATTGAATGTGTATGCCTTACTGTGTTGCTGGCTTTGTGATGGTTTGAGGATGATAGAGAAGAACAAGTAGAAGACAGGGGGGAGAGAACGACACCTGAGCATAGGGGTGATCAGCCCAAATGGCAAGTATATTTCAGGAAGAATAGAGGGGCACGTGTTAAGAGAGTGGAGGCAATTTGGAGAAGGTGAATTCTGGCCGGAGGAAGGAGAGAAGTAAAGGCGGCTGGAAATCGATGGAGGGAGATTCCACGGGCTGCGAGAGTCACAAATATTTTTTTCCTTGTTTCTTTCTGTTTCTTGCATTTCTATTTTTCAGATTGGATTTGAGGGTTGATCTGTAGAGAGTTGAGGAAATAGAAGAAGACTCAATACCAAGGAATTTATGGTTTCTTTCCAGTTTGCTCTTTTCCAGGATTTATCAGTGTGTGAATATACTTCTAATTCTTTTGAATAGCAGAGTAATTTTCTCATTACCTATCAGAGGATCATAATTTCATGAGCATATAGAGGTTTCCTCAAATATTTTTCTTTTGTTTTGATGCATTTGAGAGAAAAGGAAACTCACCCATCCTCTTTTGACTTTAACTTGACAATGTTCCTAGGGCTGTTATCAATGCACTTTCTACTTGATGAAGGTCTCTGTTTCTAGGCCAAACTTGTTGATTCTGTTGCTAGTCGAGCTTGAACTTCCTAATGCAGTTTGCCACCTTCCTTGCTCCAATGAAATGACTACATTTTCTTTAGAGTGTGGCACATTGGAGGTTATATAGCTGGAAAAATCATGACTCATGGGCAATGAAAACTTAAAAGTTGAAGTAAAATATGCAATGCATTAATATGGGAGGAAGTCCTCTCAAGAGATTACTGAAGGTGTTGTTCATTGGAACCCCTGTAGGAACAAATAAGAGTCAATCCTATCCTGTAAGGTACTCATATTTGCTCTTGGCTAAATGGCTTAGGATGGTTATGTACGTTGAAACATGTAACACCTCCTTTCACCACAAGTGCCATTCACTATTGATTGGAAGTGGGAGGTGATATTAAAGTGAAGGGGATGGCTCCCCTTTTTCATATAGAAGCAAAGGAGAGAAGTCAATAGCATGGCTGAACCGATAATGTTTTCTGGGCCAGGACCTCCTCCTAAGGGAAGAGAGGTACCTTGAAGCCATAACTGCCTAGTAGGGGGGAAAAAGGAACAATTTTTAGTTGGGGATGGTTGGGGCTGTATTCTCAATAACACCTTCTGGATGAAAGCGTCTTTAACACAAATTGATGAGATTCATTCATTTAACATTGAAATCTCTTTCTACCTCTTCATTCAAATTCCAATTATATGTGAGCCTAGCTTGCATCAAAATTTGTCATTATCCATATTTTTTTGAACATTAACATATTGCTAAAAATTGCTGCATCAACTTGGTTGCCACTCACTGATTTTTCCATAAAACTCAACCTCTTGTAACCTTGTTCATTCTGTGGTAAAGAGTTAGAAATTTGCCAAAAAAATAGTTTCCTAAGAAAGTATTATGGAAAAGATTTGAAATGATTGTGGATAACGTATGAAATGGTTGTGGCATTTACTGAATCTGACAAGAATTTCTGGGATAGCTTGAGTGGTGAAAATCAAATAGTGGTAAAGCATGTGTTATTTCTTTCTGTTGGAAATGTAGAAATTTGGTCATATGGTAGCAGAACATATGCTTTTCAATTATTTGAAATAATTTGTGAGTATGCAGTATATGGATAGCTTTAGTAATCACATGATATTGATTAAAGTTTTTTTGGGTATTTTATGGTGTCTTATGGTCAGGTTACATGAACAACAGGAAAAGTCATACAATTAAGAAATTTTGAACTTTCAACAGGAATCTTTCAGAATCATTTGTACTTCTCTTTGGGACTTAGGATTTCTTTTTAACTTGTTTAATTTAAAAAAAATGTTTATTTATCTGTTTTTCTTTGTTGTCATTTTATATTCTGATAGTTGTTTCGGTGTTTTTTTTTTTGAATTTTGACACCAGACCTTTGCCAAGCAACATTTCTTCTTATAAGGTACATTCTTCCTTATCATTTTTCTTTAGTGGCTTCTTGAATGGGCCTACATGACTTGTATTATGGTTGATTGTTATTATCATTTTTGGAATAATCCGTGATTTATTTCCCTTTAAACTAATTTATCATATTGTTCCTGTACTGGTTCTTTGTGGCCCAATATTTGTTATTCAGTGTGTTTCAGTATCTTTATTTGTGACTTAAGAGTGGATGGACTCCTGCAATCATACTGAATAGTTTGCCAGTATTGATGCAATCTTATCAGTGACAGTGGTTTGGCTTGTGGTCATGACATATTAAACCAGATTCATGATTTTGTCAAACTCTTATACATGTAAAGGGATCTTCAGATGAGTTCATCGATGCCAACATTCAGCTTGTCTTGACTGTTGTTAGGAAGCTCCGAGAAAAGAAGGAATCCAGAGCTTGCATTGTAAGAAGAGGTTTATTCTATTTCATATGGATATGTGTAACTTTCCATTTGTAGCAGTGAGGTCTAACAATGCATCCTAAATTCAGGTTTTTCCTGATAAGCCAGAGAAGCGCAGGGCCTCAGAGATTTTCAAAACAGCACTTGACTCAGTAAGGACTAACTCATTATATACAATTTTTGTTTCTTTCTTCTGTAGCACTGATGTAGGCTCCATTGATATTGGAGGCTGTTCTTCATAGTGAGAGCTTGTGCTTCAACTCCCTTGGCTTGATTTGTTTCTTTTGATGAGTAAAGCAAGAGAATATTATAAACAAACACCCACAAAATGCACCAAAATACCTAGGCCATAAATAATGACTGCCTTAAGGTGCCTCCAAAAAAGAGGGGCTACAAAAAATGAACACCTTCAAAATGAGGCCAACCAGTCCACAAAATCTACTATGGACGTTATGGGGTAGGTTTGTGGAAATCTTTGAGGAGGGGGAGTGTTATGGTTAGTAATCATTTTTCTTTTGTCGTGGGAGATGGGAAGAGGACAAAGTTTTGGAAGGATAGTTGGTGCGGTAACACTTCGCTAATTGAGGCTTATCCCTCTTTGTTTACTATTGCTTGTGCAAAGAATGCCTGGGTGGGGGATGTGTGGAGCGTAGAAATGGGAGGGGGTTGTTGGAATCCTACTTTCTTCAGACCTTTTAACGATTGGGAGATGGATGATGTGGAGAGTTTGTTGTGTCGGATTGGGGGGAGGAGGGTGATGAGGTTGTGGAGGACAGGGTCCCAAAATGGTTTGTTTTCTGTTAAGTCTTTGTACAAAGCTTTGAAACAAAGAATGCCTCTTCTTTTCCCCGGAAGTGCATTTGGAAGACTTGTGTTCAGCCAAAAATTATTTTCTTTGCGTGGGAAACTAGCATTAGGGCAGATTTTTAAGTGTGATAAACTCGAAGAGAGGTTTGCCTTACTTAGTTGTTGTCCTGCAATGCAGAGTGAGGAGATGGAGTGGATCATCTCCTCTTTCATTGCTCTAGACAAGAGTGCTTTGGGTTTACTTTTCTCCCTCTTTGGAGTCTTGGATTTTCAGCCACAATCAGGACTCCTCTTGGGATGGAAGGTGCTTTTCGCTGTGAGAAGCGAGGTTTGGAATGCGGGCCCTTTGTTGCATTTCTTGGATAGTTGGAAGACCGGAAATGACATTGTTTTAGAGATGAAGTTTGTCTATACAAGGCTAAAGTCTCTTTTATTACATCTTTTTTGGTCACTAAGGTGTCAATAGTGGAGGGACCTATGACCCTTGTTCATTTCATTGATTGGGTGAGTGCTTAGTTTTTGAGGTGTTTTGCTTTTTTTGGTTTCTCTTGTAAGGGGGTGAGGTTCTCTCTTTTTTGGGGTTACGTATTTGGTGCCCCTTTTTAATACAATTACTTATCAAAAAAAAAAAAAAAAAAATCTACTATAGACATAGACTAAAAACTGTTAAGGTTTAGTTTTCTAATTCATTTAGGAATACTTTTCCTTCTTTCTTTTTCTCTTTGGTCTCCTAATTAGACTCTAATTTTGTTTCCTTTCTTTGCTCTAATACTTAGAGTATAAATATGTATGTTCTCTCACTTTGTTAATTAATGAATATCAAAGAGTTATTTTTCTCTTCACATGGTATCGAGCCACTTTTGGCCACTTTTCGGTCCACGACTCTTCTTTTAGGCGGCCTGCACGACGGACCTTATCTTGTGGACCTTCTCAGTAAACCTTCTCCCGCGAACCTTTTCTTGCGGACCATCTTCGATGGACCTTCTCCGACAGATTTTCTCCCCCGGATTTTCTCCTGTGGACCTTCTCCAATCGATCTTCTCTTGTAGACCTTCTCCGGCGGCCCTTCTCCCATAAATCTTCTCTAGTGGACCTTCTTCGGTGGCTTTTCTCCTAAGAACTTTCTTCTGCGAACCTTTTCTTACGGACCTTCTCTGACGGACCTTCTCTTGCGAACCATCTCCGCCAGACCTTCTCCCTCTGATCTTTGTCCGTCGGACCTTCTCTCGCGGATCTTTCTTTGTCGGACCTTCTCTAACGGACCTTCTTCGACAGATTTTCTCCCGAGGACCCTTCTCCAATGGACCTTCTCCGTCGGACCTTACTCGGCCGTCTTCTCTGCCCGGACCTTCTTTGGCGTGCTTCTCGACACCTTCTCCCACGAGACCTTCACCGCAATGGACGTTCTCAGTAGACCTTCTCAGTGAACCTTTTCTGCGGACCTTCGATGGACGCCACCAGTACGCCCTTCTCATGCAGACCTTCCCCGATGGACCTTTTCTTGCGGACCTTCTCCCGTGGATATTTCTCCGTTGGACCTTCTCCAAACGGCTTTTCTCACGTTGGTCCTTCTCACGGGAGGACCTTCTTTGTGAACTACGATGGCTCTTACCATGGCCTTACCGGTAGACTTCTCGGGGACCTTCTCAGCGGACCTTCTCGTGGCCCTTCTCCGATGGACCTTTTTCGATGGACTTTCTCCGGCGGACCTTCTCCAGTAGACTTTCTCCGACGAACATTCTCTAGTAGCCTTTCTCCCGCGGGCTTTCTCACTGCAATCTACTTACAGGCCCTCTTTCGGTCACATCAACTCATTGTGCAGTCATTCCTGGCGACGCATCTTATGGTCGTGTTTCACCCGGTCACATCAACTTGCTGTGTAGATAATTCCGGCGACTTTTCCAACAACCTCAAATCTACCCATCGGATTAAGTACATGTCTAATAGGCTTGGTGCATTAGGTTTAAGTACATGTGTAATCCATTTGACCTATATGCTCCAGCTTGAAGGGGAGTGTTAAGGATTAGTTTCCTAATCCATTTAGGAATATTTTTTCTTCTTTCCTTTTTTCTTTAGTCTCTTAATTAGACTCTAATTTTGTTTCCTTTATTTGCTCTAATACTTAGAGTATAAATACGTATGTTCCCTCACTTTGTTAATTAATGAATATCAAAGAGTTATTTTTCTCTTCACAAAAACTAAAAACAACTTAGACCAAGTCCAAAGATTAAAAAGAAAGCAAATTTTTAGTCTATCAATAGAGTGTTCTTTATTCTCAAAAGATCAAGTGTTTCTTTCCTTCTAAGTCCTACTTAGCGAGCCTTCCCTTTCCGTTTCTCTCCAAAAGCAGCGTATAAGAGAGACAATCAAGTACAGGAAAATCTCTTAAACTTGTATTTTATTACCGCATAAATACAAGAACCACACTCCAAGTGTTTCCCACTTGTTCTCCCACAAAGGAACCCGCCAATCTATTATAAAATACTCCCTTCTGAACCCTTTAACATGCAGGGTCAGTGGCCTTATATAGGGGCTCACAGTTACCTCTTGATCAGACACCTTTTCAAAGGGGTGCCAACCCATGAGCTTTGTACAACACATAGCCCAACCCATAGCCCATGCTCCAAAGGATGCCTCAACTGCTACCCCTTCCAAAGGGCGTAGGCAGCATGCAAACTGATCCAGTAACCAAAACAATATCAATTCTGTTTTGTATATATTGTCAAAAGAAAGTAAAGAGTCTAGTTACACAGTTTCTCCCAACAGAAATAGAGTTTGCTCCTCCTTTCCGTTAGTTTCCCCCTCTAACCAAAAAATCAGTGCTCCCCTTTGCCGCACCTCTGACAGCCATATATTCCTCCCAAACCAACTTCTTCTAGAAAGCAACAAAAAGACCAAACTGACCCTCTTCCTAAACCAAAAACATGTAACCAACAGTAGAAGTGCATTCACAAAATTAGCTTCAAAAAGCAGAAATTAACTATCTCAGATGTCACCTGTGGTTGCTGATTTGCCCTTCTTTCTTCTAGTATATGTTACCTGAATCAAGGGTCTATCACTATCTTTGTTCCGTTCTCTTGGAAATTTAATCTTGTTATAATCCCCACAAACACAAAGGTTATTCCATAAACCCCCTGAAGCCCCCAATTCTCTCAAAAAGCCTTCTCATTTCCTTCCCACTATGGGGCCATACACCTTTATGAAGTCCCACACAAAGTTGTCTTTGCAATATTTGAAAGGGATGGGAAATTGAAAAGTCCCCTACAGACCTATCATCTCAAGCATCCTGTTATCTAAAAGAGCCAATACTCTTCCTACAACGCTTCTTGAATTTAAAGCATTGCAATCCAAAATCTTCTAGCTTCAAGATTTTGAACCGGATGATTTACATATCTTTGATTTTAGTTCCTATAAACAATCCAAGTCCACTCTCCGAGATTTAAGCAATAACTTAATAAGCTTCCTTGTATCATTACCATTTCCCCCATCCCAAGGAAGAATTTTTTATCTTCATTTACCCACTTAATCTAGGAAAAAACCCTCTCTTTTGATCACAACCAAAACTTTTTCTTTTGTAAATTATAGTAGTCTTAACTTCCTCATCTCCTTTTCAAACCTAGAAGGTCCATATTGAATCCTCCTTTTACCAGCCACTTATGTTTTTAACTCCTTTTTGAGTTTCAATTTTTCCAAACCATGGTTAAAATTTCCCCTTCAAACACTTTTATAGGCAAGCCCAAGAAATTGCTGCATTGTGCCAAAAATATCAGGACCGACTCTCAATAAACTTCCCCTCTTCCGCAGTTTAGCCTTCTTGCTCGCTCCATGTCTTGACCAACTTCAACTCCCCATGCATCAAACACCTCACCCACCTCCCTTCTACCAAGGTCATCCTTAATGACCACCTTCCCTTTCCTCTCCTCCAAACCACCACAAAGAAACATGGTTACTCGCTCCTACAACCACTTGAACCAAATTAGAAGTAGAAGTTAGAAATCCAATCCCGAGGAAATCCAAAGAAGGGAAATAGACTAGGGAACTTGGATGCTTCTGTCAAAAGAGCCTCATAAAGATCACAAATGAGAGGTCATCAAAGATGACCCCAACTACGATGCTTGACTCTCCCTTGTAGTGGCGGGTTTAAGGGTTGAATGAGTAGGAACGGGCCGCGGAAGCCACTAACAAAAGCCAAAGAAGCAAAAAATAATAAAGAAAAAAAAAAAGAATAAAGGAAGAGCCTTCTAAATTGAATTATCAATGTTATGAAATGGCACCATTGAGAGGAGTTTATTTTAGTTTCTAAATAATATGTGTAAGCATACATGTTTAATCTCCTCGTATAGTGGAGAAGTCTACTCTATGATCAAGTTTTGTATTGTGTGAGAAGGATCTCTCATCCTTCTCTCTTTTTTTTTCTTACAAAAAAAAAAAAAAAAACTTTGCTTTTGATTAAAAAAAATGGAATGGTAAAATCCTACCTTTTAGTTCACTTTAGGAATAGCAAAGCCTTTGATACCGAAGTCATTGAATAGTTATTTGCATTTCACCCTTTTGCCTTTCAGGTTGATGGTATATCCATTGGTTCTCTGGATGATGTTCCAAGTGGTCCTGTCACAACATTCTTTAGATCTATCCGAGACACCTTGGATTTTGATTTTGAAGATGACAATGAAGGTTTATTCTACTACTGCATTTACCATAGACTTAAAATATTTTCCCATTTATAAAAGTGCTTATACTTTTATTGCTAGTTCACAATAATGATGATGCTGTTTTAGTATTCTAGAATTAGAAACTAATAGTTGAGAAAAGAAATTTGTATATAGGTAGGTTAGGAAACTTCTTGTTATTCTTTCTTTATTTTGTTTGGGATTGTACTTGTATATAAATAGGTTGTTTGTGATCAATAGAAAAATACAAATTTTCCTCAATCCATCTCGATTACAGATGCAAACAAAAGGACAAAGAAGAAATTGAAATAAGAACTTGTCTATGATGTGATTAATTTGCTACAATGGGACACGTGATTAATTTGTATTTATCGCAACAAGGTAGCATAGAAAAGAAAGGCTAGAGCATCTTTAAGAGGTAAACTTGTAATTCATGTGCTTTCAAATATATCATTGTTGTTAGTTGGAAGAAACCTTATATCTCAGGAAGAATTTAAGCAATTAGTCTGCTATTTATGAGTTCACTTATGATATGATAAACATGGCGAGCATAATGATAATTTAATCAATCATTTCTAGAATTCTAGGGGTTCTAAATGATCTTTTTAATCTGATCAATTTTATACTTGTACAAGAATTTGTTTTGTTTTGTTTTTGTTTTTTTTTTCTATGCTTTTGTTATTGGTTATGTAATTTTTGTGTCTAGCTAACTATCTATGGTCTAAATAGATTCAATTTAAATCACATTGTTTGTGGGGAAAATGTGTGCAAATAAAAAGGGATAGACGTTAGGGATTGGGTCGGATCTTCTTAAGAAATAAAGCCGGTCTAGTTAAGTGGCTGTGGAGGTTTCTTAGAGAGAGCAAAGCTTTGTGGAATAGGGTTATAGGGTCATCTTAAGTGTTCATGGGCCACACTCTAATGATTGGGATGCTGACTCTCTAATTAGGTGGTCACAATGTTTTCTTTTGGAGCTATTTCTCAAGTGTTTATCTATATATATATAATGATTTCTCTAATTTTACATGCTTCTCTATGGAAGGTAATTTCAAAAAGGTTTTTTTTGATAGGATATTGAAGATAGTTAAAAAAGTCATTTTGAAATATTTGGTTGGCTGATTGACCTCTTAAACTTCAATTTCCAAATCTTTTTGAGTTTTTATGGATTATAATTCTTCCTTTTTCCTTTCTCCTCCTTTACCTTTCACTCTTGGCATTTCATTTTCTTTCAAATCATTTATAATCTAGAAATAGAAAGGCTAACTAGCCTCTTTTTACCTCCTTATTATCCATGTGTGTCTTTTAACTTTTTTCATTAATTATAAAGACTCGTGTTACTTTGACTAGGAAAACAAATTTTTCTCAATTAAATAAAGCAACTCCTACTTTGACTAGGAAAACAAGCATTTTTAAATCAACTCCAAATCAAAAATAACAACACCCCAAATCCTAGGAATTTAGAGAATATATTTGGTGTGCCAGGGTTTGTAGCTATCACAATCCGAATTTTCCATAATCAAGATTGAATTCCCGATGGTTCTTGTAGATGCTCCTACATTAGTATATCCTTTGTCACGTTCATGCTATGCTTTTCTACCATTTACAAAAAGCAGTTTGATTTTGACATTCTACAAACTCTTATACAAATGCAGGACGTTGGGAGTCCAAGGAATCACCTTCCCTCTACATATTTATAAACTGTAGTACTCGAGAACTTGCAGCTATAGAGAAGTATGTGGTATGGGGTTTCTCACCTATTTTAAATACTTAATATGCAAAATGTTTGTCACTATCTGAGAATATATACCAGCATTCACCTGCCTTTCTAGAATTGCATTGTGTATTCATGCATGCTTGATTTTCATTTATTTTATTTTTTGAAGTTCTAAAATTAGAGTTCCTATCCTTCACCCTCTTAGTCTACATTGTTTAAGAAAGACTAAAGAGTTATATTTTATGTAAAAAGAAAATAAATGCAATAAAATTCTCAAATTTATTAGTGATAGGGTCAATCCTTGTCTAGGTTGGATCAAATTTTGGTTTTATGGATTGGGAGTGCCACTTCAATGGGGTTGTGCGGAGCACCTTACCTAGACCAGTTTTTGTTCATTATCCTATTTTGTTTGATGGGGGAGGGCTGAGGAGAGGTCTAGTTCTATTTCACTTTGAAAATATTTGGTTGAATGAGGAGAAATTTAAAGACTTGCTAAAAAATGGGTGGCAGGGGTTTAATTTTAGCAGTTCTTTTAGCTTTATTTTGGCAACAGAATCGAAGGATCCAAAGATTAGTTTAAAAACCTGGAACAAGAAGTGTTTAGGAAGGTTGAGGTTAGAAGGAGCTTGGCTCTGCATCAATTGTCTTTCCGAGATGAGTATGAGAATTTTGTCAATGGAGGAGGTGGAGGCTAGAAAGGAGGCAATGGAGGATTTCATGAAATGAGCCCTCATGTGGGAAAGGGGAGATAGGAACACAAGCTTTTTCAATCGGATGACTAATTCCCACATAAGGAGGAATCGTTTTGACTTGGCTTGGCTCAAATGGTGGGGTTGGTTTGGTGTGGTCAAGGAGGATATGGGAGGTTCTAGGTTTAAGTCCCAATGGAGACAAAAAAAGTATTTACCTATTAAAAAAAGGAGGAAGTGTTTGACTTAGATAGAACCAACAAGATTCAGTTTCCAGATGAGCATGAGATTCAAAGAGTGTAGTTAGTGCTTTCCAGAATCTGTTGATGGGACCTTATGATTGTCGTTTTAATATTGATGGGTTGGAGTTTGAAAGAATAAGAGGTGAAGAGGTTGTGGGTCTAGAGGAGGGTTTCTCTGTGGATGAGGTATGTTTTGCCTTTTTGGAGCTCAATAATGATAAAGTTCTTGGCCCAAATGGTTTCTCCTTAGCTTTTTGGTAGTTAAGTTGGGAGTTTGTGAAATAAGAGGTTATGAGCTTTTTTTTAGAGAATTCCATGAGTATGGAAGATTTGTAAGGAGCTTGAATGTTATGTTTTTTTCTTTTTTGAATCTTAGTTCCAAAAAAGAAGGGAGGCTGATGATCTTAGAGATTTCAGACCTATTAGCTTAGTGGAAAGTTTCTAAATGTTCTTGGAAAAAGTGTTAGCTAATAGTCTTAAGCAGGTGGTGAGGAAGATGTTGTCTTTGTCTCAACATGCTTTCATTAAGGGAAGGCAAATTCTTGATGCAACTTTTCATTGCCAATGAGGATATGGATTCTTATTGAGAAGTATTGAGTGTGATGTTATTCCTAAGCTTGATATAGAGAAGATGTATGACACTTAAACCAGAAGATTTTGCTTCTGGTGATGTACATGCTAGGTTTCATGGAGAAATGGATAGATTGGATATGGTGGTGAATTCTATTTCGAGGTTCCTTGTTTTGGTCAAGGCACTCAATGAGGTTTTTTCATTGCACTAGGGGATTAAGGCAAGGGGATCTTTATTTATTTGTGATTGAGATGGAGGCTTGAAGTAGCTGTATCAATTGAGCAGTGAATGAGGGATTTTTGGCAAGTTGAAGGGAGAAGGGGAGGGGTGGAGATGAGGTTCAAATTTTGCATTTGTTTTTTTTTTTTTTGAAAGCTAATCACTTTTTAATACAATGTAGTAAACTGCTTTCATTGAGACTCAAACTTTCCTTGTATGTCGACTTTTAAATGTTGATGCTTTCCCAACAAGGCGAGCTAGGCTTGTGGACTCAAATTTTGCATTTTTTTGCTAATGATATGTTTGTTTTTTGCAAGGCTTTTCAAGAGCATATTGTCACAGACTTAGCCTTTTCCATTAAGCTCTCGTGCGGCACTTAGACAATTCGCCCTCTAGGATCTTCTACACTAAGTCTACATACAAGGTATTTTCAAGACTTCTCTAGAATACTCAAGGTGACTCTCCTAGCTTCTCAAGTCTTCCACACATGTGTAGAGGAGTGTGGACTTCTCTAGGGCCTTCTAAAAGTTTCCAAACTCTTGTAGCCAATGAGGTCTCCGTAAGTCTCTAGAGTCTTCCCCTCTCCTTAGGTAAGGCCTTGAGGGGCTCATTTGTGCCCATGGGGGGATCCTTCTCATATGGCGTTGTGTCCAAGAGAATGGGGGCATGACAATATGGCTTACTTGAATTAAGTTTATAATGACGTTTGTTGAGAATCATAGGATATTCTAAGAATATTCTCTAATTTATTTGCTTCCTTTCTTGTACAATATTTGTCCTTCCTTTTTATACTTGATTTGTTTCCTTTTTTATGTCTTCTTGATGTATATAAGTAGGTAGGACCTGTACATTTCAATTCATCCAATCAATAAGAAAAACATCATTTTCTTATATTTCTTCACATGGTATCAGAGCCATGGAAGGCTCGGGTTAGGGTTTTACTAGGGTTCCAAATCTGGAAACCCATCTAGTGGTCATATCGCACTCCGGCCACCCCAACTTCATCTCTAGAATCCTTTGCTGTCATCAGACCACCTTGACTGTAGGAAAAATTTTCGGGACTTTTCCGGCAACACTATTTCTTGCAGGCAATCCCACCTTTGGAATCATACCGGTCACGATCTACGGAGGAAAAATCTCTACCGTATTAAGAAACCCCGCCTTGCTGCAGCGTGTTTCTCTCTTCTTGTTAGCCACCGCACCGGTAGCGTGGCAGTTCTGGCCACCCTTCTCCCAGCTTGGTCGTCCCTTCTCGATAGTCCCTCCTAGCCCCTTGGTTTCTTCATTTGAGGCTTGCATTTGGGGCTTTTTTCCTCTTTTTCTCTTCAACAGGCTATGAAACCTTAGATTTCTGTAGATTTCGTGGCCTACCTACTACTATAATGACCGTTCTCTATTTTTCCCGAGCCTTAGCACCATCCACTGGCTTTTCTCACCTTTGCAGCTTCATTTTTTGCCCTGGTACTTGGTCTCCTTGCTGATTTTGTTGATTTTTTCTCACTATGGCTGACAAAGCTCCAAGCTTTTCTTCGTTTATGTTTGGAACCCCCATGATAATTGTCAATCGACTCAAGGAAAGCGATAACTATTAGTCTTGGGCCAATTTTGTTACATTATGGTTTACTGGAAATGGTGTTGAAGACCATCTGACCTCTACGGAGTCTATTGTTGCTGTTGATAAACGTCCTCAATGGCGGAAATAGGACGCTTTACTCTGTAACATTCTATAGCAATCCATAGAGCCCAAAACACTGGACAACCTTGGGGATTATTAGACATGTTAGCCTCTTTGGACCCAAGCAAAGAATTTATATACCAATGATGTTCAATGCCTCTACCATGTCATCTCCTCCGTTGATAGTCTGGAGTAGCCTGGTATGGAATTATCTTCCTTTGTTGGGCGAATGTCTGCATCGAAAAATGAGCTCTTATCTGTCTTGCCCAAAGCCACTGAAGCCAAGACCTACTTGTCCTTCATGGATCAAATCTTTATGATCCTTACTCTTATTAAACTTGGTCTAGAGTTTGACAACATCTGGGAACAGGTTGTCACCCGCTTGGCCATCTTGACCTTTGATGACATTTTTGCTTGGTTACTGTGCCATTCATCCACTACGACTTGGTCGTGACACTCTAAGGTTTCCATAGACACTTCGGTGATGCTTGCTCCATCTCACCATCGCGGTGATTCTCGGAGTATTCGTGGTGGCCACCAAGGCAGAGGACAGTGACCTTATTGTACCTACTGTAATCGACCGGGTCACCTTCGAGACTGGTGTTATCAGTTACACGGCCGTCCACCTCGCATTGCTCATGTAGCCTAGTCTTCTGAACCGCCTCCACCTCCAATTGAGGATTAGCCTCCGCCTCCATCTTCGGGAGTGACTCTTACGCGTGGTGAATATGAGGAGTTTCTTTGCCTCACTCAAGCCGCCAAATCTGCCTCCATTGCGTTTGTTGCCCAGACCGATGATGCCTCTGCCTATCTTACATACTCTCTTGGTCCATGGATTCTCGATTCCGGTGCATCTGATAATTTGTTTGGTAATTAGGATCTCTTCTCTTCCCTTACTATCACTTCACTCTTACCTATGATTACTTTGGCTAATGGGACTCAAACCATGGCCAAAGAAACCGGGTCTGCATGTCTCCTCTCATCTTTGCTCTTACTTCTGTTCTATATGTTCCTAATTCTCCATTTAATCTTATCTCTATCAACAAATTAATCCATGACCTTAATTGTTCGATTACCTTTTCTTACTCTTCTGTCACCTTGCAAGACCGGAGTACGGGGAGGATGATTGACATAGGATATGAGTCTCAAGGTCTTTATTATCTCAGTTCGACCCCATCTTCCATCGTCAGCACTTGGATGAACCTCTTCTCGTCCATCGTCGTTTCGGTCATCCGAACATTTCCCAAGCTCCAGAAGATGATTTCTCGCTTTTCTAGCTTATCTTCACTAGAGTGTGAGTCGTGTCAGTTTGGGAAACATACTCGTGTTTTGTTCCCTAAGTGCTTATAGTCTCGGACCAAGTTTCCTTTTGAGCTCGTCCACACTGATGTTTGGGATCTGTCCCGAACTGCGTCTATTTTAGGTTTCTGGTATTTTGTTACATTTATTGATGATTTTTCCCATTGTACTTGACTATTTTTAATGAAGAGTTGAACTGAGCTATTTTTAGTATTCTAAAAATTCTTTGCTGAGATTCGCAATTAATTTCATACTTTTATTCGCATCTTACGTAGTGACAATGCCTTGGAATACTTCTCTGCCCCTTCCTCTGCCTTTTTATCCTCCCATGGGATTATTCATCAATCTTCTTGTGCTTACACTCCACAACAAAATGGGGTGGCTGAGCTGAGAATCGTCACTTAGTTGAGACAGCTTGCACTCTTCTCCTCCAACATACAGTTCCTCAACCCTTTTAGGGGAATGCTATCTTAATCGCTTGCTATTTGATCAATTGCATGCCCTCTTCTGTACTGGGTGATCAGGTTTCTCATTCTCTTATCTTTCCTAATCAACCCCTTTTTGTCTCCCTCCGCATGTTTTCGGATGCACTTGTTTTGTCCACATACTCACTCCTGGCCAAGATAAGCTTTATGCTCAGACCTCGAAGTGCATCTTCCTTGGTTATTATCGCCTTCAACACGATTACCGTTGCTACTCTCTCGATACACATCGATATTTCATTTCCGCTGATGTCACATTTTTTGAACATTCTTCTATCTTCTCTACCCCACCTCCTTCCAGTCCCGAGGTCTTAACTCTACCTCTCATCTTTCCCATTCTGGCCTTATCATTCGAGTCCCTAGCTACTCCACCTCGACCGTTATAGGTTTATACTCGTTGTTCGCGTATCTACATCGGGCCTCTAGATGACTCATCTTTTATGGCACCCTCCTCCATGACGCCGGTCTTGCCTTCTCCCGCTGATCCTCCCATCCCCATTCGAAAAGGTACTCGTTCATCTCGTAATCCCCATCCTATTCACCATATTATGTTTTTATTTCCACCTTGTTTTTTGTTTCTCTTCCTAACACTATACATGAGGTCTTCTCTCATTTGGGCTAGAAACATGCAATGGTTGAAGAAATGGCTATGCATTCTAGTGGCACATGGGACCTAGTCCCCTTATTTGCTAGCAAGTCCCTATTGGTTGCCGTTGGGTTTATATTGTTAAGATTGGTTCGGATGGCCGGGTGGATCGTCTTAAGACTCGTTTGGTTGCCAAGGGGTATACTCAGATATATGGCTCCGATTACTATGACACTTGCTCCCTTGTTGCCAAGATGACTTACGTTCGTCTTCTCTTATCTATGGCTACTATGAGCTCTTAAGCACGTATCGGTTGGACATCAGAATGCATTTGCTTTATAGAATCCCTCAGGAGGTATATATGGAGCAATCGGCTGGGTTTGTGCTCGGGAGTACAGTTTTGAGTATGCGGGCTATGTTGTTCGCCTTGGCTAAAGCGATTCCTCAGCCCAGTTTTAGCCGCTTTAAACATAACAATTATCTGAGTTGTTATGACTCGGGTACATTAGACCACTATGTCTTCTATCATCATACATCATCAGGACATTGCATCTATTTGATTGTTTATGTGGACGATATTGTTATAACATGCAGTGATCAGGATGATATTCGGAAACCTAAACTACATCTCTTTAGCCACTTTTGAACAAAAGACTTAGGGAAACTCAAGTACTTTCTGGGGATTGAGATAGCTCAATTTAATTCCGGTGTGGTTATGTCTCAGAGGAAATATTTCTTGGATATATTAGAGGATACTACTATGCTAGATTATAAACCTGTAGACACTTTTATGGATCCGAATGTCAATTTTGGACTTGGACAGAAGGAGCCTCTATGAGATCCAGGGAGATATTAACGACTTGTAGGAAGACTAAACTACCTCACCATCACCCGACCGGACATTTCCTTTCCTATGAGTGTAGTTAGTTAGTTTTTGTAGTCACCATGTGATAGTCACTAGGATCTTTGTGATGCCCATCCTCGGATTATATCAGGAACCTGCTTGGGTTCGAGGGTGTTATATGTGAGGGTCTCACCAAAGACCTTGAATATTGTGATGCGGATGATGATTCCTTTGGGTGGCGGCTTCACTTGGGGATATTAAGTGTATTTATTTGAGCCAGAAGTTAATATGCGGAAGAGTAAGAGAACATGATGTAGTGACGGGTCTAGTCTTTTGAAGGCTGAGTGTCGAGCTATGACTTTAGCAACTTGCAGACTATATGGCTCGACAGGCTTTGCTGGGAGCTAAGATTTGGGAAGAATGACCAAATGACGCTTTTGTGTGATATCCAAGTGGCTCTACACATTGCTTGGCCGGTCTTTCGTAAGGATGATAAGCGTATTGAAGTGGGTTGTCGCCCGCTCGAGGAGAAGAATTGCCTCGGGATGCGTGATTCTTGGTTTGTCGACTCGGTGACCAGCGCGACCATTTTTACTAGGCTCTCAGGGTCAAGAGTTCGAGTTCATTTGTAACAAGCTTGGTGCATATAACCTATATGTTCCAACTTGAGGGGGAGTGTTGAGAATCATAGGATATTCTTAGAATATCCTCTGATTTATTCCTTTCCTTTCTTGTACAATATTTGTCCTTCCTTTTTGTACTTGATTTGTTTCATTTTTATGTCTTCCTGATGTATATAAGTAGGTAGGACCTGCACTGTTCAATTCATTCAATCAATAAGAAAAACATCATTTTCTTATATTTCTTCACAACGTTTTAAGCTATCTCAAGGTTGATAATTAACTCGGACAAAAGTGAGCTTCTTGTAAAGCAGGTCGTGGTTTCTTTAGATAAAAGTAAGGTTTCTTGGTTGTTAGATGTCTATCTACACTCAATAGGGCCTTTTTGTGCAAAAGGAGTTGCCCTTTTGCAAATGAAAAAGGGCTCTTTGGAAGCAAGTATTAGTGGGAAATTATATATATATATATATATATATATATATATATATATATGCAGGTACACTTGGAAAGGGCGATCACCTTTAAATATGGAATGTTGATCTAGAAATTTGAAGTGCAGGAGGAGCTTGAGGGCCTTTTGGAGTGGGTCTTTGGAAGGAAATCCTCAAAGAATCAGGATGGTCAAAGGAAAACTAGAAATTCAGAGTTGGGAATGGAACCAGAATTCACTTCTGGATAGATCACTGGTGTGGGCCTTCAGCCCTTAGCATCTCCTTCCCCTCTCTTTTTGGTATTACTGCAAACCGCATACTTGTAGCGTGTGGATGTTTGGGACTCTTTATGCGGTCTGACAGGCTGGAACCCCTCTTTTGTCAGAGCCTTTAATGATTGGGAGATTGTCCTAGTTGAGAACTTTTTCAATTGCCTTCAGATGGAGAGGGTCAATGATGAGTTGGATAAAGTCTTGTGGAAGGGGTTTTGCAATCCTTTTACTAGCAAAGGGCATTTGGGTGCCTAGTGCAGCGTTTTTTTGCTTGGGAAGGGGCGTGGGGAAATATCTTAACTCTGGACAAACTTCAAAGAAGGGGATGGCATCTTTCTAATAGATGCTACCTGTGCGGTTGTGCTGAATAGACAATTCACCTCCTTCTTCTTCGTTGTTCTATAGTCAGTTCTTGTAGGATATCATCTTCTCTTTGTTCGGGTTATCTTGGGTTTTCCCCAGAATGACCAAGGAAGCAGTTCTCAGTTGGAAAGGCTCTTTTGTGGGGAAAAAAAGGTCTAAAGTTTGGAAGTCGGTTCTCGTGTGTATTTTTTGGACAGTTTGGAAAGAAATAAACTGTTTAGCCTTTAGGAATGGGTCTTTAGCTGCACAGAGGTTAAAGCATTCTTTTGTTTCTAACTTGTGGGGTTGGAACAACATGTACATAGGTGAAGAAATTTTTTCACTTATAGGTTTCTTGGAGTGGCTGGCTTTAAAATGAGGGATTGGTGTGTTCTCTCCTCCTTTTTTTTGTTTTGTTTTTGGGAACTGTTTTGTATACTTACACTTTAGTTGGCTTATCTATCAAATATATATATATATATATATATATACTATATATACTGCTATGTTGTGTGTGTGTGTGTGTGTGTGTGTTCAGGTTTGTGGAAGGACCTTTAATGAGTAATAAAATTGGGTTCTTAGTGGGTAATGGTAGAAGTATATATTTTGGAAGGGCAAGTGGTATGGTGACATTGCTTTGTGTGATTCCTTCCCCTCATTGTATGCCTTGGTGGATTGAAAAGAGGTGTGGTTGGCAGAAGTTTGGGATTTGTTGGTTGAGGAGGGGGCTGTAATCCTCGGTTCTCTAGGCCTTTCAATGATTGGGAGGTGAACTTGGTGGAGTGGTTCCTTTTGACAATTCAAGGGAAGAGGGTGTTTACAAACTTGGAGGATATGACGCTATTAGGAAAGTCTAAGAATGGAAGTTTTCTGTTAAGTCCCTTTGTGGTGCTTTGGAGGCAAGGAATGTAGCCTTGTTGCTAGTGAGCATCATTTGGAGCCCTTATGTGGCTCTCAAGGTTGGCTCTTTAGCATTGAAGGCACCATGGGGTAAGGTCTTTACTTTGGATCAACTTAAGACGAGGGTCTCTAGCCGATAGATGTTCCCTTTGCCTTGTTGACGGAGAGTTTATGGACTATATTCTTATTCATTGCTTTAGGGCTAGGGTTTTATGGGATTTATTTATTCTTTGTGGTGACCTTTGGGTGCCCTTTATTCTTATATGTAATACATTTTGGCATAGTTTTAAAAGGCGTGAGGCATAAAGGGCTGTTGGAGCCTTGAGGTGCAAGGCGCACCTAAGACGCAGACTTTTTTGAAGTGAAATGTGACTTTATATATACATCAATTTTATAAAATATGATTCAAAGTATGATTATAGTAATAAAAAATTAAAGATTCCTAATATTTAAAGAAAATTTCAACAAAAAAGTAGTAAAATTATATAAATGTCAATATATTATTAGAAATTTCAAGAATAAAAGTGTTTTTAAAAGAAATTGTAGTCTATAAGGCACGCCTTTTTAGTAAGGCACATGTTTTGAAAGGTGAGGCGCTTTAACTAGGGAGTGATTGTGCCTAGAGCCTTAAGCATGTCTTTTAAAACTATGCACTTTGGCATTTTTAACTATCAAAAAATAGAAATGTAAAAAAAAATTCTAACATATCCTTTTGTAATAATTTCCAAAACACCATATCATGGTTTATACTTTTTTCATGTCCCATCCTCAGGTCTAAATAATTCTTACTTCTTATCCTCTCTGTATTTGGCTGTGCAGGAAAAATTTGCTCCATCCACCCCTACACTTCTTTTTAATTTGGAACTTGACACATTGCGGTATGCCTTGCCTGATATTTTACTGTAATCAGTTTGAACGCCACTCGATTTTTTTTCTTCTAAACCTTAGGAAAATGGAAATTAAATTTGCAGGGCTGACTTAGGTATCTTGGGATTTCCTACCAAAGATTTGCATTATCGGTTTCTTTCTCAATTTGTTCCTGTGTTCTATATTCGAATAAGAGAGTATTCTAAGGTACTTCTTTGTTCAACGTTCCTTTGTTTTTTGTTCTAAGTCAGCTTGAGTAACTGTTTTCCCTTTAATAAGACAGTAGCAGTAGCACCTTACATTCTGAACTACAGTGGGGCACTGTTTCGTCAATATCCTGGTAAGAAAGAATTTGTCTTAGAATTAAAACAGTTGCCCAATCTGTTGTATTTATTTATTGTCTAGTTCTATACTTTTGTTTATGAATTGGGATGTGAAGCTGAAAAAATCCCTTTTAACTGGTGTTAAAAGACATGATGTTCATATTAAATCCCAAATCCTACAAGTTTGAGCTTTGAGGAGAGTTGGTCATTTAACATGGTATCGAAGCTTGGTTTGACAGGAGTTCAGGAGTTCATGAGTTCTAAACCATCTCTTTGTAATTTATTTTCTATTTGTTGATTTGAATGTCCATGGAGGACTCTATTTGGTTTATTTGACTCTCCACGTGAGGAAGGGAGCTTTTAGGAGAGTCGGTCATTTAACAATATTTGTCCAGGGCCTTGGCAGGTGATGCTTAAACAAGCGGATGGCTCCTATGCTTGCATAGCTGAGAGCGCAACCCGCTTCACGCTGGGCGAAGTAAATATTTTTTTCCTCCTCTTTGTTTGGTTTTCTCTAATAATCTGTTGTTATCATTAGACTCACTTTCTGGTGGATTCTTTCATTCCCCAGACCAAGGAAGAGCTGTTGAGAGTTTTGGGATTGCAAGAGGAAGAAGGAAGCTCACTGGAATTTCTTCGAAGGGGCTATAAGGTAAATCTCATATATTTTTAAACTGCCCTTTATTGTTTTGGCTCCGGTGATAATGGATTATAAATAGATGAATAGGTCTAACATTATTATTTTTAAGTAGGATAGTAGTTGTTAAGGATTGGTTTCTGTTAAAGGATTAGTTTCCTAATTTATTTAGGAATCTTTTCATTCATTCTTTTTTTCTTTAGTCTCGTAATTAGACTCTAACTTTGTTTCCTTTTTTTGCTTTAACACTTAAAGTATAAATATGTATGTTCCATCGCTTTGTTAATCAATGAAAATCAAAATGTTATTTTTCTCTTCATATGGTACCAAAGCGCCGTAGAACCACGGCCTCTTCGGTTAGTACTTTTGGTCTCATCAAACTTTGTGTAGTCGATTTAAGGCGACATCTGTTAATGCATGACTCATTCGGTCACATCAACAAGTGTCTCTCACTACGTGATTTCTTTTAGTCATAACATGGTGGTCAATTCATTAACACACATCCCCAAATCAGCCGTGTCGACGGTTACATTAAACTTGATAGATTAATTTCGGAAGCTAGCATCAGTGATCGTGTTCTATGGTCACATCAGCTTCGTAGTGTAGTCCAATTTCGATGACATATCTTGTAATTAGGTGTCTCACATTGGTCGCGTCGACTCCCGTTGTGTAGTCCAATTTCGACGACTTTTTCAATGACTTTAAGATCTACCATCGGATTAAGTATGTCTAACAAACGTTGCATTAAGATTGAAATATATGTGTAACTCATTTAAACCTATATCTATCTAGTTTGAAGTGTTAAGGTGCAGTTTTCTAATCCATTTAGGAATATTTTATTTTTTTTTCGTTTCCTAATTAGATTCTATGGTTCTTTCTTGCTTCCAGCAACAGGTGACGTTTGTTATTTCTTTGAAAATGTTGAATAAAACTTTTAGCTTAATGCTAAATAAATTTTAATAATATTAAATATTAAGTTGTTTGTTTTTTTTAACATTTGGTGAAATGAGTAAATCATGAATTATTTGTCTTACATTTTGTTAGCAGGCGAGTTGATTCTACTATTTGGAAGATGTTTTTTATTAATGAAAGAAACTAATCTTTTGTTTTTCTATTATCCACAATGTTATATTATATATTGTATATAAATAATATTTATGGCTGCGACATTGCTCTTAAAAAATAATAACATATATAAGTGTAAATATGTATGTTCCATAACTTTGTTAGAAAATCAAAAAATTAATTTTCTCTTCACATTAGTCTAAAGCTTATTGATAGAGAATGACTTTTGGTTGAAATCAATTTGCTTTTAGCATCCAAATTTATTTATTTTTTTTTGATTTTTATGACATTATTGAATTTTGTTAGGCTGAGCAGGGAAAAACCAAATAAATTGGCTTTTGGTTTTTCTTAATGTTCTTTTTGAATGTTTTACTGTTCAGAAAAAGCGAAATAATCCAATATATGAAATAAATCATCTACTATGATTGATTGAAATATTTTGATCGTTTCATATTCATTGAATAAAATCATATATATTTTAATTTTTTCTTCCCAAAATTTTATTGTGCCAAAATTTAGATTAAAATTAAAGTTGATTTTTTGAGAAAAAACAAACTAAATCTTAAAATAACATTAAATGCATTAGAACAAAAGTTTTATTGATTAAGTAAAAAATGGCCTTAATTCACACTAAACACATTGTTTTTCAGTTTATATAAATAGGTGAATCAAATGTTGGTATAGCATTATAGGATGATGACAGAGAATATTGGGTTGATCCAGGGATCGGACTTAAATGCAAAAGGCTATTTAGGGAAAATTAGTATTAAAATCCCGAACTTTTATAACTTTTACATTTAAATCTTGAACAAAAAGTTTACTTTTTCAATGTAGTATAAATTTTGTTTTTATATCTCCAACTTTTATTTTAATTTTAGTTCTAGCATCATAACGATGTTTCGTCGTGTCACGTTGGACATGATAGAGATTCAGGGTCTTGTTGAAGATATAAAAACAAAATTCATGAAAGTTGTTATATTTAAAAAGTAAGCTTTTTGTTCAGGATTTAAATACAAAAATTCATAAAAGTTCAGGATTTTAATAATAATTTTCCCGGTTATTAATTATTAATGATGAATGAGTTGAAAAGCAATTTTACTAATTTCTGTGATAAAATATTTGCAGTCATCCACTTGGTGGGAAGACGATGTTGAATTGGAGTCATCTTCGGCATGGCGGAGCTGAGCAGCTGAAGCAGCAAAAAAACAGTTAAAGAAAAAGGTTAGTTAGTATTTGCCTCTAATTATGCATTTTATTGACTGATGATGATAATGTATATCTGCAACCTAAATGCTGTTTGGATGATGAGAATCTGCATCTTTTCCCTCAATCTCCTCTTTCAACTTTTTTCTCATGGCCTAGAGTTTATATTCCACCTTTTCGAAACACATGATGCTCAAATTTTATAAGTTTTTTTTTTTTTTGAAAAGAGATAAATTTATGGATTCATATTAGTTATACAATCAATAGAAACGTGAGATCAGGTGATGCAAACATCTATGTTAATAGCAGAAAATAGTCGATTAAGCCTGCATTTGATAATTTACTTGATTCACGAAATACTAGATTCGGATACAGCACTACGAACATAATTTGATCGATGTTTGTCCCGAATCGAACTTTGCCACAGGTATAGCGAAAATCTGAAAGGATTGTGGTTGTTAATACAACTTCTCCTATCACAACAAATCGATGACAAAACCTTGCCCATGGTCGATGACAAACGAGAAGAAAAAACAAAGAAAAATAAAGGCAAAACTAAATTGATGTGGAAAAAAACCATTTTATTAGAAAAAAAAAAAAAAAACCCCAGATCTGAGGACTGAAAACAACAGAAGGGTTGATTTAAGGTTAATAATGGTAAAAAAATCACCTTTTATCTCTAATGAACAAGGGCTTAAAAAAGAGAACAAAAATGAAATTATATCTCTTGGTAGAGCTTGTACAGATAAAAAGTAAACAATAATCTATTTGCTTTTAAGTTCATCTTTATTTAATCTTTTACCCATTTTGTCCTAATTACCTTAACAACCTCCTTCTCCCATCTACATTCTTCATTGTAACTTAACTTTCTTTGTATTAATTATAAGGATAAATATGTTAATTTAATAATTTAAGATACTTTAAATTATCCACATGTCTAGTCTCAGGTGGTAGGCGTTTAAAGTTTAAAAGTGATTCTGCACATGTAGTGGGGAGAGATTCGAGGTTGAGTAACGAGTTTATTACATTGTAAAAAAATATTTTAAATTAGTTTTTTTAAACAATTTTAATACTTAAAGTAAAAATTAAATAAATAATTTTAGGTTTACAACCTGAGTTTATTTGAAAAAAAAAGAAAAGAAAACTTGAGCATAATTTAATTTAAAGTCAATTTAAATCATTAGATAAAAAGTATTAAGTCTTAGTGAATACATTTTAGTTGTTTTTTCGTTCATGATACGGAGTTTGGAGCCCTTTTATAATTGGAATAATGTGATTTTTCTTTTGATTTAATTTACCAAATTTTTTTATTTCTTTCATTATTGTAAATGTATTTATGAATAATCTTTTTTGCTGATTTAATAAAAAATTGTGTTTTGGTTTTGGCAATATTAATGAGACATAGCTGAATATTCATATATATCATTTCAATAAAAAAATGTAGGGAAAATTACTATTAAAAACATGAATTTTTATGAATTTTACATTTAAATCCTCAAAAAAAAAAAAACTTGTTTTTTAAATTTTAACAATTTTCATTTTAATTGTAATTCTAGTCTTAGATAACTCAAACATAACAACGTCGTTTCATCGTGTCACATTGGACAAGACATAGGATTAGACTTATGTTTGGTTTATCCGAGGCTAGAACTATAATTAAAATTAAAGTCGGTATATTAAAAAAGTAAGGTTTTTTGTTCAAAATTTATAAAAGTTGAGGTTTTTAATAGTAAATTTTCCAAAACTTTTATAAAATAATGTGATTTGCGAATGACTTGATGGATTTATTCTTTTCAATATTTGCCAAATAATTTTTTGTGATTGTAATCTTTTAACATTATAACTAGTTTTGTTGGTAATATTTTTTTACAACCACTTTAAGAAGTGACCTTCAGCGGTGGGAGTACGGTTCCTGTCTGCCAAGCGAAGTATAACCTTTTTGTTGATGGAATGTCTTATATTGACTTGGTAAATTTGACCACGATTCGTAAAAACGATAGCGTTTTTACGTGTTTAGATTGAACTCTCGTGCGTGCTGAAATTGAATCCATTATTGATCCATTATAACCCGTTTAATAAATAGGTTATATTCGTGTCGAATCCGTAACATAGTGAAGTCAAAATTGGTAGTTTAATTATTATGTAAATTAATATTTAATCTAGATTAACCCACTCAATATGTTATTTGTGTTAATTATTGATGGGTTAATTAGAAATTATATTAGTTTAAATGACCTAATTAATAAATGGGTTATACGTGTCGTATTGCGTTACCCAATTACTAATTGGGTCGTGTTTGTATTTGTTAATTTTGACGTGATTATTATTCGTGTTGTGTTAGGGTTAACGAATACAATGGAGAATATCTGTATATTGACACGACACGAATTGCTACCCCTAAACTCTTATAGCAAGATCAGTTTTTATTGATAGTCTTAGATTAGATTGACTGTAATGACTAGAAGAACACAGAATTTACATTTAGGAATGGGATGAATTGTCTACTTATATGCATATGCATTAAGGAGTGATAGTGGCGGAGCCGGGATTTTACTGGAGGCATTTGGTATGAGGGAATAAAGAGTAGGAAATGGAATATCAATCCATTTCTCTCTCATTCCTATGTTTGGATAACTTTTACAAGAATAGGAATGGAATCAAATGTGATTATGACGGAAACAAATTCCTACTTCTAAGTAATAATTTGATTCATTATGCCTAGGTGGTATTTTGATTCCCTCTTCTAAAGAGATAATGTAAAATAACTTCAATTTACTATTTTACCTTCAAATTTTACTTGAAATCATGTGATAGTGTATTATTACCAATTTGTTTATTTTTCATTCTAATTTCTAGTATTGCCAAACAATAGAATGAAAATAAACCATTATTCTTATGTAAGATTCCTAAACTAATCCAAACACTAGGAAATGAAATGAAATTATTGATTCAATTTCATGATAAATAAGAATGGAAAGAGATTCTTTATTCTCATTCCCCATTCCAATGTACCAAACACACCCCCTTATAGGAATGTGTCTCGGGTTCATAACCTTTGGTTGCAATTTTTTTTAGAGGAATTTTCAAATGGGGGTAACATTGATTAAAATTACAAACCTTAATAAAAAAAAAAAAAAATCTAAGAGTGATAGGGCCTTTGCATGCCAAACCGTATCGGGAGTGAAAGAGGCAAAAATGAAGGTTGATATAAGGAGTGACTAATCTCACTCAAATGTCAAGTGTCTTCAATGGTGAAGTCAGGTTCCGGAGGCTTCTGCAGTTTAGGCAACCCCTTAGAACTTTTAGCCCTGAACCTATTTATACCGCGAAGAGCATTAGTTGCGAACCGGGAAGCTAAGATGGTCGTCCGAAGGTTGGATGAACTACTACTACCTTCTCCTCCAACTAACCTCCTTTCTTCTTCTTCTTCTTCTTCGTCTTCCTCGTCGTCTTCTTCTTCTTTACGTCTGAGTTCTGCCATTTTCCTGCGAATATTCCTCCGCCATGCAGCTTGGATGAAGCAGGCAGCCCATGTCCTCCATTGCTGCGAGTAGAAACGAAACGTGTGCTGAACCTGTCTGCTATGCAGCCTCCTAAACTGACCTGCAACAAACTTCAACTCCTCTGCTGTTAATGCAAAGGCTTCCACCTCCGTCAAGGCCTTCACCGTGCGGGTGGATGACGGTAAGCTCGAAGCCGATTTAGGATCCAGAGCCCATGTTAGTAGCTCCTCTCCGCAGAAGTCTGCTTCCTTCAGCAGCCCTCGGTTGAAAAACCCGCTCCTTCCGCCGTCTGTAGTCACACTCTCAAGGCGACCGCGTATGATGAACAGCATCTCATCTACTGGGTCTCCTTCCCGTACTAAGTAAGTTTTTTCTGTGAATAAGCTTGGTTGCAGCCTCTCACAAATGGCGTCCAGCAATCTTTCATCCATATTTGCAAACAGAGGGACCTTGCATATTCAGACATGTATATAATAAGTGTTAAGAAGCATGATGAAATTCAAATCTTACAAGTTTGAGCTTTTAGAAGAGTTAGTAGTTTAAGTGGCTTGACAGGAGGTTCGAGGTTTGAGCTACCTTTCTACAATTTGGTTCTTTGGTGAAGGCCTTGCTCTTTAGATTTGTGGGCTAACCCGAAAATGTGTCATTTTGGAATTTATAATGGTGTGGGAAAGAATACCATCTTGGAATTCCATTTACTTACCGTAACGCCTGTCTCAACTGGGCTTGGGTCTAGCGTATGGCTATTCCACTAGCCTCCTGTTTGATCGAGTGCTATCATTGGTATGCTATTGAGATTGGTATGCTGATATTCCTTATGGTTTCCATTTCCGTAAATAAACGAAAATGCTCAACCCAAGTATTTGGAGTGCAAGCGTAGCTATTAAATTCTTGTTGATTTGAAAGTTCGCGAAGGCTCTTTTTTATTTTTTTTACTCTCCATGTGAGGAGAGAGGGGTGTTTAAGAAGTATGATGATATTCATATTAAACTCAAATGTCATGAGTTTGAACTTTTAGGAGAGTCGGTTGTTTAACAATAAAATTTTGATTGCTTTCGATAGGAATCCAAAGTATTAGACTACCTACCCTTCTAACCAAGTTGAGACAGAGATGGCGCTTGATATCCCTCCTGAGGTCTTTTGGTAGGGTCTGGACCAAGCTCTCCTCATCAACTCCCCTTGTTTCCAACCACTTGTATTGGTCATACCGTCTTACTCGTTCCCTCAGCATTGGAGGGAGCATGCGATGATGCATCCACTGCTCTGAATCGCGTCTTTTGATCCTCATCTCCTCCAGCCGAACAGTCAGGGATTGAAGATAGGTCTGTTTCAGTTGCACAACAGAATTTAGAAAAAACCAAAAATTAACCTTTGTTAAAAGGCAAGATATTCATATTAAACCAAAATCCTACAAGTTTAAATTTTTAGGAGAGTAGGTCGTTTAACATGGTATCAAAGGCTAGTTTGGTAGGAGGTCCTAGGTTCAAGTCGACTCTTTGCAATTAATTCCCTAATTTGTTAATTTGAAAGTCCATGGAAAACTTTGTTTGATATATTTGACTCTTCATGTGTGGGTATGGAGCCGCACGTGAGGGAGGGTGTGAAAAGGCATGATTTTCATATTAAATTCAAATCCTACAAGCTTCACCTTTTAGGAGAATTGATAATTTAATATGGTATCAAAGCCTAGTTTGGCAGGAGGTCATGGGTTCGAGCCACATCTCTGTAATTAATTCCCCCATTTGTTGATTTGAAAGTTCATGGAAGACTTTATTTGGTTTGTTTAACTCTCCACGTGCGGGTATGAGACTGCATGTGAGGGAGTGTTAAAAGGCATGATATTCATATTAAATCCAAATTTTACAAACTTGAGCTTTTAGGAGAGTTGTTCTTTTAACAACCTTAGGCTTAAGTTTTTGAAACTACCTGCATGTTTCCAATCAATAGTGCCATTAGGATAAGCCCCAAGATAGCTAGTGTTATTGAAAACAAAACCTCTCCAGAATAAGTACTGGTTTGTAGCCCCTGTCCAAGTGTACTGTAGAGAGAGAGAGAAAATACCAATGTAATTAATCAATGAATTCAAAACTCAAGTATGCTTTAGATAATTTAGCAATTTAGATGTAATGAATAGAAAAAAGCATGATGGCGGCGAAGAGTATATTCCAGAAGTGAAAAGAAATGCATGATGCACCAGCCAGACTAACATGACTTAAAAGGTATTATTGGTTGAAAACATCAGGACAAACTTTTCAAATTATAATAGGCCATGCTCATTGCATCTGATGGAGATCTATTGAACAAGCATGAGTTGACAAGTAATGCACCTGTAGTCAAAGTTCTACCAAGGTTTTATATCTGTATGTATGCTTCTTTTTTGATAGGAAACATGCCTTGTTAGTGAGGAAAAACTACAAAAGAAAGAGCAATTTATGATGCCAAAAAAAAAGAAAACCTCCTTTATCCCTTTTTTTCCCTTTTCCTATTTAACAATTCTTGTTAGACACCCCAGAATGAAGGAGGCAGAAATTCAGAGATAATGGGAAAGAAAAGGAAAAGCAGATCTAAACTCTTTCCTAGGGCGCATGGGGGCCTAATAATAGGATTAAAAAGGCAGTTGATAAACTAGATTCAAGCAGATGTTATCAAGACTGCATTTTGTGATGAACTTTCAAGAAAATTAAGGCTATTTTATAGCAACAGGAACTTCGTAGATTGGACAGTGAGGCATCTTCTTTTTGATATTTTTTTTATAATGCCATGTATTTTACATATGGGATTATAGTGATTGGAAGCTTGACATGGGTTTGCAGTCAATTAAAATGGATAGATTGACACCAATTGTATGAACTAACCTCTTATTGTATTTTTGTTAGATTCATTGGAAATATGAGGTGTTGTGCCTTCTACCATGTCCACCTATGTGTACCCATTGTGTTGTGCCTCCACTGCATACCTGATGTGTTTGATTTGTGCATTGATGTGACCCTGCGGCGGCGCATGAGGGCACGTGGGGCTTAGGCGATGACATGCGCTTTACCACTTCGCGTAGCGAGGTTGTCCCTCTCTTAGATATGGTTTTCTGTTTAATTACCTAGATTTGATAGTTTTTGTGCTTTTTGTGTTCGACATCCCTCTTTACCTAGGGTTTAGGCGTGATTTTTTGTGTTTCTGACTTATGAGGGTACTCTTTGGCTCTGATATACTTTCCTTGGCTTCCTAAAAAGTGATTTAGCAAATAAGAAGCTTGTTTCGGCTCTTGAAATGGTCCTGATGATGTCCAAAATCATGGAGGGCAAACTGTATGGTCCAAATTCTTTGGATTGGAGTAAAATGATTTGGCTTTTTTTCAAGGAGCATATGTATGACTAGTCATCTCCCTAAGAATCCTCTAACTGATGATTCGAAAGAGCAGTGGCTAGAGGAGGATGCTCGTCTGTTCCTACAAATTCGCAATTCAATCGATAGTAAGGTACTTGGTTTCATTAATCACTGTGAGTTTATTCAGGAGCTAATGGATGTTTTTGTGTTTTCTGGAATGGGGAATGTTTCTTGTATATTTGTTGTGTGTAAAGCTTTTTATTGATTAGAGAAACAAGATCGATATCTCACAGAGTTTTTTATGGACTATAAAAAAACATATGAGGAGCATAATGTGCCATTGCCCTTTAGTCGGATGTCGAGTTCAGCAAGCCCGACAAGAGCCGGATGGCTGATGATGGGATTCTTGGCCGCCCTTCCTTACGGTGTGATTCTGTGTGGCTCAGTTAATAAAATACAGATATCATCCTTCAAAGAGACCTTTGGGATACTCGACAGGAATCTCTCACCTACTCTTCCATGCATTAAATGAAGCGATTGCCCTTGTTGGGCGGAACATTGCTGAGTCAGGGAAGCAACAATATAGAAATAGTGGTTCAAGCGGTAATGCTAGAGGGCTAAGCTCTGGAGAAGTTGTTTGTTATTACAACTGTAAGCTTGGACATGTGATATGAGACTGTAAGAAACTACAGAACCAAAATCAGAGATTTTCGCCTACTCATATAGCCTCCTCTAATGAGACATTAGATTAGTTAGTTAAGTTCTCAATAGAAGAATTAGCCAGGTTCCACTTGTATGAGGAGTCATTAACGTCTCCATCTACTCCGATTACTGCTATTGCTGAGTCAAGTAACCCGAATAAATGCCTTGTCTTTTTCTTAGTCCTCTGAATGGGTTGTTGATTCTAGAGCCACTTATCACATGACAGGTAATTCTAGCCTATTTTATACCTTTTAGTCATAACCTTCAACTTCCAATGTCACTTTGGTAGATGGATCATAGTCATGTGTTCTTCGGTCAGGTACAATCTTTCCCACTCCATCAATTCCTCTGTCATCCATTTTGAGTTTACCAAAATTTTCTTTTAATTTAATGCTTGTGAGCAAATTAACTCAAGCACTTAAGTGTTATATCTTCCTTCCTGATTTTTTGTCCACTTTTCGAGGGATCTTGTAATGAAACAAATTATTGGTTGAGGCGTAAGTCTGAAGTCTCGGTCTTAATCCAAGGTGCCAAGACACAATTGCCCTGATACCAGGAGTTACTACCTTTTGGGGCCATTGCCAGTTGGGCCCATCCCTCTCCCTTGTTGAAGAAGTTGTGTCCCCTATTTTCGAGTTCGTTATCATTAGATTGTGAGTCTTGTCGATTTACCAGCGTACGTCATTCTTAGTTAGTCACCAGAGTCGATAAGCATTTAAGTACCATTTGAGTTAGTCCATTTAGATGATTGGGTTCCTTACCTAGTTGTGTCCCCAATTGGGTTTCGATACTTTGTTACTTTTGTCAATGATAATTTGCGAACAACTTGGTTATATTATTGAAAAGTAATTCACGAGTTATTTTCTGCCCATTATACCCTTCCTTATGTGTTTGAAAGAAAAATAGACTTCTGCCAGGCGCTAAGGCTTTATTGTTTCAAATGCACGTGCCCAATAATTTTTGGGCCGATACTGTTTCCATGACTTGTTTCTTGATTACTCGGATGCCTTCCTTAGCCTTGAATTGGGACACTTTGTTTCAAACCTTCGCTTTTTCGAATAAATGCTGTTTATTGAGCGCTTGGTTATTTGGGTGTCTCTTGTTTTAAACCGAGATGTTCGTCCACATATGTCATCTAGCCAGTTCTAAGTCATTGAAATGTATATTCTTGGTTGCTCTTGGGTTTAGAAGAGAGTATAGGTGTTATTGTCTAAGTCTTCCATGTCTTTGGTTTTTACTGATATGCATTTCTTGAGAATGCACATTTTCTCCCTCTTGAATCTCTTTTGCCCAAGGGGTGGGTGGATGATGACTTGCTTGTTTATCTGTTGCACCTCACCGTCTTTGCTCTACCATTCCTACGCCGATAAAACCTCCTATCGCTCATGTATACACTTGGCTTAAATTCCACAGTCTGAAATTCTTTGTCATTAAACAGTGGTCTGTGGTTCTAATGATGATCTTCTGAGTGTATAAAGGTGCGTGAGGCATGTTCATCTAATTTCCCTTTTGTTCTGCTCTTCTTTCCTCACATTCATGTTCTTTATTGCATCCTTGGACTGTGCCAGATTCTGCTTTTTTCAACAGATGTTCACTGAAATTTATCTACGCCCTGGTTGGTGTAGTACTATGATAGAAAGAGAGATGGTGCTGCAGATGTGTGATGCTTGAGACTTGATACAGTTACTTGTTGGGTTTTTGCAGTGAAGGTTAATCTCGATGGCTCATTGCTAGGTTGAAAGCATGCCTTTTTGCTAAATGGTATGCTCATACCTATAGAGTAGACCATTTGATATTTTCCCCCAGTTGCCAGATATGTTATTGATGTGTTTCTCTCTCTGACAGCTCATGGTTGAGGAACCTCACTAATTGATATTAAAATACTCTTCATTGGGATCTTCTAGAGGAGACATATCTGAGACAACCTCTAATGTTTTACATTTGTGCTCGAGAGCGATTAGTAGAGTTTGTCATCTCCGTAAATCATTATATGGTTTGAAATAAAGTCCATAAGCATGGTTTGACAAATTCAATCAAGTAATCGAGAAGTTTGACATGTAGAAGTGCAAGTCTAATCACTCACGTGGATTCATGAAATTTTAGTAATATATTTGTGTTGATTTGTGTATGTAGATAAGTATGTCGTTGTTGTGAGTGATATGACCCGGTATCATCTGTCATGGATCTTTCTTCGCGTTAATTCAGGACTTGGAATGCTCTAAAGTATATCTTGGGCGTTGAAGTTATGAGGTGGCATTGAAATCTTATTTATCTTACAGGAAATATGTAGTAATTTGGATCTGCATTGTCTTAAGCTTGAGAAAATTGGGGAAATGAAGCCGCCCATGGTTCCCCTATGAGCAAAACCTGCAGTATTCTTTGCCAGAAAGCCCAAATTGTTTGGGGACTGCCAGAGGTATAGAAAATTGGTTTGGAAAGCGAAACTAACGCCTGGTGTATCTAACTATTACCACACTCCCCATTAATGTTATAACCACCAATACATGTCTCGATAGTTGATCATTGAGTAGGCTTTTAAACATATTTTATGTTCTTGAAAGAACTTTCAGAGTGTGGTATTTTTATATGGTAATCATAGGTGCCAATAAATTGAGTGTTTGGATGCGATTTGGAAGGATCCCAGGAGGATGAGAGTCCGCTTAGTTCTGTGTCTTTGTTGGAGGAATTTAGTCTTATGGAAGAGTATTAAAAAAGCAGAGAGAGTGGTTTCTACAGTTTGAGTGTGAATCTAAATATAAAGTAATGGCAGCGATTTGTGTGCGAAATCATGGCTTAAATCCAACTCTTGAGGTGGAAGTCAATATTAAAACTTTAGTGCGTATAGCTACAGATGTGCAATATTGAACAACATATTCAAATCCCCGATAAGTACTGTATTAAGTGACGATTAACTTAATGTCTGTGCATTACGAGATTTAATCTTATGACAATAAATGGATATTAAGTTTTTCTTTGTTATATACAAATTAAACAATTTAACAATACATACAGATTTAACTATATTTAACTTTCTTTGGTATTTTTTTCATAGAACCAAACTGTGAAAAACCAACTTTTAAATTTTATATACATTATTTTCCTTCTGAAATAACATGTATGCTTTTACACACCTTCTTAAGCATCTTCCTTCCACAGTTTTGATAATACTCATAACTCTTTCTTAAAAAAATAATCTTTATTTCTATTTGAAACAATAATTTAAAAAAAATAAAATAAAATATATATGCTTTTATTTAATTAGTATGAAACTTATCATAAGAGTTTTAATTGGATCATATAGAATATGATTTTCTTTTATTATAATATATAGTTTTTTTAATAGAAAAAAACATTAAAAAAAGTATTAAGCTTTTTCATATTTAACAAAAAGTTTAAAAAATTCAACAATAAGTCATGAAAAAGTTAAAAAACAAATAGACTGGAAGTTAAAAATTAGCTTTAAACAAAAAGCTAAAAAAACAACTGACACCTAAGTAATAGTTCTCTATTCAAGCCTAGCATAGTCGTTTAATACTTTTTACTATTAAAATACATCATCAAATAATTTATATGGGTCTAACATTACTGCTATACTTTTTTTAAAAAAAAAATCTATTTTATCTTTTGTATGAAGGAAATTTTTTTTCCAACCATAATGTTAGAGAAAAGCCAAAGTCAGTAGGGTTGTATTTTCTCTTGTTCCAGACAATAGTGTCAATTTTTGAAATAGCAATAACAACTTGAGAGATTTAGAAAAATAATACAAAAATTAAAAATAAAATCTAAGAAAATCATGGTTTGAAAAATGAGAGATTTAGAAAAATACTACAAAAATTAAAAATAAAATCTAAGAAAATCATGGTTTGAAAAATAATCTCAACTATAGTGTAATTTTTTCCACGTAGGCATTCCACGTAGGATAAAGATTCAAAAGAGAAAATGTCTGTTCAAAAGACATTCAATCTAAATTTAAAATTTTCAAAATTTCTCAAAGCGCATTTTCAAAAGACACTTTTGGTCTAAATTCACAATTTTAAAACTTTAGAAGATATCGCTTTAAGAAACAGTTTCATCTTTTTTTTTAAAAGAAAAATAATTTCATTGATTCAAACTAGTAATATATCGATAGAAACATAGAATCAAAATCGCTAAACACCATAAATGATTTAACAATATCTAGGTTAGTAGCATAATAAAATGATTCAAAACTTATACATTTGATAGTTGAGTCTACACAATTGATATTATTATTGAGAAACACTTTTAGATTAAATTCATAATTTATGAAACTTTAGAAAGGGTTATTTCAGATGCTTAGATTCAAAATCTAAGGTTTCAAATTTTTGGAAATTTTCCTGTCTTCAGAGCACTTTTCTCATGGTAAAAGTACACTATATTTATGAATATTTTTCAACATTTTGTATTTGAAGATTTTTGTTTTTTTGGTTGGGCTAAATGTTGGAAAAGCCCGGAAAAGCTTCCTAATGACTTGGCATACTATAATTGCATTAAAGGTGGGATAATGGGATTGGCGGTCGGCTTTGGGTAATATTTTTGAGGTCGGATTTGAGAAAATGGTGGGCCCGAATCGGCCCAGGGCACATTGGCACATTTCAGGAATAGGGCCATGGGCCATTGGGACTTAGACGTCTTTGGTCGCTGGCCGTTTGACATGTTTTTTATTTTAAATTTTTTAATGACTATATAATATTTTGTAATTATTAAGAATGTTAGTTTTTCTATTATAATAAAAATATAAAATAGTTGTTTATAGAAAAAAGGATAGTTATTAAATAATATTTAAAAATAAATAAATAATTTATCTTTTGTATGAGGGAAATTTTTTCCCTAACCATAATGTTAGAGAAAAGCAAAAGTCAGTTGGGTTGTATTTTCTCTTGTTCCGGACATTAGTGTCAATTTTTGAAATAGCAATAACAACTTGAGATTTAGAAAATTATACAAAAATTAAAAATAAATCTAAGAAAAGCATGGTTTGAAAAATAATCTCAACTTTAGTGTAGTTTTTTCCAAATAGGCATTCCACATAGGATAAAGATTTAAAAGAGAAAGTGACTCTTCAAAAGACACATTTAATCTAAATTTAAAATTTTCCAAAATTGTTGAAAGTGCCTTTTCAAAAGACACTTTTGATCGAAGTTCAAAAATTTTAAAACTTTTGAAGGTGTTGCTTCTAGAAACACTTTTATTTTTTTTGAAGAGAAAAATAATTTCATTGATTCAAATTAGCAATACATTGATAGAAACATAGAATCAAAATTGCTAAAAACCACAAATGATTAAACAATATCTAAGTTAATAGTATAATGAAACGACTTAAAACCTATACATTTGATAGTTGAGTCTATATGTTTGATATTACTATTGAAAAACACTTTCAGATTAAATTCATAATTTATGAAACTTGAAAGTTTTTTTTTCAAAAGACACTTTTAGTCAAAATTTAAGGATTTCAAAATTTTAGGAAGTGTCTTTTCAAGAGGCACTTTCCACATGACAAAAAATACATTATATTTAGAAATATTTCTCAATATTTTGTATTTGAAGATTTTTTTTGGTTGGAGCTTAATGTCGAAAAACTATGATAACTCCCAATGACTTGGCATACTATAGTACAATAGAGGTGGGATAATGGTCTCGGCCAGTCCCTCTTTTGTGATATTTTTGAGGTTGGGCGGGAAAATAAGTGACCCCAAATAGGAATTGGGCTATTGACTTGGCTGGGAATGGATTAAAATTGAGCCACATTGGGACTTAGAGCCGAAATTTGATCGAACAGCTTTGATTAACTTGTTTTTTATTTTAAATTTTTTAATGACTATATAATATTTTCTAATTATTAAGAATGTTAGTTTTTCTATTATAATAAAAATATAAAATAATTGTTTATATAAAAAAGAATAGTTATTAAATAATTGTTTTTAATAAAATAAAATAATATTAGTATGAAAAATAATTTTAAATAAAATACAAAATACAAAATATAACTATAATATTTATTTTATATTATCTTTTAAATTCTTAAGAATAATCTATAAGTATTTCAAAGAAACTTTATTTCATAAAACATAAATTTGTAAAATTGTTATTTATTATTATTTTTAATTTTTTAATATCATATACCCATTTTAGTCGACCTGCATAGGGTAGGGTTGGGCTAGCCAAAAGCAGACCCAAATTGTCCCGTGACCCTAATGGATGTGGTCCATTTGGGCTGGACCGACCTGTTTCTTAGCTATAAACTACGGTAACCAATCTAAGCTAACAAAAAACAAAAAAGTATAGCATGCATGAGGTATTGAAAAACTTTGATCAAATAACAAATCTAAGCTAACAAAAAAGAAAAAAGTATAGCATGCATGAGGTATTGAAAAACTTTGATCAAACAAGCAAAGAAAGAAGAAGTTATAGTGTTATACCTTAAATTTTGTAGGCCCCACCATAAACAGTAACAATATTTAGTAAAGAAACTGTTAGAGGCAACAATATCTGAAGTTAGAGCCTGGGTGTAGATTCCATAATTGAAGTGTGGATCATCTTCATTAATGGAACACTTGAAACCAATAACAGTCTGGCTGATATTTTGCCATGCATCGTAACCTTTCATCTGCTGATTCCCACAGTAGAGAAAATCAACCTCACATTTCTCATTCTCCCCACATGCTTTATGCCAGCATGTATCATACCTTCCTACCGCAAATAAGTACCAAAATGCTCCAACTATCTGAAACATTATTCACTCTAATTGTAACTCCAAACATATTTCTATGTTCATGGGATTTAGATAATTTCAGCAACAAGTCGTGAAAAAGTTAAACAACCCATATGCTGAATTTCAAATAATTTTTATGTAAGTTGATGGTAAGGGCACTTACATGACTGGCAAGCATGTACCAAAGCAAGTAGTAAGCAGCACCAGCCCAAGCAGTTTCAGCAAAGACACCTGCAGTCCTTTTTAGTTCTGAAGTTAAAGGTATAAACCTCACAAATCTTGGAATGTATTGAAGAAAGACAACAACAAGTAGCCGCTCTTTGGTTTCCAACACCTCTGTCCCTTGTGCCTTGTGGAGAAATTTCCAAACTATAATCTGTGCAATTTAATCAGAATCATTACAAGGAAACAAAAACACAACCCTTTTTTTTTTTGTTTTTTCTCCTTCCCCATAGAATTAGAGCAATCAGGAATAGAATCATTACATTTACTCTGATCTTCGGTTTAATACCATACAATGTTTTAAAATCGGATAGGTGTTTAGGCAGCGGGAAGAGTTACAGGTTACCCAGGGATTAAGCATTGGGCATGATTTTGATGATAACGTAATAATGTATTTATATTTTATTTAATTTTCAAAATAATTAATAATATTTAAGATATTATTATTACTTTATATAAGCCAGAGTATTTAAAAATATGTATAATGTTTATATATGAAAACATATTAAAAATGGAAGAAACTTATTTATATAAATATATATGAGTGGTAGTAATATATAATTTTGTTAATATCTAGAATTATCCTTGTGTGACGTAATGGTGAGTGGTTCGCAATAAGCTTCCCTGCCATTATATATTCGAATTAATGATTTTACATTATTTAATTGAATTTTTTTTAGTTACAAGCCTTTTAACCCTATAAGCTTTCTAATATTAAGCAAAACAACTTAGTTTCGAAGTAAAAAACATCAAAACGACGTTGTTTTAACTTGAAAAACAAAAAAAAAATATTGTGGGAGTGGACTAACCGGTTCATCCGGTTCACCGGTCCAACCGTCGGTTCGGGCGGTTCAAAGCCGGTTCAATAGTAAAAATGGTTTTTATGGTGAACCGGACCGATTTTGGCTTTGGTCGACGGTCCAACCGGCCGGTCCGGTCCGGTTTTTAAATCATGGTTACCATGCTTCTAATGAACCAACAATTAATTCATGATTTTAATTTGAAAATTTTATAACAGTAAGTTGTCATTTCCTAGGTTGATCCCATTGTTCATTGTAACATATTATACAGTTTTTTAATGATGAGATAGAAATATATTCATAATATGAAAATGGTACCAATACACACTTAAGATTTTTGGGTACTCTCTCTCTCTCTCTTGGAGTAAATAGCAGGTACAGTTCTGTGTTATCTTATAGCATCATTGTTGACCTTATTGATCAGCCTTCGTTGCTAAGATTGGTCTATGTTTGCTTTCAGCCTTCACAGCCAAAAGAGGAGTTTGATATTTAATGGAAAATTTTCAGAGGTCACACATCATGCTAGCTCTACCCATAAATGTCATCAGATCATGTTCCATTTTTTCATGTTCAAATCTTGCAAATTACTTTGTCAGATCCGTCCTCACATCATCATAGCTTTATTGCACATACTTTGATCGCTAAGAAACCTCCATCTATGATCCATAAAAGTACTTTAAGGCTTAGCCTTTTTAAAGTGAGATACACCATATATCAAATACATATTTTATGATTTGTATGATGATTGTTTCCTATTTTTACATGACTTTATAGTAATTTTTTGACTATTTTACTTGATTATTTGCTTATTCTCCTATTCTATAGGGATTATAGAGTAGTTATAAGCACACTTTTTCGAGTCAAAACTCGACAAAATGAATCAGTGCTGAAATTCAAAATCAGGATTTTGGGTGCACCAAAGATTTCTTTTTTTTTTTTTTTAACTCGAGGTACAAGTTACAACTCAACAAAAGAAAAAAAAAAAACTAAAAAACTAAAAAAATAACTTATCCAAAACGACATTGTTTTGGTTTGTTTAAAAAGAAAAAAAAAAAGATCAAATCGACATCGTTTTGATCTCTATTATAGGGAAAAAAAATGCCCTAAGGCTTCTCTAGGCAGCCCAATAACAGAGAAAATGGAGAAAAAAGAGGAAAAAAAACCTGAAAATGCGCGAGGTGAGGCGCTAGCATTGGGAGTGGTGGGGCCTGGGCTTTGATAACTATGGATTTGATTAATCCCATTTTTGATTGTCATGATGCAGGTCAACTGATGATGTTGCTGTTCAGATTCCTTTTCTAGTATGAGGAGTGATGCTGAAATAAACTAAACCCTAGTTGACTAGCTAGAACACTGTCTAAGATTAACTAAGCTCCAAAGCCAAACAAATGCCTAAAGCTGGAGAAAATTAGAAAAAGCAATAAATTTTGAACTTCAATGTAACTTGTTCCCATTCCCATTCCAATTCAGAAATTGAACAGTAAGGGATAGGAACAGGTATGAAAATTTCCTAAACATCTTTACCCTAGTAATTTTATAAAATTTTTAAATTTTAAATTTAATTATTTTGGCTTAATAAAACAGATATATTATAAATAACCATAATAACCTTTTGTAACTTATTATATTTGAGTACTGATTTGAAATGATTTTTTTTTTACACCTATTCATTTTGCTTATCACGTCGTATTCATAGATTCGAGCCTGAAACCTCTCATTCTTTATCCCACCCTTTAACCACTCGAGTCAGACCTTAAGGGCCGATTTGAAATTATTTTATTTGTGTTAAATAGGAGAAAATGCCGCAATAAGAAATTATTATTTACCAAGTTGCCAACAACCTTGTGGAGGTTATTCATGCTATTCTACTAATAAAATTATGCTGATCCTGCTATAAATCAGAACTAAATGAATATATTTTTGTTATGGACTCCTATTTTTCCTTATTTAACTCAACCTAATCAAACCATTTTGTATCATTTAAAGTATTGTAGCTATCCAAGAAAAGTAGAAAAACAAAATGCAAAAGCTTTCTTCAACTTTCTTCAAACCTAAAAATTGAGCTAACCTGAGTTAAATTAATTAATTACTTTGTTGCTTTCTTTTGTGTCATATTAGTAGTATAATTAATTTCTCTAAGTTTCTAGTTATATTAGGGATTCCCCAAACACATACTTCTTCATTCCATGAGCTACATATCTATTATTATTATTAGGGAAAATTGGTGTTAAAATCGTGAATTTCCATTACTTTTGCATTTAAATCCTGAACAAAAAGTTTGTTTTTTAAATATAGCAATTTTCATAAATTTTGTATTTTATATCCACAATTTTCATTTTAATTGTAGTTATAGTCTAAGATAACTCAAACAGTCATCAAAACGACGTCATTTCGTCATGCCACATTGGACATGGCAGATGTTCAGAGTCTTGTTAGGGATATAAAAACAAAATTCATGAAATTTGCTATATCCAAAAAACAAACCTTTTGCTTTGGATTTAAATGCAAAAGTCTTGAAAGTTCACGATTTTAATACTAATTTTCCTTTATTATAGTTAATTTGTCAAAATTTTAGTGTGTGATGTAATGGGTAAATACCATATGCCCATTTAAACACCATAGAGTTACAGAAATCGAATAAAGCACATAAAAATTAGGGAATGTATGAACTCTTCTGTTACAGAAAGAACCATTGGAAGCAATGCAGCAAAACAGATGACATGTTGAAGCATACATATAGTTGTTGCAGTTAACAGAAAACAATTGTAAAGCAAATAAATAAGATGCCATCATAAGGAAAACCTCAAAAAAGCAACATAGTTTCATATATTTGAGTAAAAAACAGTTTGTAGAAGAACAAAGAAAAGGGAAGTTTGTCAAACCTGGGGTAGGGGCAAGACAGCAAGAAAATCAACAAAGAAAAACCTCCGTAGATATCGCTTAGCTATTTGTGCATAATCTATCACAAGTTCTCCCCTTCCAAAAACTCTAGAGGATGGTGCAATATAAGCAGTGCGAAATTGGAACGCCATGCGAATAAGGTAGAAAGCATCGATTATTGTACGGATTGTTGTGCTTGTGACAGCCAACTTGAGATCTATGCCAAGGCAGCTTGAAGGATGATCAACAGTAGGAAGATAAAAGAACAATGGATCCACTGATACAGCAAGAATGCACGATATGACAAAAAGCCTATTCCAAAGTAGCAGGGATTTGTCTTGAGGGTCAAATATCTTTTTCTCAGATACTTTAAGATCTTCTGGAAACATTGCCCTGGTTATTTCGGATCTAAGTTGTCGACCGATATGCATCAGTCCTTCTGAACCCATTTTCATTCCTATTCTTATGGTTTTGGAGGGATCACGGTTCCGACGACGACCCCAAGGGATCAGTCCTGATAAATTGAATGGATAGCTATTCATACCTTGAGAAGGCATTGCTAATGTTGAATCCAAGTCATCCAACCTATATGATATAAACAAACAGCCAGCCAGCCAGCCAGCACCATATACCAAAATTAAAATTAGATGTCACTTTAATTCACTCTAAAATGGAAGCAGCATTTCAAAAAATAAAGTCAGGCATCTTGCAGTTTTTTCTTCATTTGAAATTTAGCAGATCAACAAACAATCCCATTGAATTTATGAAATAACAAACAAACACATGCATGCACTTATTGCAGAATATGGTGCACTTTTCTTCCATTGGCACCAGCACTGACTCTACTACTGGCTCATTGTGGAGCCACCTATATGGCCACATCAACTCGCTGCAATCCCAAATCTACCCATCGGATTAAGTACATGTTTAACAAGCTAGGTGCATTAGGACTTGAGGGGAAGTGTTAAAAATTAGTTTCCTAATACATTTAGGAATCTTTTTGTTATTTCCTTTTTTTTTTAGTCTTGTAATTAGACTCTAACTTTGTTTTTTTTATTTGCTATAACACTTAGAGTATAAATATATATGTTTTCTTACTTCTTTAATAAACTTTTCTACCACTTTTAACAGCATCATCAAAATGAGAAATCCTCCAAAAGAAAAGAAGGAATTATACAAATTGAAGATGGTTCAGCCACCACCTCCTTAAAAGAATATAGCCCAAAAGATGCATAACCATGAAACTTAGGTGGCGTTTTTTTTTTTTACTTAATGTTGAATAGAACTTTTGTTTCGAATAGTGTTAAATAAGATTAAGTATTTAGTTGTTTGTTTTTTCCCAAAAAAAAAAAAAAAATCAACTTTTCAATTTTTATCTAAATTTTGAGACAATAAATTTTTAAATAAAAATTAAAAACATGTATGATTTTATTTAATTAGCATGAAAGAGATCATGCGAGTTTCAATTAGATCATAAAATATATGATTTTCTTATATTTTAATATTTAGTTTTTTCTTAATAGAAAAAACATTAATTAAAAAACTATTATTAGTGCAAATACAAGATTATCTATTCAGCAAAACGCTTAAAAATTCAATAAGTCATCAAAAGTTTAAAACAAATGCCTTAAATGTCAAAGCCATTTTTTGCCGTAAAGTCAAAAATAAACGTCACCTTAGTATATAAATAAGAAATTCATTGATCTAAACTAAAATTCAAGATGCAGAGAAAGTAGGAACTCTCCACTTTAATAACAGCAAACATCAAATCCAATTACCAATTACAGCATGAATGCAGACATTATTTAACGACTTAATCTTTTAGGAAGATTGGTTACTCATGGTATCAAAGCTTTGATTAACAAGGGGAATCATTTGTGTTTTCGCCACATTATTTGTTAGACGCCTATATGGTATATAGAGATTTATTATATCTTGTAAAGTCAACTCATATGAGATCACCAAATTTTTTGAGTTAACATCACCATAGATTTTAATATCACAGTTCACTCTATAAATGTAAAAAAGATAAATGAAAAATAAATCAAATTATTTGATAGCAAATAATGAAAAAAAATACAATACATTTTTATACCTTGCAAATTTCTCTTTGTGACCACCAATATACTGTGACTTGTAACCACAATCGAACATGTTGTGAAATCGAGAACATAGATAATGGACTTGAGGTTAATGACAAAGCTGGAATCCTCTGCACAATTTCAAGTTAAGAATCTAGTCAAGACTTATTTATCAAAAAAAAGTCTTATTTATAAAAAATAAAAGTCTTTTTGCTTTTTGGTATTATATGCTATGACTTATTTATCAAAAAAAAAAAAAAAAAAAAGAAAAAAAAGAAGGGGGAGTAAAGGAATTTTATTCATGCTCTTGGACAAGGGTTTAGACATACAATTCCATGGTCCAGGACACTGGCACTCTCTGAGTTTCAGAAAGGGCTGTTTCTTATAAGAATTGTAAACCTCATTACAACCATTACAACAAAAATGGAAGAAATAATTTAACTTTTGAAATATTTTCATTATAAGAATCAACACAAATTATACCCCAATGAAATTTATACTTATAAATGGCTAAAAATTTCATTAGGGCAACAAAACCATTTTTTTCAATAGTATTCGTATATTTTGCAACCTAGGAAATTGAATCCATCTTCTTTAACACAATTTGGCTAACAATAACATTACTCAAAACATTAATCTTCAAATGCATTCAGACCTTCATAAACCCTCATCCAAGCTTTTCCCTTGTGAAATAAAAACATATCCTCCAAGAAACACAGAATAGATATTAAAAATTTAAGATTAAATTGCATTCGAACGCTTCTCTCGATTAAGAACAATGGGTGATTTTTCTTATGCGCATTGAATTAAAAGGAAAAATATGAAGATAATAATAATGAACTTACTGAGATCTCCTTCAGCTCTGTGGTTAAATCTCCTACAATTTTTTTGTCTTCTTTTACAATGATTGAAGATTGTTTTGATGTATGAGAAAAGAGGTTCTGCTAAACTTGTCCTTCAATGAGGTGTGCTTATTGTAACAGATGGATGATTTAGTAAAGTAAAGTAGAGGTAAGGTAGTATGGGAAGGCGTGCTAGAGTTAGAGTAGAATCTAATGTTGATGATGCTGATGATTCCGCTGGATAATTCCACCATTGTTGATCCGAGCATGATCCCAATGTCAGAGAGAGAAGGTAGAGGTAGAGAGAGAGAGAAAGGTTGATGAAACTCGCAAGAGAGAGAAAGTCGCGGATCGGACGGTGAGAGTAGGTCAAGGGGTCAAACTCTGGGACGCCAAGTCAACGGGAGTTCGTTACTTTTTGTACGGAAGGGAATCTAACCAGCTTATTTAGATATCAATTATCATCAAGAAGGGCACTTGAAATGCAAATGAAACATGTCGTCGGAATACCCTACCAAAATATATATGATAATTCTTGACCTACTATGGTTGTTAAACCAATAATCATACATCCTTGATCAAACCAAAAATGTAGCTTTAATATCTAATAGCCTTAATATAAGGAGTAAGTTGCTTAGAATACCCTTAATACAAGAGTTATCATATATCTAATAGCCTTATGTTTTTTGGAGTGGTTGGCTTTCAATTAAGGTTCGGTTTGTTTTTTGTTGTTCCCAGCTCTTTTTGTTTGGTGGGGTTGCTTGGTATATATGCTCCGGCTTATTTATCAAAAAAAATAAAAAAAATAAAAAGGGAGTAAGGGAAAATAAGGCCATCAAAGAAGTCACAGGAAAATTTATTCATGTTCTTGGACAAGGGTTTAGCCATACAATTCCATGGTCCAAGACACAGACACTCTTCGAGTTTCAGAAAGGGTTGTTTCTTATAAAGATTGGTAAATACATTATACGTTTCTTTCTTTCTTTCTTTTCTTTTTTGTTTTAATAATTTTTTATTATTATTTGATTTTGCAATTTTAGTTAACAGCTATGAGTTTATGTTACTATAATGTCCTTAAAATGCTGTATGCTTACATGCATATAAAGGTTTCCTCACCATACGTTAAATCATCACGTGAACCCACTCTCTCCTCCTCATAAAGTTGAATATAGTCTGCCCTGAATTCGAGGTTTGCTATGCCACTCTCTCTCTCTCTCCTCTCCCTACCCAAAATCGAAGGTGGTGTTTGGTAAATCTTCTCAAATTCTGCTATAAAAAATAATTTCTGACATTAGTTTGGAGACTTTAAAAAAAAAACATTAGTTTGGAGATTCCAATAAGACTTGTTTCATTGATTATAATACAAAATGAAGTTTGAACATGATTCAACTTATTTTCTCAAACTAAAATTTTGTTTAATAACTTCAAACAAAAAGTTTCACTGAGATACCCCAATGAAATTTATACTTACAAATGGCTAAAAAATTCACTGAGATAATTAAATAACAGCAAACAAAGGCTATAAAGGTCAGTCTTTACCAACGCATCTCCTGTGAAACCACAAAAATTTCAGCAAGAATATACTTATCATTATTTATTTATTTATTTGTAAATTTGACCTCTACCCAATATTGTTGCTTCTGTCAATTCATTTTCACCGAATTCTGACGATTCTGAACAAAGTTTTGGGTTTTCTAAGATGAATGCATCATTAGGGCAACAAAACCATTTTTTTTCAATAGTATTCGTATATTTGGTTAACAATAACATTAATCTTGAAATACATTCAGACCTTCATAGACCCTAATTCAAGCTTTTCCCTTGTCAAAAAAAAAACATATCCTCCAAGAAACACAGAATAGATATTAAAAATTTAAGAAAAAATTACATGCGAACGCTTCTCTCGATTAAGAATAAGAATAATGGGTGATTTTTCTAATGTGCATTGAATTAAAAAGAAAAATATGAAGATAAAAATAATGAACTTACTGAGATCTCCTTCAGCTCTCTGGTTAATTCCCCTACAATTTTTTTTCTTCTTTAACAATGATTGAAGATTCTTTTGATGTATGAGAAAAATGGCTGTTTTAGTTTAGCTCCATTGATTTCACTTATTTTTCTAATAAGAGGGGTGATTGTGATTGGGGGAAATTCCGGAGAGAAAGAGGTGGAAATGGTTCTTTTATGGAGAACTGACCGTTATTAACGGTCTATAATCTCCAGGCCAATCCTTCCTCTTTGGCCCAACCCTCAGTCTTTGGCCCATCAAGTTTTCTCATAAAAACATAAGTTTGGTGTTAATTTATTTGTTAAAAATGAGTGATTTTTTGGGATAAACAATTTTGTTGTAGCAACAATTATTTGAGGGTATTTTTTGTATAAGTTTTTTTTTTTTTAAGAAAATTTTGGTATAAATCTTGTTCAAGAAACAATCTTGTTTTAGCAACTTTATATTTTATTTACCTTTGTCAATGTTAATAGCATGTTATAATCTAAAAAACTTAAAAAAAAAAAAAAAAAAACAAAACTAGACGAGCTCTACTACCATGGTGAAGTTAGAGAGAAATAGGAGATAAAATAATTATTTTATTATTTATATTGAGGGCTTCATTAACATCCGAATCTTTTGACTTTTTTTTTTAGAGATAATAGGAAACAAAGCTTTGACTTCTTTTTTTTTGACATCTAATTACTTAGCAATATAACATTGTAGTAATCTATTATCATATAAACTAAAAATTGGTCCATTTTCTATGCCTCGCCTGATCCTTTAACTACCAAATCAGGCCTTCTTGGCCCAAAGCTTTTGACTTTAGAATCTAAATAAGTAATTAACAAATCTATGTAAGGGAACAAAATTTTAGGATCTACATAATACTATATATTATATAACTATCTATCTATGTAATATATAAAATATATATTAATTTATTAAGTTTAAACCTGTATTTTATTTTCCTTTAATATTTTAATTTCCTTAGTACTTTTCAGATTCCGGAGATAGCCTTTAAGGAAATTGATAGTTTAATAGTAGAAACTAAAGATCACTCATATGTATATGATTTGTAATTGTGAATTTGGAGCGTAATTACTGGTTTGACGACCTCTACCATTACTAATTAAAGCAAGCTGCAGGGAGTACTTTGGGGATTGTTTATAAAAAAAATGAAAAATAACTTTGTCCATAACCTATTATGATCCGTGAATGCAAGATTACAGGCAAAAAGTAAGTAGCAAAAGGGTAATGATTTAGCTTAAATATTATTAAGAGAAAGCCAGCTGCAATTAAAGGTCAATACTCTACAGGTACGAAGGCTGAGAATAAAAGTCCCACATCGGAAACTCATAAGATAAAATAGCTCTATATAATCAATATTCACTACACTAACGTTTGCTGGCTTATTCTATTCACCAAACAATTGAAAGCATGGAAAGCATAAACAAGCATTTTATAGGTTGGGCCTTTTTGGCCCAGTTGAAGCAGGAAATAGGCTCCGGATACTGGGCTGGGCCTTATCAGTGATTAAAAAATCGTTAAATATCGTCATTTCTCATTGCCGGAGCCATCTCGATACGACATTAAAAATAATCTGTTTTGGAAAAATCGCTCACGTTTCGATATATCTGAAATTACCAATATATTCAACATAATCATTACAAAATGTGTGCTTATGAAAAATTAAAAACAAAATGGCCTGAGAGATCGCCCATATGATTTTGTAAAAATAATCTGTTTTTTGGAAAATCGCCAATATCGCTGATATCGTAAATTACCAATATATTCAACACAACCGACATTAAATGTGCTTATGAAAATAAACACAAACTACTTATATACGGCCATTTTCGCAAGAAATTTTTCAAAAAAAAAAAAAACAATATTTTAAAAAGCTTTGTAGTGTCTTGTTATAGAGCAAATAAATAAGAAACAAGAGATATGAGAGAGAAAATGAAAAATGTTTTCTTAATAATTAATATCATTTACTCTCTTCTTTAATAATTATTATCATTAATTATTGCAGAAAAGGGCAAAGATCAAGACGTGCTGAAATTCTTGTGTCTTCTATAATTAATTATTTGCAAAAGAGAAAAGACGTTAAACTATCAATTCTTATTTTATATCATTAATTATTATAAAAATCGGTAAAATCAAAACCGTATGAGAGGAATGAAGCGTTTTCATTTCATATATTCTCAAACTAATTCGATATATAAATTGAATATATATTTAAATTTAATATAAATACCGATATATCTCCTCAGATGAGATCCAGAAACTAAAGATCAATATATCCGTAAAAATCGATATTTTTATCCTTGGGCTTTATTATGTGGGTAAAATAAATGGGGGCTTTTGGGCTGTGGGCCTAATGGGGGCACCTCTCTTATCCTTATGCCTGGCTTGGTTGGTCAACGATCGGATCGATCCTGCTTAAAACACGGTGATTTTATTCCCACAGACCCCTCCTCGCATTTAACTACTTTTAACGTTTAAACAATAAGTTTCCTTAACTCCGATAATCCACTCACTCAAAAGAGTATATAATACAATGGATAAAATATAGTTGCGACATTTACAACCTCCGCATGGTGCGATTGTAAAGATGGCGGAGAAATCATGTAGACACAATCCAGTAAATCACTAAGTAGGTTTTTCAATCTTTCAAAGAATTTGACATGAGAAGTTGTAGTTTGTGAAGCTGACCTGCTACAAGGATGGTTTATAACTACGGTAATGGCACTGACCCTGACTGATAAAGATGATTTATAGCTCCTGGTTTCACACCCTACCACATTCATTTATACCTTAATGTATTTTTAATAATCTTATTAATATAATGCTTGATAATTTTGATTTATGATTGACCTCACCATATACAATGTTTATAGCCACGCTGTGGCTAACCCCGGCCAAAGCCATAGGAATGGTTCATAGCATTTTGTTTAAATTATTAATAGCAGGTCCTGAAAATATACAAATGGTTTTTCTACAAAATAATACTTCAATTTTAAAACATTTTAAATTGAAATGTCTTGAACGCATTCCGAGTTCTGCATGACAATAGAAACACAGATGATTAATACTGTTTTTAAATGCAATTTTCAAGGTTAGTTTTGATGATTATTTTGAAACATATATTACTTTGATTTTTTTTTTTTTAATATATCCTAAAACATCACTTTTAGAGTATATTTAAATTATCTTTTTATATTAATATTTTACACTATTTTACATTTTAAAATACAAGTGCTTAATAAATAAATTTATTAGTAATGATTAAGTTATAAGTGCAATTATCTCTTATTTATGTGTGATTGATTACCTTCATTAGTTGAGCCTTCTAGCCTATTACCTTGCCAAGAAATTTTGTAAATTTTCTAAGGTTTTCCTTTTATTTGTTCGGACTATGTTTTGTTAGACAAAATGCCAAGAAAAGAAAAAAAATTAGAAAAATTATTTTTAATGTTTGGTTTGTTTAAAAATGAAAAAAAGATAAATATAATTGGAATTAATTAAAATTTTATGTAATAGGACATAATATTCTTTTCACCTAAGTAAATAAACGAATAATAATAACATTTTTGCCAATGAATGTTTAAAAATATCTTAAGGGGTGTTTGGTGGAAGGTTGACAATTGATTCATCCAAAATCAACTCTTATAAGCTATAACTGATTCACCCTAAATCCGTTATGATAGTTTTCTATTAGGATGAATCAACTTAGTAGTTTATTTGATCCTTTTATTAAATATTTAAATTTCATTTTTTTATCATTCTCCTCCTATTTATGTAAAAGAATGTTTCATGTGTATCATGTCTATATTAATAAATTAACCTTAAATTGGTTACTTCTAAAACCAAATAGGAACTTATTGGTAGTATGAATTGATAGGTGAACCGTAAGGAGTTCTTGGGCTTAGGTTTCCAAGAAAGTATTCCAAAAGGGTATGGGCCTGTCCAACATTGGTATCGTGAATGTAAGAATTTTGCAGGCCCATATAGATATGGGTGGAGTGAAGCATTAAATATTGACCAACCAAAGAGAAGCACCTCATAAATTGATAATACATATCGGAGAGTGCAGTCAAAAGGTGGGTTTGGATTTTGGAACAAATGCTTTGTTTAATTCTACCTGCTTTTTTATTTTTTCCTCGGATTTTCTTGGCTGCCAATCGGAAACCCCCCAGTCATACCTCAACACCTTGTATATAGAGTTCTTCCGCACCAGCTTGAAATTATGAAATTTATATTTTTCCTTACAAAAACACGGAAAGCATAGTTTTGTTTAATTGAATTATAAAATTATTATCTGTTTTTTAAACACTAGCCTTGTGTCTTTCATACGATACACACTTACTTACCACTCTTCTCGAAGAGCTAAACAATGGGCTGCACTCAGAGAGTTAGGTTGCCAAATTACGAGAAAAAGATGGCTACGTCTCCTTTAGACAAGCACTAGGTCTGTCTATGATTATAACTCATAGCAACCTAACTTCTTGCTAAAAGAAATTAGAAAGGCAAGAATTTCTATAGTCCATAAAGTGCAAACCTTTAATGCACAGAAACATCAAGGGTACTTACCTTAACCCAGTAGCTGTCAGCTATTAGAGCATCTCCAAAGGGCTCAACAAATAGCTATTTTTAGCTATTTTGTTGAGTCAATTCAAAAAACATGGGCTCCAATCCGCTCGCTACCCCGCTCGTGATTTTGCCTCCTCACCTTCTCCCTCAACAAATGTGTAGCCAAGCCGCCGGCGCATCTCTCCCTACAAAATCTCTAAATTAAAATCTTCTCTATCTCACCTGATCTACCAGACACCAGCCACTAAAACTCCAAAGACCATCACCTCCTGTATTGTTGGATCGGGAGTCGGAGGAGTGATCTGGCCGAGGGTCGGCAAATGATTTAACTCGTGACGGTGTCCGACTCGATGAATCGTCTCGCTAAGATCGGGCGTAAAACGCTTCACAACACCCTCAATCCTTCTCCTCTTCCTTCTACACCCTTCTTCGCTACATCAACAAACTGCACCCCATCCGCATTCAAACTTTTTCTTCACAAAGGTTATTTTCTTTGTCCTTCTATTTTATTTTATTTTTCTTTTTGGTTTCCCTCTTTTAATTTCAATATTTTCATCTTTTAACTATGTATTTGTGTTTGATTGTTTTATTCTCGTAATGCTTTCGCTTTGTTCATAGTCGAATTGATTGTTTTTATTGAAATTGGCAACTAATTCATGAATATATGTTCCCAATGGATGCTTTTAAGGGTTTTGTAATTTGTTGGGATGTCACAAATGGAAACTTTATGGTTCTAATTTTGTTTTATATCTTTGATGGCGAATTGGTTGATCCCGATTTTGTGGGGGTTCAAGTGAAACCCAAATTGGGGCAAAGGAAGAATTTATGAAATCTTAAAAGATTTATTTTCTGTGCAAGGGGTTGAATGGGCCAGTTTTAAATGATGTAGAAAGTAGAAGGAAAATACTATTGTCCTTTTTGTTGTATTATCCAAAAATTTTGTTTGATATGTCATATTGGCATTGCCCTGTATTTTGATTTTATTGTTTCTTTGCAAAATTGAGGGTAGTTGCAAATTTGCAATATGGTTTTAGGATATGGGGAAGAAACAAGTATATAGCATGTAGAACAACTTTTCCAGTGAAAATTTTATGAGGGGAAAATTATTTTGAAATGAGGGTTCCTTAGGTATCTTTCATAACACCACAGATTTTGTAGGATGGTTCAAGATGACAGTCACAAACATGGCTCAGTATGCTTTATAATTGTAATAAATTGTAAGTTATTGATGACCAGAAATTTGCATAGGCTTTTTTATGCCTCTGGGTGTGGTTTAATTTATGGGAATGGGATGAAGTGCAGTGAAGCTCCTCACTGATACTATTATTGTTAATGTCTGGGCCATAGTCAAAGTTAATCATTGAGTTAGGTATGAAAATATGAGGGTGGTGCTATGGATTGATGAAACAGGATAGTAAGTAATCTAACATGGAGGCAAAATGACTAATTTTGTGGAGTGTGATGGAAGCCGGTATATATCAGATTCTAGATCCAACATTTTTTCTTCCCAAGTGTTTCAGGTCGGTGGAGAAAGAAAATGTTCTTAAAAATGTGTGCCTTAAGAGGACTTGTTCACCGCTAGTTCACTATGAAGTCTTGAATAAGAGAAAGAAGCTGACCTTGCGATCGCTTCTCAACTGATCTAAGTGGTCAATAATTTAACCATTAGATACACCGACTTCAGGTATCATGGACGATTGATAAGTCCATATTGGATGCGTAGCGATGCCGGACATGGCATTAAGGATCGAAACTTTGCACCCCTTGTTTATCAACTATGGAATTTATAGTTGTTTGGACTCATTTGAAAATTCATCCTAGGCACTATTATTGGAAAAACCTGATTGCATTTGCAAATAACTCACATTTTCTTTGTGTAACTACATCTACCATTCATTGGCAAATACACAAGTTCTAAAACAAGTAATGCCTCGACCGTGGAAGATTTATTCATGTTATTGTGAAAAATATTCCCTTGTCTTGGAGTATCTCGAACAGGTGGTCAATATAGTATCCTCCTAGGGATGGAATTGATACTGCATTTGTGACATTGATTTATTGGCAAGAACATGATAGAGGATTGAGTTGTTAAAAGGAACTCCTGTTCAAAATTCCCTGGGCACTTATCAGGGGAGAAAAGAAAGAAGATTTTTATCTTCCTTTTGTAGCTACAGGCCTACACTTGTATTGAAAATGACTTGACCGTGAGGGAGAGAAAAATGTTTTAAAAATGCTTGTTTTGCATTCCTTTAGCTGAGGTTAGAAATTGCTTTTCTTTCCATTACATTGGAGTCACTTAAAATTGTTGAGAGTAAATTTATATTTTCGCTAGCAATTTTTAATTTCCGATGTTCATAATGTGCTTATTATATTGTAATTTTTTGGTATTTGAGATAATTTTGTTAATGCTATTGGCTATTGCATCATATTAAGTTGTTTATCGTGGATTTTTTCAAAGATTTAAGATAATTTTTATATTAATGCTATGGAAACTCATGCTCACCTTTAATCCTTCCAAAGTAAAGGGTTTTTCAAGTTCTTGCTGTTTCTTGTTAGAATTAATATGCTCACATTAGGTAACTTGATTCCGATTATTACTTTAAGCCCCCTATTTGGATTTGGTGTCAATTCTTTCTATGCATGTATATAGATATTACTTTTATGTAGTTAACTCCTTATAACCTTTTTCATCAACAATATAGGTTTTTGATGGATGAATATGGATATTACATTACCAATCTATTGAATGAGGGAACAAACGATGAGAGTTTAACACTCAATCAAGAGAACAAATAAGTCGCCACTAATATCACCTCAAAGAGACCAACCACCAAAAGTTTCTGAGGCGGCAAACTTTTCACCAGGAGGACTTAGTTTGACCTCTGTCATTAATATTAGTGTGGGATGCATGGGAATGATGTTGCAAAAATCAAAAGGTATTGAAAAGGGTTTGGGGGAGAGTACTAACAAATACAACCCCAATGTGATTGTAATCGAATCGTTTCGATGAATCGTTGGTCTACAATTCAACTAGCCACCAATAAATATGGCCGCTTTGACCAAATTAGTATTGAATCAAAGTGAATCAATCGAAAGACAAGGTATGAGTGTATTTTAATTACAAGTGTGAAAAATATTATTATGGATACATAATATTATTGTACAATTTCTTTTTATGATACGTAGCATTATTATACAATTTTCAGTCCGTGATGCTAAGAAAGTACAAGGAACTTTACAACTTTTCCATTTGAACGATGTTAGAAATGAGTTACTAGAGAACCCAAATGATGAGGATTCTAAATTCAAGAAACAAAAAAGTGGTGCAACTCCTAGCAGCCTAATCCTTCAACAATTTAATCGGTAAACATAGAAGACTACATGGGGGCTGAGAGGCCAATTGAAGCAAGGCTTCATAAACAATGAAAGAAAGTTTTGAAGAGCAAACTCTCAAGAGAATTCAAGTCTAACCTATTTCATGAAATTGTTCAAGTAATGAAGGAGGAGAAAAAGAAGATGGCGGAGAAGAAAGTCACTTACATGGAAAAAATGGTGGTTGTCGAACAAGAGAAGTTAGTTGTTGAACAATAGAAGGTGGCTATTGAACAAGAGAAGGTACAACTTGAGCAAAATGAAGGAGAATAGAAAATAATAAGAGATATAAGTGTCATGCCTCCGATTCAAGCTTCTAATATTTTAGTTTTTCCAGATGGAATTCATGCAAAGAAAATGTAGTTTTTTCTTATTCAGTCACTAGCAACTATACTATTGATCTAGATGGAAATCATGACTGAATATTAGTTTATTTTTTTATTTGACTGCTTTTATTTGAGTGCAATGGACCTTTTTACTTATTATTATAGCATGATTTGCAAGGGATGATTTATGATAAAAAACTTGAAATTAAATTACATCAAAGAATTTAATAAAGAAAAGAAAATTATGTGACAAAAGTAAGCCTAACTGGAATTAAAGACCACAATAGTTCAAATTTACATTAAGTTTTTCTAAGTAGCATATTATCGCTAAAAACATTCCATGCATATTCCATAGGTGCCTACCAATCATTGGGAGTATCGAATGAGTGTCTCCGTCTCAATACGATGTTGGAAAGTATGAATAAATCAAGGCAGCTGAACCCGTTTGATATCAATGTAGAAGTAGGAATTCCATCCCATGTACTATAACTAAAGTCCATTTCATTATTGTCCCTCTCATCCGACAATCATGTTATGCAATATTAAGTGTGCATGCCTTCATAATATTCTGCTACCTAAGTTTTAAACGCAGTCCAATTATACAACCCGTGCTCGATAATCTGCAGGCTCTCTCAACATCCTTTCCGGGTCGACTTTATTCTGTGGCAAATGTATTTGCTTATTGCCTCTTGGACATGGAATTGTTTTGACAAACGTGGCCCACTTTGGCTATATACCATCAGCAAGATAATATCCCATAGTATAATTGTTTCTATTGACAGAGTAATTAACCAAAGGATCCCTACCTTTCGAAAGAAGAGTAAAAACAAAAGAGCGTTCTAGCACATTTATATCATTATGGGATCTAGGTAACCCAAAAAAGGCATGCCAAACTATAGATCATGAAGCCACCGTTTAAAATACTAATTGTTGCTCATGAACATGACCAGAGTACATACCTTTCCATGTTGTTGGACAATTCTTCCATCTCCAATGCATGCAGTCAATGCTACCTAGCATCCCCGGAAACCCACGTCTCTCACCGATTGCTAATAATCTAGCAATGTCTCAGACCGCTTGGTGACTGGTGTACCCACTAGAATAAATTGCTACTATACTATACAAATTCACACTTTCTATGGCAAGGAGCTACCGATCCCTCACATAATCATCAACAACATCCGCCGTAACTCCATAGGTGCTACCCTTATAGCGGCAAACATCTTTGAAGGGGAGACAAACCAATGTTTCCAGCTAGTGATCATTCCTGTCTGACAAAGTATGGATCATAAACTTCCATGTTGGATGTAATTAACGGGTGCGATCGATTCATTCGAAACCTCCTTCGAAATAAATTTGGGGGATAGGTAGGCGATTTAGCAAAATAATCGTGATAAAGTCTCTCATGCCCTTCAACTCGATTGCGAAAAATAACATAATGACCTTGAATAGAGCCACGACGTATTGCGAAACTATTTTCAGTATTGAGTTTCTCCATTGCCATAGCAGCAACCACTAACATCTCCAACTCATCATCGGAGTCAGAATCACTAAGAATAATCTTCCATTTACCATCATAAGCCATAACAAAGAAATATGAGTTCAATACTAGTAAAATAAATTTGAGCTATATGACACGAGAAAAGCGGAGGTCTTATTTATACATTTTTAAAATATGACCCCGTAAATATGGTCGCAAATATAATCGTTGTAAATAAGGACCGCTGTAAATATACCGCTTGTAAATACGATCGTTGAAAATTTAAAGATTAAAATTTGATGACGTGGCACGACACGCCATCATTACGCGCTTTACGTATATGCAATGTGGCATTTTTAATTATATTATTGAAAGTTGGTTAAAGTTAGTTGAAGTAGTAAGCTATTTTGCTGAGCGTGGTTGGAGTAAATTTTAAAAAGTTTCTAGCTAAAATAGTGAATTGAATATTTACATATATTTTAAGTAGCTATTTTGTTGAGTGTGGTTGGAGATGCTCTTACCTACCACACACTAGTAATCCAAAGCATCCACTAAATGTTACAACACATTCTTGAGGGACTGGAAAAGGTTATATTGGCTGTATAAATTTATAATAGTTTTTATCATCAGACAATTGATAGCCGAAATTCAGAAAAATTGTATGAAAACAGCATCCAAACACTAGAAATCTAAAATTAAAAATAAAATGGGTTGGGTCCATTCCATGAGATATTAAACCTACCTCCATAAAAAAAAAAATAAAAAAAATTTGCATGCAAGTTTTTCTAGCGTTGTTACTGATGAGTATCTTAAATACTCATTTTACCCCTATGTTTTATTTAGATTTTTAGTATTTTTATGTTAAATAAGTGTCCTAATGCTATACATGTTCATCTTTATGATTAGGTCAACCATTTGGTGGAATTGTGTGAAATTAGAGCGAAAACAAAGTGAAAAAGTGGAAAATCAGCAAACACTGCTATAACATGCAACAACAACCACTGTATTTTGACATTTTCAGCTATAAGTTGAGCTCCAATGGCATCAAGCTTTATATGGATGGATTCTAGACTTCAAGGTCTTTCCAACGATACCAAGATTGCTGAATTTGAAGTTAGGAAGAGAAAGTTATGACATCGGGAAGCAGAGGAGAAAAAACATGGCATGCTATGAATAGTACTCACACTGTAGCGTGGATGTCGGGCCCAACACGCAGATTTGTTGTTTTTTTGCCCATTTTAAGCCCAAATTCGAGGAGTACCAAAGGGGGATCATTCTACGGCATTAGAAGAGAGTTTTGGGGTGGGGAGAAGCCCTCTTTTTGGTGGAAACACCTTAAGGCACAAATCTTTGAAGGAGAAAAGCTTGAAGAAGCAGGAAATGGAGGAAGAAGAGATCGGGGCTTCACTAAGATTTGTTCATTCTCTTTTTCCCCCTTTGTTTTCCTTTCTTTTGATGGTTTTATTTTCTTTAAAGGTGTTTTAGTTTGTTTTATTAGGGTTTATATATAGCCAAAGACAGGAATGTATGGATTTTGCCTAATATCTATTGATTGATGTATTATTTTCACATATATGTTGAGTATTCCATTTAGTCTTAATGCTTGTGGGTATTTAGTCAATATTTGCATGATTTATGGTTTAATTGGAGATTGAGAAGTGATGATTGAGCTAGACCATAGATGAAATGCCATTTAATTGTCACGAGATAGAGATATTCATGAAATTAGGTGTGATATTTAGGTTTCTATGGTTCATAGCACTCTTAGTTAGATGTAGTATAATCTTTTCTAAGAGTAGTGTGTGGATGCTTGAGAAAGATTCATATATACATTAGTGAAATCGCCATTTTTATATGAAAATAAACATTGGTTGATTTTGTTAGAAGGTTTATATATGATTGTTTAGGTGAAATCTATGTCCTAAGACTTTTTAGTTTGTTTTAGATTTTCGAGTCTTGAGCTAGTTTAGACCTTGCATGCCTATTTCCATATTTTGTCTTTCAAACTCAATTGTGTCATCCAAATAGAGCCTAAGCTAGATTAGAGTCGGTAGTTAATAACCCAATTCTCTATAGGACGATACTCTTACTTTCATTATATTACTTGAGGCGAAGCGTGCGCTTGTGCATATAGGCACACACATTTACATAGCAGGCATTTTTGCCTATCAGTTACTCGAATAAAACTCAAAGAATTGTGTTGGTCCTAATTTTAACAATCATTATAAAGGAGAAGCTATATTTTTCCATGTTGCTAAGGAATTTATTTGAATCAAATATCCAAAGCAAGCAAACAACAACAAAAGCCATACAAAAAGGAAAGAAAATATACACAATTTAAGGAGGTTAAGTTACATGTAAAACCCACATGACCTCAGGTAGTAAGGACTATCAATTGCTCCAATTATCTTGATCTTGTGCATGGATAAACTCATTCCTGTTACTAGCTATCCTTACTTATTTTTAAAAGTATGATGCTAGCTTCGACAAATTCTCTAACGTTTGATCATATAACATCGATAAACTAAATGCATAAGAGGAATGGAGAATAATATACAGAATTATTGGGGATTGTGAAACTAACGGAAAAATACTCCCATCTCATTCGAGGAAAGGCAGCTCTTGTAGAAAATGTCACAGAATTTTTTAGGCTAGGGTTTATTACAAAGCATGTGTATGTTGAACATTCTAGAAAAGAATTGAAGTGATGTCACATGAGACATCATATACTCTACATCCCTTCTCAAGATGGAGTTGGTTGAGGTGGACCAACTAAGCCCATCTTGGAGAGCAAGAGAGAAAACTGAGGACCGAGAAGAGGAGGAGATGTGTTGAGGGAAGAGCATACCGGATTTTAAGCGTTCGCGAACAAGATGACAATCAATCTCTAGGTGTTTGAGTACGTTTCTTGAAGAAGCGGATTATGGGTAATGTATGAAGAGGCGCAGTTGTCACACCATAATGGGATTGGAAGGTGCAGGGGAATGTCAATCTCAATTAGCAGGGATGCACACCACTGAAGCTCACACGAAGTTATGGCCATGCTTTTATACTTTGCCTTAGCCGAAGACCTGGAAACAATATTATGTTTCTTAGTCTTCTAAGAGATAAGAGATGAGCCAAGGAAAATGCAGTAGCTTGTGAAAGAGCGGCGGGAGTCAAGGCAAGAAGCCTAGTCGGCATTAGAGTAGGCCTCAAGCTACAAAGAGTTGGCATCAGGGTAGAAAAGGCCCTGATAAGGAGAACCTTTGCCAAGAGATAATAAAGTTCTAGGGTATTTGGTGCATGTGAACAATCCTCCTTTGTTTAGGCCAAAATTCCATTCTATTGTCTCTTAAAAAGGCTTCCAAGGCGACTCTTGCCTAATTTAATTATAAGCCTTTCTCGAGGTCGGATAACCTACCAACTAACACTAGGACTTTTGCTTCTCAGCTCAACCCCAAGCATTAGAGATGCTTTAAGATCCAAGAATCTCACATGCCTCCTAATTACTATAATTTCTACACTGCAAAGCTAATTAGGTTGATTCATATATCCCAGTTCTTTACTCCCTTCTCTCTGAATCTAGCAAAGAACCACTCACCATGTGAGATTAGTTGAAATCAATATGTAAATAGAACCAAGCATGAATCAATAGATAGACAATCACAGAGAAACAATAGAAAAAGGAAAATCAACAAATAAATATAAGATTCATGTCCAAAATCAACCAAAACCCTAGACTACAAAGTTAGAACATAATAGAGGTTTGATACATCATAAACTTAAGACAAAACATGAGAAAATAGAAAGAAGAAACTCTAATGATCAAAATGATGGTGATTCTTGGATTTTCTTCCACAAATCTCATGATCTTCTCCCAAATCTTCAAAAACAGCTCACAACCTCTTCCTTGGTCCCAAAGTGTGGACAAAGTCCCCCTTGTAGAGCCTAGCCTCTCGCTTTTTTGTCTCCTTGGGTTTGACTTTCAAAACCCACAATTATATGGGCTCAAAATGGTAAATCCTGAAATAGCCCCGAACGTCGCGACATCGTTTGGCAACATAGCGACGTCGGGATGCTGCGTTTCTGCAGCTCTCTACAACATCGCAACGTTCTAACGTCGCGACGTTGCTGCAACTTTCCTGTTTTTGGACCAACTTCGTAAGGCCATAACTTTGTCATCCGAACTTCGATTTGGGTGTTCTTGGTACATTTGGAAAGATCTTGAAGTGTAGAATCTGGATATGGCCAGGAAAAATACTTTAGAAATTATTATAAAGACTGAATGTAAAAAATGGTCCAACTGGTCACTTTTAAGCTCTCATGTACTATTATTGACTACGAGTGTAATTTGATCATTTTGAGTCCAAATGGGAATAGGTATATTTAGGAAAGCCTAAGAAAGTATTATCATCCTACATAAATATTGTATCCATTTGAGATCATCTTGTAGCTAAAACATCAAATCACAACAACTGTTGCTATATGTGTAGTTTGCTGATTTTTGGGCTTTATCTCTTTGTTTTTGCTCCATATTGGCTCATGGTTGACCTAATCACAAATTGGTATTTAAGGCAGTGGAATCACTTATTTATATAATAAAACCACTAAAAATATAAGTAAAACATAGGGATAAAATGAGTCTAAAGTATACTCATCAATGTTCGGTCTCGTAAAATTAAGGTAAGGAGGTGTGACCATCAAATTTTTAATAGCGACTAGGGTCACTCAAGGAGAGGACCAGACCAGTAGCGCCAGTACTGATGGGTGACGTGGCGCCAACAAACTAGTCGCGATAGTCTGGCGCCGCCATGTGATGGATGTGGATCACGGAGGAAGCGAACAAGCTTTACCTAAGAAAATGTGAAGCGGGACCCGCATATTGATTGTGAAGGTAGAATGAAGAAATTGCTTGATGATGAGTCCTAAACTCATTTATTTTTAATCCATTTTTCGGGCATATTTTTAGCAGTTTCAGATATATTTTAATGCCAAATTATGGAATATTCACCAACTTTGTGTTTTGTAGGATTTAATTGAAAAATGAGATAATTCCAATAGAAAAGGAGAGAAAAGTGGTAATTGTAGCATTCTCTATTGCGACATAGTTTTTGTCACAAAAATTGAGAAGACTAGAAGAACTATATTTACGGCTAGCGAATTTGTATGTCGCAACATAAGGTTGAGATTAGCAAATGGTCTGTAGCGTCAAAGAAAGGACGGACTTTGGCAGCGTCAGAGAAAATGGCAAAGAACATAACACAAGTCAATTTGAGACAAAGTGTTTTTATGTTACTACAAGGTTTGACTATGGAGCCCATTTCGAGGAAGAATTCTGTGCGGCCAGAAAATGCATGCGTGACATTGCATTTCAAATTTACCATAAAGAACAACACAACTTTGTCGCGGTAAAATTATTAATAAAACCGAGCAGCTTATGAGAGTGAATTCTGCATCGCGACAAGAAGTTAAAGTGCAACATAAGAGGAATGACGACAAAGAAATTCATGTTGTGACATAGTAAAGATTTGAAGGCAGAATCTTTATTGTGACAAAGAAGTTTTCTATCGTGACAGTAAAAGCTATGGAATGATAGAATTCTGTTGCGACAATAGAAAATTCGGTCACGACAGAAATTTAATGAGAACAGAGATTAGCCAAGTCAAGTTTGTCGCAACAAAGATTTCTATAATAAATAACAAACGAGCTTAATAGCGACAAGGACCCGGAGAAGAAAAGTGCGTGCGACAAAGAAAATTCTATCGCGATAGAAATTGTTAAAGAATCAAAGAAATCTTATCATGACACAGAAAACTCTGTCGTGACAGAATAGACAAGCTGAAGAGAAAAATGCTTGTCACGACATAGAAAATTCTGTCGCGACATATTCTAGGAGCAAAAGGAATTGAGAAGCTGGTTGCAAACAAATTTGGTGTCACGACACAAGACATCTCTGTCGCGACAAGAACAAGACTGTTGCATCAAAACTCTATTAAGTTTATAAATCAGTAAGCTCCCGAAAAACGAGGTTGTGTGGGAAAACAGCGAATCCCAATAGCCATTGATAAAGTGAAGACTTTCATTAAGCTCTGATCTTTCAAATTAGATTGAAATTTGGGGTCACAACACAATCTTAAAGTGCGGCCCAACATTAGAAAGTCTATAAGTAGATGCATCTAGGGCACTGTGAGCAGCTTCCGCAATTCCAAGACTTCTGGGTAGTTGAAGACTCTTTGCATATTATTTTTCTTTTATTTCCTTTTTAGTAGATTTAGTTTGAGCATAGTTTTTAGTTAGTTTTCTTTTGATTTTTACAGGGTTGAGTAATGAGCGTAGTGCAACCGGTTGGAATTTCTTGTCAATTTTCTCTTTCATTCTTTGAATAAAATGGAGTTTAGGCTTTTTAGTTCATTTATTGGGTTGGTTTGCACAGTGAATTTTCTGATCGTTAAGTGCTGATATGGTGAAGCCGGTTTTGAGGTTGAAGCCCTCACAGGGTGGAGTTAATGATGATAGTCATTTTTACGCACGAGTGGAAGAAACGTGTAGTTAGAATTTTGAATTTATTTGATTGGTATTGTTTTGAACTTAATTATTTCACGATACTAATGTGGTGTACCCAAGCAAGATATTTTATCTTGCTCTAATTTCTAAGAGGCCCTCTACGTGACACAGAGATGGAGAATCCTGAGGGTAGAGAGCAAATCTTTGTGGGTATGGTAGACTAATACTTTGGAACTAATGAACTTTGAAAGATTACTCAGATAAATCACTAACTGACTCATGTTTTGAGGATAGTTTGATGAAGTATCAATTTAATCACTCAGATGTTTCTCCTCTTTTTGATGAAAGGATTCTGACCCTGTGTTAGCAAAGATCCCCATCGAGGGATGGAGAATTTAAATCAGTATTGATGGATGCCATCTAAATTGGAGAAGGGTTGAGTATCACGTCTGTAAGAGAGCGAAATTCTCGGTCTAAAGATCTAGGTGTGAAGTACTGAAAATGAAAAATACTCAAATCTTAGAAAGATGATTACATCTTACAAGTAGCTGATTAAATTTATGAGTGAGAAATGAACATGAATCTCTAATCAGTGAAAGGTATGGTTAAGGGAGAAATCCAAACTATACCACAATGCATCTTTGACAAATTGACTTTCCAACTTATGAAGAAGCCTTTAAAGTTCAAATGATACAGAAATTGACAATGATTCATTGGTCTATGTCCTAGTGTTGTCTCACTCAGTGAACTCTCAACTCCATTCTTCTTAAAATTTTATGTACACTAGTGAAATTATTTGAGTATTATTTTATTTTTTTTCCAATCATATCAATACTGGAGTTCAAATAGTAAGGATCTTGAGTAGTTGGGATAGTTGGTTTTATGATTCATCATCAATCCTTGTGGGAACGATATTTGGACTTAATGAAAATCCACTTTTATTACTTGTACGACCTGTGCACTGCAGTGATTAAGACCAATCAAAATTTTTAATGAATTCATTTTACAAAATGACAAACACATATTTTCATCACAAACAGGTTAACAAGTTTTTAGCGCCGTTGCCGGGGACTAGATGATAGTCCTTGGTAATAGTTCCATAAATTTGTACATATATGATCTTGTTTGTTAACTGGTCTATACAAAAATTGGTTAACACTTGACTAGAGCTGTAACACCCCAAAATACACCATAGTCGTTTTTAAACATAATTAGGGTATATTATAAGTGCATTTTGAATTTTTTTTGCATTTATTATTTTTCTAAGTGAGAAAATTTCGAAACCCGGAATTTGTACAAGATACAAGGGAAAATTTGGAATTGGTAAAATGAGGACCTAAGTGTCAAGAATAGACTTAAATGGTAAAGTGAATTAAATGATAAATGAAAGTGAAATGAAGACAAAAAAAATGGAGAAAAATGAGAAATGAGACTAAGTGTGGAAGGCCAAACATGACCTTACACTTAAATGGGGTTTAAAGACCAAATTTTGGTCTCGAAAGCTCATTCTTGAGAAAATCCCGTTTTAGGGAGAGAAAGAGAGGAGAAAAGGGGAGAAGAGCTAGGGCTCGAAGAAGATCAAGTTTTGGTTGGGTTTCTTCCTATTTTCTTGCTCCTTTGTGATCAAGCAACTTAGAAGTGAAGATTTGAAGAGGCTAAGGTAAGACAACAAAACCCTAACTTTCCCTTTTTGTGATTTTGATTTTAAGGAAAAGCCCTAACATGGGAAAAAGAGGTTTTTATTGATTCTAACCCATTATTGGAGTGGTTTGGGTAGGATTCCATGGTGGATTATTGATGAGTGTAAAACTCATCTATATTTTGAGTTCATTTCACATGCTATTTTGAGCATTTTATATCCATATTCATTTAAAATTCATAACATTTTCTTTAAACTTGGTTTTGCATAATTTTTGTTGGAAAGCAAGTGATTTAGTAAGAAAAGATGCAAAATGTTTCCAAAAAGAGAGTTAACGGATGTTTTACAGTGCGTCATTGAGAAGATAAAATTTTCTATATAATCTGGAGCATCAAATGGTTTAAATCTACTCATGGTTATATTCTACATTCAAAGAGCTTTCCAACGACACCTCTCACGCCCAAATCCGAGTTAAAATGAAGAAGTTATGACCCCGACAAGTTGGACAAAGTTTTCTATCTCATAGCAAAAAACTATGTCACGACATAGAAAACTATGTCGCGATAGAAAAACTATGTCACGACAGAAAAAACTGTGTTGCGACAAAAAAATGATGGAAGAACCAAAAAAAGGCCAAAAATGGATATTCTGGCTTGTTTTCAAGCCCATTTCACCCTAGGACTATAAATACTCGTTTTTTTAGGTTTTTAGGGCTACGGGGAAAGTGGGAGAACACCTCTCATGGGGTTTCTCTCTAAGCTACCCGATTTTTCTTAGTTTTTCCTGTGATTTTTATTTTAATGAATCTTAGGCTGATTTTTATTTACATTAAAGAGATTTCGATTGTTGTATAAACGAGGTGGGACACCATTCTTGTTCAGACAAAAATTGAAATTAAAATATGGATTTTTCTCTCATTCATTTTCTCTTGATTTCTTTCTTCACGTTCTTTCTTTTTGTTTGATTGGAATCCAATAATGGAACATTAAACACCCTCTAGGGGTGAGGATTAATTTTTGAACATTCAAATTTGCAGTTTCTCAGTTATTTTGTGGGTTTGAAAACTGAATTTATATAATTGATACTATTCATATAATTAGTTGTTTGGAATATTAGTAGCTTATACCCAAAAAGAAGCGATATCTCTGCTTTGATTTTCGAGAAGCCTACGAGTGACAGAGATGGAGATTCTTGAGAGTAAAGAACAATAACTTGGGGGTATGTTAGACTAATATTATGGAACTAATGAACTCTAAAAAATTACTTTGATAGATCACTAATTTACTCATGGTGTGAGGATTAATTAGATGATGTATCGGTTTAATGTTTAGAGGTCTCACCTCAAATCGATAAATGATCTTGATCCGTGTAGCAATGATCTAATCAAGAGGAGATAGAAAATTTCATTAGATTTAAGGACGATTTTAATTAGATTGGAAAAGAGCTTGCATAATCTACGTTTATGGGGCAATAATTTTTCAGTCCTAAGAAATGTTTGTGTGAAGTATTGGAAAGAAAAACAATCCTAATCTTAAAAGAGGGTCAGATTTTACAAGTAACTAATTAGACTCATGTCTCACGAAGGAACATGGATCTCACAATTAATAGTGAAATGTATAGTGTATGGAGAAATCGAGCTATACTACATGTCTTGGACAAATCCAACATTCAACTCACAAATGTTGTGCTTTCAAGAAATGCAAAGCGTTTTTAAATAATTATCCCCATCCCACAGTGCCTCTCTTCATACCTTTTAGAATTAAGTAGGTTTTATTTGGTAGATTTTAAGTTAGTTTTAAATCGATTTTTATTTTAATTAAATTGATTTTATTCCATATCCTATTTGGTCACCTAAATAGTAGAAGAACCCTTATGTCGAGGTGATCAAATTTCAATTAGAGAACCTCTAATCCTGCATTAGATACGATATGTAAGAGCTTTTTAGAGTCACTTTATTACTTTTTATGACCTAGTGAACTTGCGGAAAGGGGTTGGTGTTGGTAATACTTTTCATTTCGGTTTAGTACACTTACTTTTGTTTCTAATCAGTTTTGAGTATTTACCACATTCCACTCCCTTGGCCATATTTTCATATATAAATCATTTTGGTCTTTCCCCGACAAGTTTTTGGGGCGCCATTGCACAGGATTAGGCGCGGTTCACTTTCTCCTCATTAGAGTTTACATTTTTCAAGAGCGGGTAATTTGCTAATTTAGGCATTTTTATCTTTTGTTGTGGTTGTTTGTAGTTAATTTTTATTTGTATTTTGTACTTTATTTTCTTTTGTTTTCTTAACTATTTGTTGGTACTTATGGAGGAACATTGATGAAGATAATTTACTCCATAAACCCAAACTTGAACTACTTCTTCATCAATTGGACGAAAAAGAATTCACAATGACTGGCTCATGGAACAGGTATTTGCCTTATCAAAGGGTTCAAACCCACATTCGGGAGGAAGAAGAGTTGTCTCACAGTGGGAATGATTACTATCATGGAGAACGAAGATGATTAATGCTATGAGCGGGAATTTCGGTTTAGATGCCTTCAGTCAACACTAGTGCTAGATTGAAAAGCGTAGAAGCTCAAATAGGACACTTGGTGCAGCATTCAAGGAAAAATTCTTTAGGACCACTACGAGTAACACTTTGCCCGAATTCAGTGAATGCATGGATACTCCAGCGAAGCGAAGTCTGAAATTTCCTATCACGAGATTTGTGGAAGAAGGTGAAAATGAGTTGGGAGTGAAAAAGAGCACTCACAACAACTTAGAATGAAAAGTCATTAGTGGATAGATTGAAATTTGAAGAAGAATCAAGTGATGGCTATCGAAAACATCTTGGTGAAGATTGACACATTTACCTTCCCATGGATTTTGTGAAGCAGGGCGTTGAAAGGATCTAAAAAATTTGAAGATATTAAAAAGACCACTTCCTTCCTCAAGCCAAGCATGGATTGACATCAACAAGGGGGAACTCACCTTGCTTGTGGGTGAGGAGAAAGAAAAGTTCAATCTTTACCAACCATTACCTTTGACGGAGCAAGGGAGAACCATGTGCAGAAAATTCTGCGACTTGCTGTGAGGCACATGTTTGAACAATCCCCGCCGGCATAAACGTGTTTGCATGCGTCACATAAGAGTTGTTTTGGAAGGTATTGGCTAAACCACCAGCCACAATAAAAGGGGATTATGAGTTTATTTCCCCTCTTCAAAATTTGGAAGAAATTATCCTTGAGCTGAATGGTTGTGAAAAGAAAGTGCTGTCCAAGATGGATGATTGGTCAAATGGAAGCACTAGTATAACGAGTCTATTGGACTCTAAAAGCAGGCAGGCTTCTTGGGAGGCAACCCCCGAAGCTAAGTAATAAGGATTCTATCCACCATTTTCTCTTTTCCTTTGTCTATTTTCAATTACTTTATTTGTTGTTGGTTTTTTTTTTTTTACTGTTGGGATGAAAATTCCAGCAGTGTTTTAACTTTGTTTGTTAGTGTTTTCAAAATAAAGTAAGTTTGAAGCTCAACATGTTGTCATAACTAGTTTGCAGGAGCAAAATCTTTGTATCAAGGGAGTAGCATAGTGCCGAAAATCTTCAAGGTTTCTATTTAAAGTGGCTGAGACTAGAAAGGGGAGTTCAGTTTTCCCAACTCTCTCTATTACCCTTTTACTTTATTGCTTCATTTTGCTCATTGCTAGACATTTAAGACTATGTTCATCTCAAAGTTTGGGGGTGTTTATTTTTAGTTAGTTTATCATGTCACACCCCACATGTTGCACATGATAACTTTGAGGATGAAATTTTCTAGTGCTTTTATGGATAATGACTTTGTTTGATGCTTTCTAACTTACATCTTAATTTTGGTTTATTTTGTTAGTTAGAGTTTTTATTTATTTTTTATTTTTTATTTTTTTTTATTTTGAGTTAATTGAGTTTTGTTTGGAGTAGTTGTGATGTCAATGAAGATCATAATTGAACCCTTGAGATATGAACAATATTCAAGATATTAGAATTAATGTATTGATTCAGCATCTCTCAATAGGCTATTTAGTCATTAGTTTCTCAAATCTATGCACATGGTCACTAAAGTACCCTTGAAAAGCAATTTTTGCTTGGGTTAGAGATGGTTTATGAGAATCCATCTATTTTTGATCTCCATAGGTTCTAGAACTTGTTCTATTATCGCTTGAGGTGAAATCCTGAGCAACACAATTGAGAAATGATATAGGCCATCCTTGGAAAGGTGTGCCTTTCAAGCTAACGCTATTAATATGCATATGTGTATTCTCTAGTACCATAATGTTGTTGAGCCTTAAAGAGCCAAAATTTGTTAATAAGAACCAAGTTTGAAATAATAACCTTCTATACATCACTATCCCTCGATAAAGGAACCCGAACTCACCCACTAACATGAGGATTTGAACATAATTGAGAAATGTGGTGAGGGAGCAAGTTTGGGAGTTATTTTCATAGGAAAATAACCAAATTGAAATAGGTTAAGTTGAAAATCAAAGAGGTTGGTAAAAGAGAGGAAAAATAAAAAGAAAAAAAAAATAGAAAACAAATTCATAAAATAAGCAAAATACAATAAAAAGTGAGCTGAGTCTAGCTCAAGTAACCTTCCTTCCCTAAATGAAGTAAATCTAAGGGGTGTCTCAACACCCTAGTACCACTAAAACTTGATTGAATTACATGAACTCACGATTTAAACTTTAGCTAAGGGGTTGGTAAAAAAAGCAGGGGTTTTGACATTTGCACCACTCTAAACAGCCTTGTCTTAGAAAAGGCTTCTTGGTGTTTCTTTGAAAGAATGCAGAATTTGTGCGGAAAGGTGATATGGGAGCTGTGGAATAGGTACCCCTAAATAGGTTTTGGGGTGCTTGAGAATTAATCAGCGTGCTGATGGTAAGAATCGGGATGGAGTAGAGATGTCAATGCTGAGAAAAATATGTATGCTTAGGTAAGTTTAACCTAAAATGACAACTCAACTACCCCTTTTAAGCCTTACATTTACAAACATAAGACCTACTTGATCTTGAGAGTTGTGTGTGCCTACATTAGTGGAAATTGATAAAAACAACAAGCCTATGGAACCTAAATAAATTATCTTGGAATTTGCGTACTTATCTCAATTCTGTAAACTCATATAGCTTGCAATTGTTTGGATAGGGAAGATTACACACACACACACTAGTGAGAACCATGATCTAAATTTGTCTATTATGAGATTAATTCACTATTAAAATAAATAATTACATCTGATCATATTTCCATGTTCTTGGCCAGGGTAATTCTGTAGACACATATCACCTGCCCCTTGGCAAGCTTGATTGATTACTCAGTTTGGTTAAAATAAAGGTGGAAATGAACTCTTCTCTTCATTTTCGGGACAACGGCTTCTTTCTTTTCTTTAGCGAATGACAAACTTCGGTTGGGTTGTTTGATGAGTGTAAAAAACTCATCTATAATTTTGAGTTCATTCATTAATTTTAGACATTTTATATCCATATTCATTTAAAATTCGTATGTACCTCACAAGCTTGGTTTGGCGGGATTTTTGATGGAAAGCAAGTGAATTTAGTAAGAAAAAGATGCAAAATGTTTCCAAAGAGAGTTAGCAGGATGTCTCATAGTCGTCATTGAGAAGACAAATTTTGTGTATCATCTGGGTATCAAATGGTTCAAATCTACTCCTTGGTTACATTCTACATTCAAAAGAGCTTTTCCTTACGACACCTCACACGCCCAAATCGAGTTAAAGCGAGAAAAGTTATAACAAAATGATTGAATGAGTACCTTGTCGCACAACAAAGTATGTCATATTAGGAACTCTGCTTTGCAAGCGAAACTATGTGTGAGCATAATTTTTACATTGCAATAAACAAACTAATAATCGCGACATAGAAAACTATGTCGCGATAAAAAAAACTATGTCGCGATAGAAAAAGCGTATTTGCGACAAAAGCGATCGGAAAAGCCACAAAGGCGAGGCCCTGGATATTTTGGCTTGTTTTCATCTTATTTACCTGGACTGTCACTCGTTTTTAGGTTTTGGGCAGGGAAGGTGGGAGAAACACCTCTCATGGGTTTTCTCTCCTAAACTGCAGAATTTTCTTAGTTTTTGCTGGGTTTTCCATTTTTAATAGATCTCAGAGTTGATTTTTATTTCTATTTAAGAGATTTCGGTGTTGTATAACAGAGATTTAGATTTCATTACTATTCAGACAAAGATTGAAATTAAAATCTGGATTTTCTCTCACTCCTTGTCTCTTGATTTCTTTCTTCATATTCTTTCTTTTTGTTTGATTGGTGATGATTAGGAATTGATATTAATGGAACATTAGACACCCTCAGGGTGAGGGTTTAATTTTGAACATTCAGTTGCAGTTCGGTTATCTTGTGGGTTTGAAAACTAAATTTATATAATTAGTCTTTGTTCATATAATTAGTTGTTTGGAGTGTGGTAACTTATACCCAAAAAGAGTTGTATCTTGCTCGATTTTAGTCCCTCCCGGTAACCTTGAGAGATAAGGAATTCTTGAGAGTAAAGTAGTAACTTGGGAGTTTTGTTAGACTAATATTATGGGACATGAACTCTAAGACTACTTTGATAGATCCTTTAATTTACTCATGGCGTGAGGATTAATTAGATGATGTATCAGTTTAATGTTTAGAGGCCTCACCTCAAATCGATAGAATGATCTTGATCATGTGTTAGCAATGATCTAATCAAGGAGATAGAAAATTTTATTTGATTTAAAGGATTAGATACCAATTAGATTGGAGAAGGCTTGCATAATCCACATCTATGGGGTAAATTTTCGATCCTAAGAAATAGTTGTGAAGTATTGGAAAAGAAAAACAATCAAATCTTAAAGAGGGTAAGATTTTACAAGTAACTAATTAGACTCATGTCTCTGAAAGGAACATGGATATCTAATTAGTGAAATGTATGATTTATGGAGAAATCCAAGCTATACTACATTGCTCTTGGACAAATCCAGCATTCAACTCATAAATGTTGTGCTTTCAAGGAAATGCAAACTGTTTTGTAAATAATTATCCCCATCCTGATTAGTACCCAAAAAGTGCTATTTTGAACCTTATTTTTAATAGGTTTTGAGCGCTTTTTGTGTACTAATTGTTATAATTAACCCAATTGACATGTTCGGGTCCGTATTGTACCGATGCTATTCGGAAATTTGTTTTTGTAGTTTGCGGGGAATTGGAAGCAATTGTCGTGTCAGTCAATCATAACAAAGTTGGGTTGATTTCCATCATTTCATATGGTTTATCGAATTTATTAATGGGAATGAAGGTATCAAAGCAAGAAGAAATGGAATAGTGCAACGTGAATAGTAGCGGCGAAGACAGTAGACGTGTGACATTGATGAGCAGTGGCGATGGCGAAATTGGCTATGTGGCGAATTTTTCTATACTGCTGCAGCGAAAATTCGACTCTTTAAGGCCCCGGATTTTTGGTTTTTCTCCTTTCACCACCCTCATTGTAATAGTTTAGTTAGGTTAGTTTGGTAGGATTCACTTTGATTGTAAGGCTATATAAGCCATTGTATTGTTGACTAAGTTTGATTTGACGACCAAATACTAGCCTGTTTTTGGCCCTCATTTTCTCTCTTCTCTCTCCTCTTTCTCTCACTTTCTGGGCAACCAAACACACCCTTTGGGGATGGCGACTCAAGTGAGAGGATCCCCGACCGGATTAACCTCATGGGCAGGGGACCTCAAGGCACTCAATGGATATAGAAACTTTTCCTCAGAAAATAGTCAAATAAAATCCATGGGCGAACCCCTTTACAATCCTTAACATATCTTTAGAAAATAATCTGCAGGCAGTGATAAATTTTTTTTTTTTTTTTTTTTTACACTTGGATTTTTCAGAAAAATTGGCTGATTTCCTCTGTTTTTCGGACTTTCCCAAATTTACAAAACCCTGCGAAAACATTTAAAAACGCCCCAATCTTTGATATCAACTTCTCGACTTAGTTTTAGGATGTTCTCCTCGTCCACATGTCCCAATCAAACACAATATATACACATATACATTTATTCACTTCAAATCATCAAAACATTCAAACTTTCTCTTCAATTCCATGCACATTTTATCGAAGGTTTGGAGAAGACGGCCAGGAATTAAGCCGGCAGCCTACGTACCTCGTCCTTTGAGAAGATCAAGCCCATAGTTCCCTTTTCAAAATATATACATATATACCCATATACATGACAAAATATTCAATATATACAATATGCAAAATGTATATACAGTGATCTACAGTTATGCAGTCTCCTCGATAGCTCACCGACTCATTGCACGGAGGGTACTCTAGGCGCACTGTCTCGGGTCTGAAAATGTTTTGAAACATACGGAAAAAGAATGAGCTAAGATTGTGAGTGTACATTTCATTAAGATACATTTTGTTATATATCAAAGTAATACATACTCTGATTAAAAATCAATTATACCTTAAACTTTTTTTTTTCTTTCTTTCTTTCTTTCTTTCTTTGATGGAACCGGGGATAAACACCTTTGAGCGGTTCTGGTGCGACGGTGAGGGATAGTCTCATTCCAATCATAACCACTACGCTACGGAGAAACTCACGCTTTGCATAGGGTTCCAGTCATAGCACCTTATCACGTGTAAGGATATTACTCTAAACACATATTTCCCTCCCTCAGTTAGTGACTTTCTCTTTACCCTCTGAAATCCTTACACGCTTAAGGTACCTCGTAGATATTAGTCACAACGGTCATATGGGGTTAGAGGTAACCATCGGTAAAACTTTTTTCAAAAATACATTTCTAATCCCAGTTTCGTCATTTCTTTCTCGTTTATACATTTTATACATTATTTACATTTTAAACTAGTAATCTGCCTTATAAATACATATATAATTTAATATAAATATATATATTGATGCAAGATAAACATGTACATTAAACTTTTCATTTTATATTAAACTTTTCATTTTACATTCAAAATCGTTCACTTTTAAAACTCAATTTGAAAAACATCATTTTTTGCACTCCACGATTCACCACTCCAGTCACTGCTTGCTTCCACGATGGAATTCATGTTTCCCATTGGTAGTCACTTTTCACATTTTAAAAAAAACCCTGACTAACCATTAACCATAACTTCCATTTAATCCATATACACATTTCATTTTCACCCAACCACATCACATTCACTTAAATCCCATTTTAACCGCCCACTTAAAATACGAGAATCAAGGAAATGACAAATTACCTTTTCTTTACAAAATGACATGTGCCCTCAATTGAATCCTTTTCTTGTTCCTCTATGAATCTACTTTACTTAGAAATTGGAATCATTCAATTGACTCATCGAATTCAAAAGTTATGGCATTTTCATGCCAAACTAGTCATTCTTAGGTTTTACACACCGGGATGTTTTGACCTGCCATTTTCCCATGTCTTGACTCCATATTTGACACTGGTTCTTTATACTCTTTTGAAGCTAAGGTGCTCTGGGTTCTTCTAATTGAATCACCAAATCAGACAGAAACTCACGTTAAATCGAAACAGTCAAAACCACTTTTTTTCTTTTAACTTTCTCCTTTTGCATCTTGGTCCCCATTTCTCTCTATTTCTATTCCAACTATCTAGTACCTTGAATCCCTGCTTTATTTATTTATTTCTTTTTTAAACATTTCATATATTAACCTAGTCTTTCCCTTTTATGACCATAGATTTGAGTGGTAAAGTACCTATTTACCATGGCTTTGTATTATTAATTGTGGGTCTTCGTTTTTATTTCTTATTCCTATTTAGCTTTAATACCTACACAGAGTCCGAAAAATTTGTTGGGGGTATATTTAGAATCTTACTAAAGGATGTTTTGGCTAAAGCCTCTAAACCTTGAAGGAGGGTTGCTAGGCTTGGGAAATGAGTTTGCATTTTGTTCCTGTTTTCATGTAAGCGGGTTTTGACATTTGGTTCCCAATTTACTGACTCTAGGTTTAAAGCTCTTTGATGTATTTTCTTTGCTTGATACTTGGCAAGCTTTTTAGGGTTTAGTGTATTCTTAGCTTTAGAATGCACTAATATCCATTATGAATTGTTACCCTTTCTGAGCCCTTTGGAGGTAGGTTAAGGGTTATATTTTAGCTAATAGATTCATATATCGTCCCGACACTTGGTAATCTTTTTAGGGTTCGGTGGATGCTTATTGATCATTTTTGAGATTCATTAGTTGCCCTTCTGAATCATTGTAGGATGGGTGAAGGTGATGAATTTTCAACGCCCAGGAACCATAAATGCTAAATAAATGCTTTCTATCAAAAGGAAAATTGTTAGATTCAGTTTTAAACTAAATATGAAGATCGGTTCGGGAATTGACTATAGGTCATCACTCTGATGGGGAAATGGCGGGACATATGATACTATCTGTGCTGACTTCATATTGACATTCACAAGGATTTCTTTTTACCACTGTTTTAATTTATTCGTTTTATTTTCCAATTTCCACAACATCGACTCCAACATTTTATCACCCACCTAAAAGTCAGACTAAATTCACCATTTTGACTTCACTTAAATCATTTGTACAAAGAAAGCCATCCACATTGTTGCGACCTAGGCAGCTATCTTAGTAGTAGCTTTGCTTTCTGACGGTAGGAGAATTAGGATACAAATTTTGTTGATTTGGATCACCTATGTGGCCTGGTGGAAGTAAGAAAGCGATTCTTGATGGTGCTAAGTCTGGTGTTTGTTGAACACTTGATCCTCTTCACAGAGTTACGGTTAATTTTTCTTGTATAAATATCTTTTTAATGTTTTCAGTTTGTTTAATTTTGTTTCATTTTATTTTGTTTCAGATAACTACCCCTTTTGGTAGAGTTGTTTTTCCTTGTTTGGTGTTTGCTTTGACCTGCATTGCGGGGGTTAATGTTCCCGGTGGGTTAAAGTTTCTTAATCAAGGTTGAATTTGAACTGATGGAAGAGGGGCAGTCGATCGACTATGGCGGGGGGTAACCTTAGTATATGGTCATTGAGGACTATAGAAACCAGTGGAATGGACCACCATATGGTAGTACCTAGCCATAGTTTGAGGGGAATCCACACAAATTCCTCATGGGAACCCAGACCTCCACAGTATGCACCTCCTGAACCTCCATATTATGTGGCTCCCTGGGTGCCTCTCAGCCACCCACAGTCCAATCCTCCCATTTGAACCAGCCATTTTGGATACGAGATAGTGGATGGCTTTGTGAGCGGAGTAGAAGTTAAATCCCCATTGAATAAGAAGAATTTAATCGAGTGAAGACATTTGAGACAAAAATTAGATAATTTGAAAAATGACTTTGAGCATAAATGGGACAACTTTTTGCAAGACTCCATTGAAAACCTCATCGATCGTGTTAATGTCCACGGAAGGAAGGTGCCAGTGACACCATAGTGAAGGCAGTGTGGCCGCGGCCGCACGGGGGGGCTTATGAAGGGATTTTATTAGATTGTGAGTTATCTGAATCCTCAGATATGTGTGCTGTTGTTTTCCAAGGGAGGAAGAAAAGAAGAAATCATGCCATATAAGCCCGAGGGGCGGTGAAGAAACTTGAGTGAAAGAGCCCCAAGAGCTTGTTTGAATCATTTCCCACAGCAACCCACTACCATTAGCCTCCTTGACTAAGTGTACATTTGCCTACCGCAGCAGTTCTTTTTGAAACACCATCTCGAAAGGCCGCCCCACTTTGGCTTGTGCATAATTTTAGGATTAGTGGCCATTTGCTCTAACGCTGCCACTATCCAAAATGATGGCGACTATACGCGTGGCGTAGTGGATGGTTGGTCTTGGTTGAATTTGGAAGCCGACGCTCGGCATTTACAGCTCCGATGGATTCGGCGTATCGAAGGCAGGGAATTGGTTTGGAGGCAGATCACATTTTGTTTTTCATCTTTTTCTTATTTTACTTTATTTTATTTTATTTTATTATGCTTTCTTTAATTTTTCTTTTTAGTTTTTCTCTAATTTTTAGTTAATCTTTGTGTCTGAATTAATTTTCAATTTTCTGCAATTTTGCCCATTTTTTTCTGTGTTTCTTTTTCGAGGTCAAAATTTATGACCTTGAGAGTACCGCGGGTTGTAGGAAGTCCTCCTACGATGATATAGGTTTGTTGTGCCTTTGTGCACTATTTTGTCTTTATGATATAATAATAATAATAATAATATATATATATATATATATATATATATATATATATATATATATATATATATATATATATATATAAGGTTTGTCTCAAAAAAAAAAAAATGCTTGAAAATTGCAGCACACGAAAACACATCACCTCCATTTGTTTCACTCATAATTTTTTATTCGAACCTCAGTTTTAGGTGTTTTGGTATCGTTAAAGTATTAGAGTGTGAATCCAAATATAGCTAGAAAAGAACACTTTTGAAATTATTCTGAAGGTGAAATTTTCAAAATGCTCCAAGCTAGTCACTTTTTCTCTCTTTCTTCTTGTTTGTTTGGAAGCCCAAGCAGGTGAATAAAGATATTAAATCAGAAAGCATGAGTATCATATCAAAAAGCAGGCCTCTCATCAATGAGGTGGCACTTCCTTCTCTAACTTTCAATCCTAGCCCCGTGCGAGACGGTGAGACATTTGGTTGGGGGGAGAGTTAGAGAAGGAAGTGGCTACAATTATGTTTTGTTTTTATTTTTGAAGCGAGCCCGTTTGTGATGTCAGTGGCTTGCTGGTTTATTTTTGTGAAGATTTGTTATGCTTGTCTGACTTCTTTCAAATTGGACCCATTTACACTGAATTTTTGTGTTCTAACTTACTTAAAGTGGTTTGAAAAGTTGAAACTTTGTCCAATCACGTCATTGCCCACACCTTAGGGTTGGGTTTATGCAGTGGTGGATGTCAGTTGAAATTTTGTTGCTTTACGACCCTTTTATTCCACCTTTAGCTAACCACACAATGGCACACTGGGTTTCTTCAATAACACGAAAAGCGCTGGCCTCACTCATAAACTGCAATAACCTACCTAGTTTAGTTGACCACCTTTAATAGGTTAGGCCCATATGAAGGCGATGTGTCTTCCAAATAAAAAGAAGTGAAAAGAAAGAAAGAAAGAAAGAGAAAAGATTGCAGCTTTTACTTACGAAACAGAGCACGGTCAAGAGAGGTCTATAATGAAACCTTGGCAAAGTGCCACTAAGCCAGCGAGTTTGGAGCCACCTACTAAACACTATTCCATCAGGTGGATTGGTGGAGTTTAGCAAGTTGTAGGTGCTGGGTTTGAAATCATTCGAATCCAGGGACAAACCTGAAGAGTTAGTGGTCGAAGTCATGTGACAGTGCCCCCAAGCCTTAATTGGTTGGGGTCATTGGTAGATCCAAATTACATGGACTTTGGTGAGGTCGATTCATAGCATTTACCCTCGCACAAAATGAGTTATGGAATAAGAGTGGGTCCCGATCTATTTAGGATTTAATGGTTAGTAAACTAGAATTATGGGTAGCAGTTTGGAGGTGCAAGTGGTAGTTTATTGTTGAAACTAATCAAACTAACCTTAGATTTTGGTGGAAGTTCTGGTTAGTCATTGAAGAGCTCTTTTGATACTCCATTTTGCATGACCGTTCAATTCTCTCGAGGTAGTTATTAGGCTAAGTTTACGTTAATTTTTCATTTGAGTTGGGCATTGTACTTCACAGCCTTTTTGAACTCTAACCTTGTAACATAATTTTTGTTATTTTATATGTTTTTTTCATTTTATTTTCTTCTTGCATTCTTCAAGGGACTAGCAATGTGTGGAGTTGAGTGTGATTGGTGTGAGTGCTATTTTGAACCTATTTTTAATAGGTTTTGAGCGCTTTTGTGTACTAATTGTTATAATTAACAATTGACATGTTCGGGTCCTATTATGCCGATCGCGTGAGGAAATTTTGTTTTGTAGTTTGCCAGAATTGGAGGCTAAATGATCGATATTCGTCAATCATAACAAAGTCGGGTTGATTTCCATCAATTTCATATGGTTTTCTATCAATTTCAACAATGAGAATGAAGAATATCAAGCGAGAAATGGAATAGTGCGGCGTGAATGAGTAGCAACATGAACAATGGAGCAGTAGCGACATTGATGAGCGATTGCCGAGTAGCGAAAATTACAGCTGTGGCAGAAATTTTCTCCTGCCATTGAAAATTCGACTCTTTCGCGTTTGAGCATGGTTTTTCTCCTTCTACCCTCATTGTAATAGTTTTTTAATTGAAGTTAGTTTAGTAGTTCACTTTGATTGTAAAATTTATATAAGCCATTGTAATACCTTTGTTGACCCTAAGTTTGATTTTGTGAAGTAAATACGATCCCCCTGTTTTTGGCCCTCATTTTCTCTCTTCTCTCCTCTTTCTCTCACTTTCGACAAACAAACACACCAGGGATAGCTCAAAGGATAATTTAACATCAAAACCTCAAACCTTGAAGAGGAGGTTGCTAGGCTTAGGAAGTAAGGTTGCATTTTGTTCCCTGTTTTTCACGCAGTAGGTTTTGACATTCTGGTTCCCAAATTTGCGACTCTGAGTTTAAAGCTTTTGATGTATTTCTTTGGCCAATACTTGTGACTTTAGGGTTCGGTGTATTCTTAACTAGATACAACGATATCCATTAGTTGCACTTCTGAGTCAGAGGTAGGTTAAGGGGTTATATTTCTTGTAGATGCATCCTCATTGATCAATACTTGAGTAACATTTAGGTTCGATGGTGCTTATTATTAGATCGAGATTCATTAGTTGCCTTTTCACAGATCATTGTAGGATGGAGTCGAGGTGATAGATTTTCCTTTAGTAGGAACCATAAATGCTAAATAAATGCTTTATCAAAGGAAAATTATTAGGGTTTAGTTTTAAAGATAAATGGTCAGGTTCGGGAAATTGACTATAGGTCATCCTCCCAGCGAGAAATCAACAGGAGACCTCTTTGTAACCTATCAATGACTGCAACCCGACACACTTGATTTCTTTTTTACACTTTATTTTAGTTTATTTCGTTTTATTTTCAATTTCATAACATGACTCCACTATTTTTGTAACATAAAAAATCGAACTAAATCCACCATTTTGACTTCACTTAAATCATTTTATTGAAAAGCCCATCCACAGTGTTGACACTGACAAGCTATACGCTGATGGCTTTGCTATGAAGCGGTAGGAGGAATTTAGGATACAAGAATTTTGTTGATTTGGATCACCTATTTGTGGCACGAATCCCACACATCCAGTGCCTTTCTTCATACCTTTAGAATTAAGTAGGTTTTTATTTGGTAGATTTTATATGATTAGTTTTAAATCAGTTTTTATTTCAATTAAATTGGTTTATTCCATCCTATTTGGATTCCTAAATGATGAAGAACCCTTATGTCGGAGTGATCAGAGAGTTTCAATTAGAACTTCAAAATCCTCATGTGGGTGATATCCGGACTTTTAGAGTCGAGCATTACTTGTATGACCCGTGTACTTGTAGAAGAGGGTTGGAGTGTTAGTAATAATTTTCATTCGTTTTAATTTTACTTTTGTTTCTAATCAGTTTTTGAGTATTTACCACATTTACTCCCTTGGACATATTTTCATATATACATCATTTGGTCTCAACAAGTATGAGATACATGAGTTTGGATAAAGTTATTTGAGTTTTGTGGGTGAGAAATGGCAAAATCTGCCATTTAAAATGAGGCTCCTTTTATAGGTATCGGTACAGAAGAGAGTGGATGCAGAATTTACCCATGGTCGGAAAGCGAGAAGTGGTACAGTACCAATCAAAGTGGTCAGAGTACCTGAAAAAGGGTTGAGAATGGGGTATTGATCAAAGTGATCACCGATGCAGAGTGCTTTCAACTGACCACGATTTTTTGTACACTTACATTATTAAACCCCAAATTCGTACACCGATAGTATAAGAACCCTAATAAATGACTAAAGGGGGTTCAAATAAGAATGAAACTAAAAATGCACGGAAGTACCTCCCTTTGCTTAGCCCTATGTTAGATAGTAAGTTTATGAACACATATAATTGTAGGATTGCCTAAGACCGGATATTGAATGACACAACACCTCTGTTATGTGGGCAGGCACGTATAGTACTTTGGTAGTCTCTGATTAGTGCGACGACACTCTTTGACTGTGTTTCATCACATTTAGTACTTAGCTACTCTCTGATTAGTGTGACGACACTCTCTGTCAATGCTTTGCCTCACCGCTTTATTAACTCGACACATAGTCTTGTCTTGTACCTTCGGTGCTTGTGTCTTGTGTCTTACTCATTCTTATTCTTGGTCTAGGCCATTCAAACAGGTTATATAATAAGAGTTTGAATAGCAGATAAAGAGTAAACTAATATACATCGTTATGCTTTATAAACACAACCTCTGGTTTTAAGTATAAGTTTAAGCTCTATGGTACCCTCCCAGTTACCTCAGTCTGAAATGCAAATACAGCGTATCTAAGGGTACCTGCATACAGTATAAAAATACGTAACTCTTACGGGAGATTTGATCAGTATAAGTCTGCTTTAAGTACAAGTAGGTGTATAAGTTTGTTTATATAGATTACATGAAATTATGATGCCTACTTTGTATATACATTCTTTGTTATATACTTCTTTGTAAATGAGTATTAGATCATGTGCATTATAAGTCATATGTTTTCCACGCGTTAAAGCTTAGCTTGGTTTTGCTATCCGTGTAGGTATAGAGGGAGGGGATGTCGCGATCTTCCGCATTCACATTTGAGTCCCAACACACTTGGCAAGGGGTCCATCACACATGAGTTTTTCTTTCCCAATTATGTGAATGTAAATGCTTATAGTTTTGTATGTATGTAAATGGGACTCGGGATTGTATGTATTGATACCTTGTAAACACCCCCGCTGATTGGTAGTTTTGTTTATATTGTATATGATATTTTGATTCGGTTATAAGACTTGAGCCTGTATGCGAAAGAAGCAAGTAAGAGTCCTAGTTTGGTTTCACGCCCTTCATCCGCCTGGCGGGGTTGGGAGTGTGGCAAGCTGTCTCAGTTGAGGGACCGAGCGACGAGATCATCCATGTATACCACGAAAGCCAAGAAGGAGGCAGTGGTGCGTTGAATAAAGAGGTAAGGATCAAAGGCTAACTGAATAAAACAAAAAGCATGGGGTCGATGGCTTTCGATGTTCCCAACTGTCGGGATGCTGTTTGAGGCCATAGAGATCGGTCGAGGAGGCCAGACATCACCCGGGAGGTGGTGAGGAGTAACGATGAAATTCATGGGCTTCCTAAATCAGTAACCATGAAGAAGGCATTATTGATGTCAAGTTGGTGGACATACGAGCGAGAGTAATTAGCTATGCTTAGAGCGAGGCTGAAACGAGGTCAGTCTTTGCAATAGGGAGAAGCTGTCAAAGTAATCTACACCCTCAACTTGATTGTAGCCCTTGGTGACAAGGCGCGCCTTTTAGCGATTGATTGTACCATTGGGATTGAGCTTAGTTTTAAAACTCCAACGACAACCAATTTCAGTCTTACGATGGAAAGTGAGCGCCATGTGTGATTCTTCTCGAGGGCAGTTCTGTACATGGCAGAGCGTATTCGGGAAGGAGGTAAGCCTGATCATATGTAATAGCATCAGGGAGGGAGGAGATGGTAGGTAAAGATTGTGAAGTAGGTGTGAGCTTGGTCATGGAGCAGTGAGTGACATAGTCACGTAACCAAGCCGGGGGTTGACGAATTCTGAGCTGGTGACATAGAACAAGGGAAGGAGGTGAAGACAATGGAACAGTAGGGGAAGGAGAGGAAGGCAGTGGGGTAGCAGGGGAAGGAGAGGAAGGAAGGGAGGGTGAGGACTAAAAATGGAGGGGAGAGGTAGTATCAGAAGACGGAAGAGGCAAAGAAGGAGAAGGAGAGTGGAATAGAGAGAAAGAGTAAGGAAAAACAGTTTTATGAAAAATGACATCCCGAGAAAAGAAAATCTCCCTTGAAGTGTGGAAAATGGTTGTATGCTTTAAACCCAATTTGAAAGCCCAAAAAAAATGCATTTTAGAGCCCTGGGTGCAAACTTATCTTTATGTGGTTAGGCATTTGTGGCAAAACAAAGACATCCAAAGCATCTAAGAGTGGAAAAATCTGGATGTCTCTTGTAGAGAAGATCATAAGGGGACTTCCAAGCAAGAAGAGAAGAAGGAAGACGGTTAATGAGGTAGGTATTCATAAGAATAGCATGGTCCCAAAAATATTTTGGTAAATGAGCTTGGAAAAGTAAGGCTCGGGCCAATTGCAACAAATGTCTGTGTTTCCTCTCAACGACACCATTTTGTTGAGGGGTGTAAACACAAGTTCTATGATGGGCAATTCCGTATCTTCTAAGCAGGTCCTGAATGGCAGTACTCCTAAACTCAGTGCCATTATCGGATCTAAGTGTTCGATCTGTGGTGTGGAAATGAACAGTGACCATCTTAAAAAAAGTGGTAAAAACAGTGAAGATTTGGGACTTGTGGGAAATTAGATGAGTCCAGGTTGCCCGTGTAAAATGATCCACAATGGTGACAACAAAACAAGAATTGGTATGGCATTCATGATTGTAGGGACCCCATAAATCCACATGAATCAAATCAAATGGTGCACCGGCTTGAATAGAGCTAGAAGGGAAAGATAGTCTAGACTGTTTTGCAATTGGACAAACATCACATTGGGAAAGATCGGGAAAGACAATACTAGACAGAAAAGGTAAATGCTTCAAAGCACCATCTGAAGCATGACCAAAACGTCTATGCCAAAGCTTTTTACATTGATCGAGTCCTTATTTAGGGTAGAAGAATCAGTACAAAGGGAGTGATGCACATGGAGTGCTGCAGGAGGCAGAGATCTGATAAAAAAATTGGCTGCATAAAAAACATAGAGTGTGCCAACAACCTTGCCCACACCTAGCACTTTAGCTGTTTTTGGGTCCTGTAAGTAACAAGAAATGGAAGAAAAATGGAAGCGGACATTAGTTGAGTTACGTAGGTGATGGACGTCAGACAATAGGTTAAAACTGAATTGTGGTATATATGAAACATTGGTAAGGCATATAGTACGTGTAAGTGTCACCCGTCCACTTTTGTGGACCAAATGTGTTTTCCCACCAAGAAGGAAGACTTCCAATGGTGGATGTATATCATTGGCATCCTCTAGAAGGCTCAAGTCATTGCACATGTGATTTGTAGCCCTAGTATCTATTATCCAAGTGCCCTGTTTTGAAGTCAACCCAGTTGTGTTCAAATTGCAGCTAAGAATGGTTCCCGAAGATATTCCTGCAAAGTTGGTGTATGCAAGACCAATTGGAGCATTGCTTCCTTTGTCTTTCATGTATTTTGCTATCTCCCTTTGGATTATTGTTGAGAGATCAATGTCAGTAGAAGTCTGATGTGAAGATGCATCTTCATTATGTGATGCAACAATGTCTATGTAATCAAGTGGTGTTTCTGGTGTAGTACTAGCCAGATTTGCTCTCATGGTAGCTTGCGATCTGTGGTTCTTGAGCCCTTTGTACCAGTCTGGATAGCCGTGTATTTTGAAGCAACTGCTCATGGTGTGCCCAATCATCTCACAATGCTCACAATGTAGTCGATCCTTGTCCTGTGTGACTTCATTATTTCCCTTGTGGTTACCTTTTTGTGAGGCGAAGCTTTTGTTCCCTGAGTTTTGGACACCTCTAAACTGAGAAATCTCTATTTCAAAGCGTCCATTTCTATGGTCGATTATATGTGATTTAGCAAGTAATGTTGTGATGTCTGTATCATCAGAGTGAACCATGTTTACCATCCTCTGTTTCTCAATTTTCAGCACCAAGGAATACACCTTGTTTACGGTAGAGGATCCCTTATGAGGATATGATCCTTTGAGTGATTACATTCCTCATTTAATCCCATCAAAAATTGCAAAATCTTATGAGATTCAAAGAATTCTTCTCTAGTTTTAGTAGCTCCACACGTACATGCAGGCAACGGTGCCAAACAGGTTAACTCATCCCATAGTCTTTTGAGTTTTGAGTAGTAGTACTGTGTTACAGAGAGATTACCTTGCGACGAAGTGTTGATTTCTCTGTGAATCTGATATATTACAGGACTGTTACTCTCTCCAAAGCGTGTTTCTACTTCCAGCCAGAGATCTCTGGATGAATCAGTGTAATGAATGACTCTAAGATGTCTTTTGATATGGAATTTAGCAACCATGACAACACCATACAATCTGCCTTTTTTCCAGTTTGCAAACCGTGGTGAATCAATTTCTGGTGGTGTCGCAGTTCCATCGATGAAAATCAGCTTGGTTTTTGCTCCCAAAGCTATCTTAACAGATCGACTCCATGAGAGGTAATTGCTTCCAATCAACAGTACGAACTTCAAATTCATTCCTGGATGATCCGAGTTATGAAGCATCACAACTTCATTCTCGGCGAAAAATGAGTCAATTTCTTCTCATCCTCTGTTTTGTCTTTTTTTCAGAATTCTCTCTCAGATTTCCCGATGTTACTCGAGAAGATCTGGACTGTTTTGTCCTGCCATTGCTCCTATCTTCATTTAGTTTCAGTCTTCACTCCGCTGCTTGGTTTTCGAGAAAGTGAAGAAAAGAAAAAAAAATTCTCAGGTTTCTGAACCTGCTCTGATACCATGTGAAACTGACAGGAAAAAAAAATACTCTATCTCATTCAAGGAAAACTAGCTACTGCAAAAAGGAAAAGCTTGGAATTTATAGGCTTGGGTTTGTTACAAAGCACGTGTATGTTGAACATTCTAGAAAAGAATTGAAGTGATGTCAAGTGAGACATTATACTCTACACAGAGGGTGTACCACTTCATCAAAATTCAATCTGGACAGTGACCAAGCAAGAATTTGTCTGTCATTGCCACCTGTATATAACTCCTGTGAAAGCAATAGACAAAACATAGAATGTTCATGACTGATTAGTATTATGCATGGAGATCTGGAGCATCAGATCTAATTTAATGGATAAAAACTATATATGAAAAAAAATTATTATCAAGCTTTCACTTTACATCATTCTTAAGCGATTCCTTTGACAGGAAAAATGCAGGAGTCAAATTACATAACAAAAAAAAGCAATGAAGAAGTTGTCTCAAACAAATTAATTGAGTAAATTTATTATACTGTTAAGCTTAAAATAATATGTTTATTGATAAAATAATTTGGAAGGTTATTTGGACAACATGGCCCGACTTGAATGCCAAATTCCCTGCATGGAGAATTCATAAGCGTTAACCAAAGAACATAAGAAAAAGGAGAGAATGTGTTTACCTGATCCTGCACACTTAACCAGCAGCAATTCACATATTCATAGTGGCCACGAAATGTCATGGATGTCTTACCTAACTAGACATCTTACGTGGGAACGATATCTGAACTTAATGAAAATCCACTTTTATTACTTGTACGATATGTTCACTTAATTAAGACCAAACTCAAATTTTAATGAATCCATTTTACAAAAACAAAGGGAAAAACATATATTTTCATCACATTTCAGTCTTAACAAGTTTTTGGTGCCGTTGCCGGGGATTAGATAATAGTCCTTGGTAGCAGTTCCAAAATTTGTTTATATATAATCTTGTTTGTTCACTAGGCTATCTATATCACATTTTAGTCGAATAAGTTTTTGGCGCCGTTGTCGGGGACTTTATTTAGTCCTTGATAGCAGAGTCATAACTTTGTTTGCCTGATTTAGTCTATATAAAAATCGGTCAACAAGTTTTTTGGCGCCAAAAACTTATTGACAAAAAATATGATGAGATCAGTGTGTGCCAAACTTTTGGTACCACCACCCAAGAACTATTTAGTCCCCGGCAACGGCGCCAAAAACTTGTTGATTGATTTTTATATAGACCAAACTGTGCAAACAAAGTTATGACTATGCTATCAAGGACTAAATAAAGTCCCCGACAACGACGCCAAAAACTTGTTTGACTAAAATGTGATATAGATAGCCCAGTGAACAAACAAGATTATATATAGAAGCAAAATTATGGAGCTGCTGCAAGGATATTATCTAATCTAGCCACCAAAAACTTGTTGAGATTGAAGTGTGATGAAAATATATGTTTGTCCCTTTGTTTTTGTAAAATGGATTCATTAAAATTTGAGTTTGGTCTTAATCATTGCAAGTGCACAGATCGTACAAGTAATAAAAGTGGATTTTCATTAAGTCATATACGTTCCCACGAGAGTTGAGGATGAACCATAAAATCAACTACCTGACTACTCAAGATCCCTACTATTTAGACTTGATATTAAGATAATTGGAAAACGAATAAAATAATACTAAAGTAAATTCATTAGTGTACATAAAATATTAATAAGAATAGAGTTGAAAATTCATTGAGTGAGACAACACTGGAACATAGATCAATGAATAATTGTCAATTTCTGCATCATTTTGAATCTTAGCTAAGCCAGAAGTTGGAAAGATTGGGTATCAAAGATGCATTATGGTATAGTTTGGATTTTCCCTCGACCATACCTTTCACTAATTAGAGATTCATGTTCATTTATGATTCATGAATTTAATCGGCCGCACAATATAATCCTCTTTCTAAGATTTGGTATTTTTCTTTTCATTACTTCATACCAGATCTTAGGATTGGAAGTGCTACTGTAAACGAGGATGTTGCAAACCTTCTACGATTTGATTGACACCTCATCCGCCATTTAAGATGAAAATTTGTCTCATTGATTAGATCTTTCTAACCACGGGATTAGAATCAATTCATCGAAGAGGAAGAGACCTAAGTGATTAAGCGATACTTCATTTTAACTATCCTCAAACCATGGTAAGTTATTGATCTATATGAGTAGCATCAAGAGGAGTTCATTAGTTCCATAGTATTAGTCTACCATACCACTTTAAGGAATTATATATCCTGGGATTCTCCGTATCTGTGTCATGCGGGTCTCCACGAGAGTGGGAGCAAGATACAATGCTTTGCTTGAATTTTACGGTAGTAGTGCGAGAACAATTAAGTTCAGAAATAATACCAATCAAATAAATTCAAGAAATCTAACTAAGGCATTCTTCCATTTTGTGCAGAAAAATGACGGTCATCATCGACTCATTCCCAGAGGGAGCTCAACCCTTCAAATATGGTTCACTCATATCAGTGACTAATTGATCAAGAAAATTCAGAAGAAATTATATGACAAAAATAAATGGAATCAGAAATTTTCCAAACTCCATTTTATTGAAAATAGTTATGAAAGAAAATTTAACAAGAGATTCCAGCTCGAAACTGCACATCAGTTCATTACTCAACTCTAGAAAATAAAAAGAAAACTAACTACAAACTATGCAAAATCAAAGTCTACTAAAACGGATATAAAAAAAAGAAAAAAGAAAAATATTATATAGAGAGTCTTCAACCACCCAGAAGTCTTGGATTTGCGGAAGCTGTGCATAGTGCCCTAGATGCGTCTATTTATAGACTTTCCATTGTTGGGCTGCACTTCAATAATTGCATTGTGGATCCCCAAAATTCTAGCCCAAATTGGTCGCTCTGTCTCGACATAGCATGAAGTTTGATAATGCCGCATGAAGTTTTATCGTAGCATGAAGTTTTATGTCGTGACCTATTATCTGGGCTTTTCTTGGATTATGTCGCGACAGACTTTGATAATGCCGCAACAAAATTTTGATGTAGCTGTCTTGTTCTTGTCGCAATAGGAATGTCATGTGTTGCGACACCAAATTTGTTGCAACCAGTTCTTTTTACACTCATGCCTCTGGAAATTGTCACGACAAACATTTTTCTTTTCAGCTTGTCTACTCTGTTGATACAGAGTTTTCTATGTCACGACAAGATTTCTATGGTTTCTTCACAATTTCTGTCGCAACATAATTTTCTTTTGTCGCGATAGGATTTCTTTTCTGGTCCTTGTTGCTAGCTGAGTTGTTTGTTGCGACATAGAGATCTTTGATGAACTTGACTGCTCTGCCTCAGTTCTCTTCCGATTTCTATCACGTAGAATTTTCTTACGTTGCGATCGGTGCACAATACAATAAGACAAAATTCTATTACTCTCTAGCTTTTATTATCGTGACAAAAAACTTCTTTGTCGCGACAAAGATTCTGCCATCAATTCTTTAATAATAGCCATAACATGAATTTCTTGTTGCCATTCCTCTTAATGTTGCTCTTTGTTCTTATCGTGATAAGAGAATTAACTTCCCTTATGTTTTTACATTTGTCGTGATACAGAAGCAATCTTTGTCAAATGGGAATTTTCTGTACTCTTTATTTGTGAATTCTAAATGACATGTCACGACATGATTTTCTTTGTTGCAATAGAAATTCTTCCTTGAGCTGGCTCCATGATGAAAACTTTGTCGTAACATAAAAACATTTGTCTTAGTTGACTTATGTTGTATTCTTCCCATTTTAAAGGTCGCGACGCCATTTGTCACATCGCGATGAGTTCATATGTTAATCTTTGCCTTACATGTTGCGACGGAGGAAGGATTAATAGCGTGAAGTTCCTTTGCCATTTGCCTTGATCATTGTTGCGATAGAGTTAAGGGTATCACAATTGTCTTCTTTTCATTCTTCTTTAGCAATGGCGCGACATAGAACTCTTTATGTGGAAGATTCTATTTGCCTAAAGTTTAGCACAGTTTTGATGCAACATATATTGGCGAACAACGACATAGTTCTTTTGGCCTACTTGAGTGCGTCGCGACCGGAGAATCTTTGCAATTTCCATTTTTTAAACTCATCTTTTCTTTGTAATTATCTCATTTTCAATTAACACACCGCAAAACACAAAGTTGGTGAATGTTATAATTTGGCTTAAAAATAGATCTAAGCTATTAAAGCATGCTAGAAAAATGGATTAAAAATAGATGAGTTTAAGACTCATCCACGACTAGACATGAATTCCTAAAACAATAGAAAAATAGAATTGGTATAGGGATAGACATCATATGTTTCTTTTGGCTTGTAAATTAAAAATACGCAACGATGTATACTCCTCTATACACATCAAACAGAATTGAAACACACAGTACCCCAGAAAGATCATATATTAAAAAAAGCAAAAAAAGAAATAAATCTACGGATAATAGGATTGAAAGAAATAAATAAAGGTATTAGGAGTAGATAGAACTTTACTCTAATAGCTCTCATGATGGGAAGCTTGGAATAAGTGGGGTCACTTCTTCTGAAGACAACTAAAGTAGCAGCAAGAGCAGCAGCAATTTCAACAGCTACATCAGAACCAAGGGTGTTTATGTCAATCTTGAAAACACTTCTTAGAGTGTCCTTGTCCTTTGGTCTCTCCCAACAAGCGTGATCCTTATTAGCACCACCCACCTGTAGATAAACCCTTATTAAAACCTTGGGTCCTCTGTTTTTCCCACTCTAATCAAATGTGGGTATAACTTCTCTGAAACAGGGGAGGAGGAACAAAGATACAAAGAAAACACAAAACTTGAACATAAATGGTCTGGATGGGTTATGAAGAAAACACAACAACATGACAGCATGTCTTGCCTCATCCCATGGGATCTCCTTAAGGTTCCTGTACACCAAGAGATAAATTATTCAAGGTTTACATGACCAAGATAAAATAAGTGTGTTTACCATCATCCAAATCATTTTTCAAGCATTACTTAAAAAACATAAAAGAAATAAAGAATGATTGTAGTTATGCGGCTCAAGAATGATTGTCACCCACATTGAAAGAGAACATAGCATAATTTAAAAAGGAGAAAAAGTAACAACCCCCTCCCCCATTCAACTAGTTTTTTGTCCATAAATTTAAAATCGTATTTCGACCAAACAAACAAACAAACCAGTAGTTAGTCATTGAAACACAAATATAAAGAGTTGATAGGGGAGGATTTTCACTCAAGCTGACCATACAATTCGATTAATACGGCTCAAATCAACCACGGTAACCCTCGAATCAAACAAAAAAGAGACAACAGAGAATCCAGAATATTTAATCAAACTACATAAGCAATCCATATATCATATGCATAAATTGAGATCTGATAAAATCCGCCAGTAACAAGCGGCACTTTCGGAGTTGAGACTGAAACCTGACCCGATGATGCAGGATCAAAATGTTAGAATTATGTCTAATATTTGATTATGTACTTATAGTTTTTATTTTTATGTTTTATTTTATGATTTCAATTATTATTTACGCATGGTGATGATTAGTCTTGTATTATGTTTGAAATTATCGGAGTAATTCCCTCCCTCTTGTCTGTTAAAATTAAGTTTAGGGTTAAAAGTTATTGGGAAAGTTCAAGGGCCTTTAGGAACTTGTACAATTGATACACATATAAAAGGAGAAAACCTAATCGGTTTCATTAACGTGTAGTCATAAACAAAAACCCATTAAAAGAAAATCTCCTATATCATCAGGAGTAGATTAAGGCTACAAGATTAAGAGGTGAAACAACACAAATTAATTTTGTGGAATCAAATTCACTATTATGGATCCAAGTAAGTTTCCTAATTTTTTCTTTTTAGGTTTAGAATTCTCATATATTCATATTTTTGGTTGAATTGATTGGTTTGTATGTGATTCTGGGTTATAAGAAATCGCTTCCGCGTTAAAGTAAAGCGCAAATTTTCTTTCAATTTAGTATCAGGAGACTGCCCTTACAAATAATTAATTCACCAAATTAGGGTTTATGAAATTTGGAATTTTAAAATTAAGTTTAATTGATTGTGTATTTAATGTTTAAAAACATAATATAATATTCAATTATGTTTTTATTTGAGTTGATAATAATCTTTAGATTATTTATCATGGATCAAATCACATATATTGAATCTTGTGATTCATGATGGTCATGATTGGGGTGATTTTATTTGAATAAGGTTTTTCAATCAAATCGGTTTCCCGTAACTGCAGTAGGTCGTATTAAAACAGCCATAACTTTTTACTCGAATGAGTTACAGACCATAATATTTTTAGAAAGGGTTTGAGTCTACTATGTGGGGTTAACCCAGTTTCACTTTTTCGAATCAGTTTTACAGTCAGAAATAACTGTTTCCGTTTTTCAGTGTTCTGAACTGAAATTTTCTGCTCATTCATAAGAGTAAAATTAATTAAACTAAATAGTTAAATTAAATTATTGTCACATGAATTAAATGTTTATATTTATAGAAAGTGTATTTAGTCACCAAAGTGTAGCCACTTGTATGTTAGTTAAATATTTAATCATGTGTATACAAATATTTATTTTAAATTCTGCTATAAATGACATTTTAAAAGGTTAGGTAAATATTTGTGATCATTTAAATACAAAGTTATAAAGTCACCCAGTGGATTATTACTTGTATTTGATAGCAATTAAAGTGATTGTACATCACATCTAATTGTATATTGAGTGCATCAAAGATGTCTCATGTATTGATTGGATTTGATTAACGATTAATGAAAGTTTAATTTATATAAGCGTGTTGCTAATATTGATGATGTTTGCATTTGAATTTGACCCAAAGGTAGATTTGAATGCATGTTATTAATGTTAATTATGCGAATTGTTACATGGTTTAACTTCGAGGTATTAAGTGTGAGATATTAATTGTTTGCGACTTTGGCATCTTTAAAGATTTAGCGCCATTGGAATTAAGTTCAATGGGCTTAATTATGATGAGTGGATCGGAGTATGATAAGTATCATCTTTGGCATAACTTGTATCAATACAGCTCTAGTTATGGAAAATAAGCTTTGCTGAACCCTGCGGATTAAAAATGCGAGGCGAAAAGGATTTGGCATGGGAGACATGGGAAGGTCAGTCGGTGCTGTTTAAGTTTGCGAAATTAAGCACTTGATAATGTGAAACCTTCCATGCAAGAACAACTAATGTGAGGAGTTCTAGGCTGAGATTAAAAACTTCACCAATACAGGATGTTGATAAATTACGTGGTAAGCATTCTCATAGCGATCCTATCTCAGACTAAAAGAGGAAATATATGACATTAGTCAATCAATGCATGATCACCTCACTCACATGGTTGAAAATGTGGCAAAATAAACTTAAGGCTATGAACATGGAATTGAATGAACTTTCTGGTACAATTCATTCTCGATCCCATAAGGAGACGAGTTTGAGAGGTTAGTGAGGGCTATAATGCATAAAGAAAGTGGAACCTTCGAGGAAACTAAGGCCATGCTAGTATTAAGGGAAGAGGCAAGGCAAGGTACCTTGAAATTGAACCTACTTTCTGACCCACTTGACCATTCATAGCAATACTAATGTTGCCCGTGAGACCCAGTAATAAGGAAAGAAGAAAACAACCCATGAAAGTTAAGGGTGATGCGCAAAAAGTAAAGAAATGTCATTTACGTGGAAGGTTGGACACTTCAAGAATGAGTGCACGAAGCGTAAGGCATGGTTAGAAGAAAGGTATACATTATCATTTACATTATGCTGAGTCGAATTTAATTGAAGTACCTTCTAATACTTGGTGGTTAGATGGGTGCAACTTCTCATATTTCACATATTTCCGCGAGGGTTTCTTACGATCCGGCCCGTAAAGAGAAGTGAAGTTTCTTTTCATGGGAAACGAGGATGGCTGAGTTGAAGGCATTGGAACTTAAGTTGATTTTAGATCTGGAACTATCGTCTGGATCTAGAAGAAATCTTCTGAAATGTACCAGAAATCTTGTTATGTTTCTAGGTTAGATATTTTGGGATTTGATTTTAGGATTGAAATAAATGCTTTCATTTGTATCGGCCTGCTGGGGTACTGGTACTTTGTTGGATGCTTTATATTGTTTCAATCTAAACTCACGAATTGCTTATTCCACATTTAATGTTGAATGTGATGTTGAAATTATTAAGCGTGAGTACACTAGATGAATCTCGACTTATTTGTGGCATAAAAGGCAGGTCATACCATCAAGGAAAGAATCATGAGACTTGTTAATAGTGAAATTTTGTCTCATTTGGATTTGCGATTGGAATGATATATGTGTGGATTGCATTAAGGAAAGCAAACCAAACACATATCAAAGAAATAAACCCGCAAGAAACTTATAGGATTGATTGATTTAATTCATACAAATATTTGTAGTCCTTTTGATGTTAGTCATGGGCGGAGAAAAAGTATTTCATTACTTTTATTGATGATCATTCCAAGGGAGTATTATTTACCTTTATTTCTTTGCATGAAAAGTCTCAAACAGTGGATGTTTTACAGACATTCATTACTGAGGTTGAAAGGCAGTTAAATAGAAAAGTTAAGGTAATTAGATCAAATAGAGGTGGTGAATATTATGGAAAAACAACTGAAGTTGGACAAGTACCAGGTCCATTTGCAAAGTTCCTTGAATCTAAGGGCATTTATTGCCGCAATTATGCAATGCGGAACACATATGAGAATGGTGTGGCGAGAAAACGAAATCGTGTACTCGATGGATATAATTGAGTATGATGAATAATAGTTACATACTTTGTTTCATTGTGGATGTATGCATTAGAAGCTTCTTTGCATATTTACTTGGGTTCCCTAGTAAGGCGGTTCCTAAGACACCTTATGAGCTGGACGGGAAAAAGAAGCGAGTTTGAGGCATCTTCACGTTTGGGGCTGCCAAGCCGAAGTGAGGATTTACAATCCACATGAAAGTGGACCCCGAGAACCATTAGTGGTTCAACATAGGGTATCTGAAAAGTCTAAAGATTCTGATTTTCTTGTCCCCAACCACGATTATGAGAATACTTGAGTATGGTAATGCTCGTTTCATTGAGAATGGCAACATCAATGGGAGTAGTGAGAGAGTCGTAATATAGAGATTAAGGAGCATTAGTGGAAACGTCACACATCTAATGTTCCTTCTCAAGTTGTTCTGTTGCGTAGCACGGACACATGGTAATTATGGGGGAACAACTGACATGCGAGTTCATACTCACATCATGATGTTGTAGTCAATGAAGAAGAGGATGATAATGTTCAAGTTGATGAACAAGTGCAACCTCAACAGGAATTAGTATTAAAGCGATCTACTAGAGTAAGAAGATCTGCTATTCCTGATGATTCCATTGTGTATGCACTTGAGCATGAAAGTGATTTGAGCATGGATAATAATCCAGTCTCATTTAAAGAAGGTATGGAAGAAGTAACCATTCTAAAGTGGTATAATGCCATGAAAGAGAGTTGAAATCCTATGATAGATAACAATGTTTGGGTAATGAAATTACGAGAAGGTTCAAAGAGTTGGCTGTAAATGGGGTCTTTAAGACTAAAGCGAGACTCACATGGGCAATGTCGAAAGGTATAAAAGTCGGACTTTTACCCAAGGTTACACTTTCGAAAGATGGCATTGACTATAAAGAGACTTTCTCTGTATCAAAGACTCTTTGAGAATTATTATGGCATTAGTAGCTCATTATGATCTTGAGCTTCACCAAATGGATGTAAGACCGCCTTTTGAATGGAGATTTAGAGGAGGGAAGTTTATATGGATCAGCGCAGGCTTTAGGATACAGGAAAGGAAAGTCTAGTATGTAAATTGAAGAAGTCAATTTATGGATTAAAAGCAGGCCTCCGAACAATGGTATTTAAAAAGTTCAACCACCATATTGTCTTATGGATTTATAGAAAACTCTTGTTGTATGTATCTACATGAAGGTCAGGAGCCAGTTTATGAATTTCACCAGCGGTTGTTGTGTTGATATTTATCTTATAATGTTAAGCGCATTAGCAGTGTTTAAAGATTCCTCTGAATTTTGAGATGAAGGACATGGGTGGGAGCATCTTATGTGATAGGGATAGAAATGTTAGTGACGGATCCACGGGGAGTATTAGGATTGTCTGAAAAGCCCCATCAATAAAGTCTTAGAGAGATACAGAATGGATAAAAGCACGGCTAGTCGGTTCAATTCAAAGGGACGGTTTCGTTAGATCTGATATCCTCAAAATGATTTAGACGTAAGAAATGGAAAATATTCACATGCCTCGGTGGTTGGAAGTTTAATGCGCGAGAACATGTACACGACCAGACATCGGTTTCTTTGTCGGAATGTTGGTAGATTATCAAAGTAATCTGAGAAGTACCCTTTGGAAGGCTACTTGAAGAAAGTCTGGTACTTCTGAGCACTAAAGGAACATATGCTCATATATAGAAAGATCGAATAACCTAGAAGTCATAGGTTATTGATTGACTATCTTTGGATATTATGGATACCGAAAAATCCACATTTGGCTATTTGTTCCTTTTAGGCGTGGGCTTGATTTCATGGAAAGTGCGACGATGTCATTACTACCCCTACACTATGGAGCGAAATTTGTAGCGTGCTTTGAGCTAATTCAATCATTATAGCTACGAATTTTATCTCGGGTTTGGGCATTGTCGGCGGTATTGCCAAACCCGTTGAGAATTTGTGTGATATCTACTTGTTTGTTTTCTTCTCCCAGAATGATAGATACAGGTGCAGCATATGGATTTAAAATATCTACGTGAAGAAGAGTGCTGAAAACCAAAGAGTGTCTATTGTGCATATTGGCACGATCATATGATATGGTCCAGTTAACTGAGTTGTTACTTGAAAATTTTTGTGGCCATGTTGAGAGAATGGGCATTGCTGGTTAAGTCCTTGTGAGACGGTTTAATTATAGACATATATATGTACTTATGTTTGCTAGCACATTATTATCTGGATGACACTTTAAAAGTGCGTTGTATTTGGTTTCTGGTTTACATTAATCACGTTATTGGCATGCACATTGTTATTTTGTGATTCTGGTATAGGTCTTGAAATAAGACATTAAGATCTAAGGCTTATGTTTTGCCTTATTATTCTAAAGAGAATAATTGAGTTAGAATGACTTGTAATACATGGAAGAATCGATGCTTTGCTGGGCAGTGGCCGTATGATTGATTGATTTGGTTATGTATGGTATGTGACTTGTTTGTTTTTCATATTAAAGTTTGCGATTAAATTATATTTTGAAGCTTCAAGTCGCATAGATGAAGTGGGGAGAATGTTAGATTATGTCTAATATTTGATTCATGTACTTATAGTTTTATTTTTATGTTTTTATTTTATGATTTCAATTGTTATTCACGCATGGTGATGATTAGTCTTTGTATTATGTTTGAAATTATCGGGTGAAATTCCCTCCCTCTTGTCTGGTAAAATTAAGTTTAAGGGTTAAAAGTTATTAGGAAAAGTTGAGGGCCTTTTAGAGACATTACAATTAAATGCACAAATAAAAGGAAAACCCTAATCGATTTTTCATTAACGTGCGATCATAAACAAAAACCATTCAAAGAAAATCTCTATATCATCGGAGGTAGATTAAAGGCTCTAGTTAAAAGAGGTGAAAGCGACACAAATTAATTTTGTGGAATCAAATTCACTATTATGGATCCAAGTAAGTTTCACAATTTTCTTTTAGGTTTAAATTCTCATATTCATATTTTGGTTGAATTGATTTGTTTGTGGTTAGGTTATAAGAAGTAAACACGCATTAAAGTAAGCGCCCGATTTTCTTTCACAAAACATGCAACCAACAACAAATTAATTTATCTTATGTTTGGTTATTGTAGAATTAAAAAACATAAAAAAAAGAAGAAGAATTACAACTTCAAGTCTTAGACTTTCAAAAAGAAAACATATTTAAATAAATCTCAACAAATTTGAAGTAAAGTCAATCAAACTACAGTAAAACATTAGATTAAAAAATTTGAATCTATACTTACGAAAGTAATTGGAACAAAAATCAAAAACATGACATGTCTGAAATGAAAATTTTCTTTGTTTTCCTATCATTCTCTCAGAAACTGGCTTGATTATTAGTCAAGCACCACAATAATTGAATAAGAATTGAGTTTCAAACACATGGAGAAATACTCGAAACTAAGCTCCCATAGAAAGAGCTCAGAGAATTCCTCTCTCGAGTTAGAATCCCACATAGCAAATATTCACATAGTAATTAGCCCCTCTTCATCCTCTTCTGCCGATGACCTTGCCCCTCATTTCATGAATGGCGAGAAATGTCAGTAAGACCTCCTGATCGGCTCCAGCTCGAAACCCAACCCTGAGCTCTCGATGCGAACTAACCCCAATCCTACCCCTACCCCTATCCTTACCACCGCCTTTCTCATGGTGCTTCAAAATCGCGACACTCTTAAGAGCTCCATGGTTAGAAATGGTGACAATCCTTGAAGTCTCGTAGTGGAGTATTTGAAATGGATATGAGGCAAGAGAATGGATGGAAGCGACCATGAGTCGGATTCTGAGTGAATTATAGAGAAGACGAAGCCATATGAGGGGTTTTTTACGGGGCATATGTCGTGCTAAAAATTTAGAATATGATGTGGAAATTTCAATGGGACCCTCCTAGCGGTGTTGTATAGTCATTTATATATGCTTGCACATTTCGGTTTAATACATAAATTGGATCCCGTATCAATTGTTAGATTAATTTATTAATTATAGACTAAGCCTAATCATATTACAATTTTAATTATAATTGTATATGTTAATTATGGACCAATTAATGAATGATTTAATATTAACTAGCTATAGGATCCATGGTTCTATCTTCTCTCTTGTTTTGGTAAGTTCATTAGACCAAAACTCAATTATTCCTTTGTGCTCTATATGTAATAAGTAGATAGAGCCCTAAAATTCAATAAGGTTTTGGTAGAACACACTTTGGAGAGAAGGAAAGAACCATCTTCAATCTTAGCATTTCTTTGATCTCATCCCTTGCATATTTAGGAGATTAATTACAACCAATAATTTCGAATCCATGCTAGGTATGTTTTCTACACATTTCGAATTGATATCTTTGTTCAATAAGTTATTTTGTAATATATTTATTGAGTCTTTTGATTATTAATCAATTATTTTTTAGATTAATAAATACTCGTGGTTTTACAAAATAATGTAGCATCAATTCCTTATCAAACTCAAGTTTGTGAAGGGATTAATTAAAATTGGCCAAGTAAAGACCTTACCAAATTAAGCATAAGTGATAAGAAGACCTTCTAATACCAATCTTGGAAGGGTAGAGAGAAAATTGAAAAAGTTAAAACAAAGCGATGAAGGAAGGTACTTCTGGGAATGGAATACACCTTTCATTCTTACGCATAATTTCCCATGACTTGTTTGGTGGGCGAGGTTAATGAAATGAGTCAATGTTGTAAGAGTGCTATGATTAGTATGAGGGGTGGAGGCAGAAATAAATTAAGTATAAGGGAAAGAAAAAAATACTGAAAAATTATTTTCTTTTCACCATGATAATATATAAAAAAAATCAAATATAATCAAATTAGATAAAAAAAGTAAAATTAAACAAATAAATGAGGGTTCTCATAATGGAATACATCTTAACTTTTCACATTCTTATCTTAAAATTTCCATAGACTCTTTGGACTTAGAGGTCATCTATCCAACCCCACAACTTGTTTCTTTGGGGTGGGGTGAAAGTGGGGGCAAGGTTGTGACAAGTCAATGTATTTTAATTTTTTAGGTTTAAAAATATAAAAGAAAATCAAATATAATTAATATTTTAAATTTTTTTAGTCTTTGTATAATAGAGAAAAACAAATAACAAAATGGTTATGGAATGTTTAGACACTAGTTTACCTCTCTCTATAAAAGCTGATCTAGAAATATATATAGAACTTACAAATACAATAATACCTGATATAGTAAATAATTACAATGAATACTTACCCTTTAAAGTTATCTTTATTTCCAGTCACACCTTTTATGGAGATTTTAGTATTTTCATTAAAAGTTCCACTATAATATCTACAAAGTTTTTCTTCTAAATTATTGGTTAATGCTAAAAGAATTCCCCCCCATCCTGTTCGACTTGCGTCTGTTTGAATTATTTTATATTCACTTTCTAATGGGAGATGTAAAGTTGGGAGATTACTAAGTTCTTTTACACGATCATAATCTAAATTATAAACACTAGGAGGATAAGGAATAAAAGACATAAAATAAAAACAAAATTACAAACTTTCAAAATTTCACAATTTTCATGCAAATCATAAACTCAAACACAAATTTTCACAATATCATAAACATACAGAAAGAGAAAAAGACATTTATCCTATGGGGAGAAAATAAGGAAAAAGATTTAGAAAGTATCCTAAGTTTTGATAGTGAAATGAGTAGTGTTTATAGCGAAAATGATAACAATTCCTCAGAAAGTGATACAGAATGAGTAAAGAGATAATATGAATTTGAATAAACATATAAAATTAATTTATTAAGTTTAAACTTATTTTTTATTTTCCTTAAAATTTTCTTTCTTTCTATCTACTTTTCCTCTATATTTTATTTTCTCAGTAATTTTAGGGTTCCATACGAAGCCTGAGGAAAATGATTATCTTATGTTTGTTTTGATGTGGAAAAAATTCAGAAAATCCAAATATAATAAAAAAATCCTGTAAAATTTAAATTTATTAGTCCTTATATAATAGAGAGAAATAAACAAAATGACTTTACATAAACATATAGAATTAATTTATTAAGTCTTAACCTATTTTTTATTTTCCTCCAAATTTTATTAATTTCTTTCTACTTTTTCTTTTTATTTTATTTTGTTACTACTTTGCAGGTTCCAAATCGAGCTTAGAGGGATATTGAAAGATTCACAAATTCGAGTAACTTGAAACCAGGGTTTTTGGGAGAAGAGATAGAAAGTATGGTGAAGCTTACATGATGCCCACTTTGTAACACCTTCTAAAAACCCCACACTATGGAAAGGATGTTGGGAAGAAATTCATGGATGCCCTTGATGAGTATATAAAATACTCATTTCAGCCCTATGTTTTACTTATTTTTAGTAGTTTTTATGTTAAATAAGTGTCCTTTGTGATTAGGTTAACCATTTGGTGGAATTGTGCGAAAATGAGCGAAAAAGGAAGAAAAATTAGCAAATTCCCCAGGCAGCAGCAGCTACCGTATTTCAATATTTTTAGCTGTAGAATGACCTCCCATGGCTCCAATCTTTATATTAATAGATAGTAAACTTCTCAAGATTTCCAAAGAGCCCTTATTCACTCAATTTGGACTTCCAATGATTAAGTTATGGCTTTTAGAAGAAGGAAGAAGAGAGGGGTGCTACAAATCTTACCAGTTGTCACACTTTGTCGATTCACTCTTTACCATCAGCTCTAAAGTGTTTTATCTGGCCATATCCATATTCTACACTCTAATATTTCCAACAAGACCAAGATTGCTCAATTTGGAGTTCAAATGAGAAAGTTATGACCTCGGGAAGTTGAGAGAGAAAAACAAGGAGTTCAGTACAAAGCACAAACGGTCGATCGGTTTACTATAGCGGTCAACTAGTTTCTCAGATGCCATTTTTGGGGCCCATTTTCTGAAATAGTCCATTTCCGAGCCATTTTGATGGGAGCTTATAAAGATAACATTTTAGGGCTTTAGAAACAAGTCCCTTTGGATTGAAACACCACAGGGCAAAGCTCTTTCAGGGAAAACGAAGATTTGGCTAGGAAGAAGATTAAGGAGAAGAAAGAACTTCCATTTCCACATCTAGTTTATTTCTTATATTCTTTTCTTACTTTTCCTTGTCTTCTATAGTTGTGTTCCTCTTTTGAGACGATTTTAAGTTTATTTTCAAGGGTTTAGTGTGATCTAAACAATGAACTATAATTGTTGCTGATTTGTAATCTTTGATGTTTAGATTTTCTTATATATTGAATTTTCTATTCAATTCCTAATGCTTGTTGATGATTAATCACCATTAACATGATTTGTGACCTAATTTGAGGTTGAGAAACAATAATTAGGTTAGACCATGAATGAAATGTCATGTTTAACCATAGAATAGAGATATTTGTGGGTTACATGTGGCTAATTGGGTTTCTAATGCTTAATGCATCCTTGGTTATGATGGTTTGAGGTAGAGATGCATTAGAATATTTTCCAAGGCGAGATTGTTATTGCTTGAGAAATAATAGCAAGTGCTTAGGTGAAAGCTGCCATTAATATGTAATTTAGGCATCATTGGTAACAAGTAGAGCCTCACCATAGGAATTTGTTAGATAAAATCAAAACCCTAGGCTATAAAACCCGAGAAAATTTAAATTTTTTGAAAAGGGTAAAATGGTAATTTCGGTAAAAATCCGAAATTTTTCTAGATCTTGGATAGTGAAATGGATCCATAATTGGAATTGTCATGAAATCTAGCTACCACGTCGATTTCAAGGTCAAGGAATTCGTTTTAAACCTTGGGTGTGGTCAGTCAAAATGGCTTGTGAAAGACGTGTGATGTGACGAGTCGCTCTTACATGTACTCGTGTGACACGTGTTGTATGATTGGAGAGGATGAAATGAATGGCTTAAGATTAAGCCATGTGTGATAGTTAAATGAAAGGGACATGGATGGTTTGGAAAGTTTAAATGATCTGAGAACAAAAATGGGAATAGTTTTCTTCTCCAAATTAGAAGAAAACGTGCAGTGGGGTGTGGTTTGAGATTTTAGAGAGAGAAAGAGTTACTTTTCTCTAGATTTCCCACCGTTCGAACCGTTGGTTCTCAACGGGGAAAGAAGCAAAGTCGTCTAAAAGCGTGAGGGCTACAGCGTGGGCAGTTGGTGGAGTTAGACAACTCCAAGAGGTAGAGGATCTTTTCCCCTACTTAGTTTATTAACTTGGTAGAGCCATTTTATGGATGAAAGTTTGTGGCTGAGAGGCTAAGCATTACTCCCGATCTCAAAATCTTTGAGCCAGAATTGAAGAAATCACTGGTGTGTAGTAGTGAGCAGTCATGGGACTGGGGGTTTCCTTTGTTCATGGATTTGTGTGTGATTTTATTGTGGTTTGGTGTTCAAGAAATGAATTGCTTGATTGATTAGTGTATTCTTAGGCTAATTTTAGTGTTAGTATTTATGGGGTGAATAATATGAATTATGTGAAATAATTATATTTAATATATATACATGTAAAATATATTAGCATGAATATTTTGGAATTAGCATAATGCATTCCATAGGCATTGGGGCACCCTAGAATATTCGACGGAAGATTTTTCGGAGAATTGTGTTGGGAGGTTGTCCAACAATTCACGTCGGAGGGGCCCATGAATTGTTTTGGAGGGTTATCCAGCAGTTGCCTCGGAGGGGTTGTCGATAAATTTTACTGAAACTTTCGGTATAAGTTTTTAAGTCTGAAAAACTGTTTTGAAAGCGTATTTTTACTAACATTGGCTTGACATGTGTGAGGGAGTGGTGAGGACTTCGAGACATGGGATTAGGTATGTAGACATTCAAGTATGATCATGAATTTACTTGAGGTGGCAGTTGTTTGCATGACATGTGTACTTAGGTGGGGAGAAACACATGTAGGAAATTATCACTACTAGGCTTTGCTCACCCTGTCGAGGGATCACTATTTCAGGTACAGGGAATGTACAGGAGGACGACGCTTTATAGAGGCCGCGTTTTAGAAGAAAGTCGGGTTGTGGCTTTGGTATTCGTTTTGTAGAACATGTATTAAAACTTTAAATTTTGATATATGTTTTGGTTAAGAGTATTGTAATAACTCTTAAACTATTGGTATATAGTTGATGTAATTTTGTAGTATTGGCGCATGGGCCCGGTGGCCATTTTTCACTCGCATGGACCAGGTGTGGTGGGTGGTAATTGTTAGGACGGGTTTTGTACCTTGGGGTAGAGCTCCGTACAAAGGGACTACGCCTGATTTTCATAGTGGTGTCGGGTTACTCGGCATCCATATGAACATTACGAATTGAGGTTGTCAACGGACCCCCGGGAAATGGGGCGTCACATAGGCTTTCTTGTAATTACTTTTTCCCTTTCCATGTTAGAGACTTTAATTTAGGATTTCTTTAGTTTAGTTTGTTTTCTTTTCAACTACCTTTGTACTAATCTAATAAGGTAGGATTATTCTAATTCGGTGCCAAGTAACCTAATTCGACAGATGACCTCATACTTCCATTTTACTACTTGAGCGACCGCGTGCACTTGCTTTTTATAGGTGTGCACATTTTATAACAAATCGGCTGTCGACTCTCTTTGTTGACTAATTAAGAAGACCTTATCTGTTCAAGCATTTTTCTCTTATGGCCTTTTTTTCTCTTTTATTTAATAAAAAAAATGTATAAAATTTGGATGTCAGTCATTCATTATTTCTCCATATAGGTGTGGCTCACATGTGAGTGGTAACCATATGATATACCTCACTATACCGTGCTTTCAAACAAAATGTTGATGTCAATTTTTCAACATCTTTATAAATGGAACATGTTAGAGAGAATATTTAGTTGCATACTAAACAAGAACATGAAAATTGACTAGAAATTTGTAAGGTATGTACAACTTAAATGAGGAACCCAAGCACACATATATGATATATCTGCACTTCAAATTATTTGTATATGTAATCTTATTGTTAAGCTTGATGATTATTATCTTTTTTTGCCAATCCTCTCCTCTAGGAGTTCTCTGCTATACACTATAAGCCTAATTCCAATAAGGCCAAAAGATCACCATGTGCTGCAATAGCATCTATTGTTCTAAAAGGATTTTCACAAATCTTAAGTATTACAAAATTTCAAAAATATCCCTGAATCATACGGGCCAATAGAGCACTCAACGTTTTCAAAAAGGCAAGACATAGGGAAGGGAGGGGTCTCAGGTTCGAGTTCCAGTGGGAACATTTTACTACATTTTAACTAAAATGTTTAGCTATAAAAAAATGTATATAATGTTGTTCATTCATTTTCATAATGAGAAATGTTGAGTTTTGAGCAACAAAATAGTGATAAATTAGAGAAGAAACTTGAGAAAATTTACGTGATTAAGCATTGTGCCTACTTCCACAGGAGCGGTGGATGGCTCAAACTTTCACTATATCAAAATAGGATTACATAGGAAAGTATTTATAATAACCTTAGATATGACCAATTTTAAAAAATACCTATACCTTGTACCATATTGTACCATGGGGATGAACCCCCAACAAAAGATAATATTCATGAAGTATAGCTAAGAAGCGAGTGGCCCGGCTTGTTGGGCGCGGGGGCTAAGGCCCGGTTGGCGCGTTTATTAATTTAGCTTTTGACTAGCCGGTGACTCAAGTGTACGTGGTGTGAGCAAGGGCCAAAATTAAAAAAAAAATGCTAAAACTTGTAATTTATCTAATTTTGTCATTCTTCAAATAAAAAAACAACACACAAGTATTTCATAATAGTTAATGCATAAATAGGTGAAGCCTAGACAATATAATAATATTTAAAATCTTAAAATAGTAAATGATAAGTAAATAATCTTTAAACATCATTAAAATTTATAATAAAACTAACTAGTAGCTATTAAGCGACTAACTGCAACCACATAATAATTAGAATTAATAAAGTACCAACCACAATCAAATTCAAAGTGTCATGATAAAAAATGAAACATCAAATCATAAACATGTCTAAGTTTAATAAATAAGACTAATATACATGTTCATATTCAAAGTACTAAAAAAAAAAAGTGCCAAATAAATGATATCTTAAAAACTACAAATCAAAGTTTCAAATGAAATCCATTGCCCTTAATCTTCATCAGCATGGTCACCATAGGGTCTAAAAAAAAATCTCAATAAGTCATATATATATATATATATATATATATATATATATATATATATATGTCATTTTAAAATTATGGCAAAAAATAAGAATTTCCAGCCAATCGGGCTAGCTCATTCTTTGGATGGGCTTCGGGCCCGATAGGCGGATTCTATTGGTTTGCTAATTTCAGGCTAGACCCTCCAAAATGTGACGGTCGGGAGGCCCATCGGGGTTCGACCCATATTCCTAGCTCTAGTGTTTACTAGGTTAGGTTATATGTATAGTGGCGGCTACTCCTTTCCAAGGAACAGAAAATTGTTAATATCTGCTGATATATCGGATATCAGTCGATACTCATATGATATTTTGAAACGATAGTCGATTGGTCTAAAAATCGATATAATATTGGGAAAATCGTCGATATTTCGATGAAATATCGAAAAATGTCGATATTTCGCCGAAATATCGAGAGTATACCTCACGCGTGCATAGGTTGGAATTTATGGCAAAATATCGGAAATGTAGGAGATATTTTCAAAATATCGGCTATGTCTTTGACTTCTTGACCAGCAATTTGAGGGCCTAGATCCGTTCTACTTTGACCCAAAGGTCTAGATTTCATCCACTTTTTTAAAAGCATCCAACAATTGATTTTGAGTTTGAAGCTTGATCTAACGGTTTAGATTGATTTCCAACGGATATATGATGATCCAACGGTCATAACCCAGACAAATCTAATCCGCGGTTAGAATTAAATCACAGCGGTTTTGACAATCCATTATAGCTAACGGCAAATTTTTTTATAAATACCCCTAAAATCATACAATTTTATTACAAACTCATCCATCCACATCCAAGTTCCATTTGACTCTTAAATTATTTTTTCTTTGTGATTTATCTCAATATTTTGAAGATCTTGGTTTTGAATATTGTCTTTTAACTAGATGAATCATGAATAAAATAATATAATTAGAGCCATCGGTCTTTATTTTGGTTTCTAAAAATACTATTATAATGTAATTTCTTGATAATTATATTGAATATCATGCGATAAGTGTATATTTGCTTATTTATGTATTTTTATAGTTTAGTATTTATGAATTTGAAATTATTTTTGTTCAATCTTGGCTTTCTTCCGATATTTTTGTCAAAATATCCACCGATATTTTACCGATATTTCCGATATATTAAATGCAAAATCCGATCTGCCAGATATATCAGTGATTCATAGATATTTTGATCATGGCCATATCTATAGTAATGGCTTCTCCTCCTGTTTACATCATTGTTTTAGTTGTGGGTTTTCTATTTTGTAGTAAACATATTCTTTTCTTGTAGTATAGGTCTCATTTGCACCCCTTTTAATATTATGAAAAAGAACATTCAATTTAATTAGCAAAAAGAAAATATTATAATAAATAAAAAATGATCACAAAAATAATATATATATATATATATATATATATATATATATATATATATATATATATATATATATAAACAGTAAATTAATAAAATAATTATTATTATGATTACAAAGAAAAATATAAAAATAGTTTTGTAAACTATTTTCTGGCGCTTTCTCTGAGTTGGTAATTATGGTTTATATAAGTGTGGTTCTCGTAAAATCTTTTACAAGTGTTAAAAAAACTAAACAAAATTTTATGAAAAATATACTAAACTTATATTTAAAGGAAGAAACATTATCTACGGTGTTAGTAACTATCTTTGTAGCTTATGTGACTTTTAATTTCCTCTGTCCTAAGCTTTTATGAACATAAAATTGGGTAAGTTTAGAAGAAAAAACATGCATAATTTCTTTTATGAAAGAAACATTCTCTTGATCTTATTTGAGCTACACCATTTATAGTTACTTTTTATCTTCAATCTTTGCTGTTCATCAATCGTGTGGGTGGTTTCTTGATTTTCCTTATAAATAATGGAGATTATAGTACCATAAAATTATTTTTAGGACATACTTTATTTATACCTTTAACTCATTCTTTGTAGCTACTCCTCTCTTTTTCTTTCCTAGCCTTTTTTCCTTTAGTAAAGATTGGTAAAAAATCATTGCTCTATAACTATAAGATCCGAGAAAATTTCAATTTTAGAAAAGGAATTAAAATTGTATTTGGTAAAAAAATCCGAAATTTTTCTAGGTCTCGGATGATGAAGCAGTTTCAGTTTGGAATCGTCTTGTGAAATCTAGCTACCACATCAATTTCGTAGAATTAGAGGCGATAGGAATTTCATGTTTTGAACCTTTGGGTGTTGGAGTGTAGTAAAACGGGTTTGAGAGACAAGTGATGTGACGAAAGTCACCCACTACATGTACTCATGTGACACATGTTGTATGAGTAGAGAGAGGATGGAAATGGACGACCTAGATAGTGCCAAATGTCAAAAATCTAGAAGAAGGGACATGATGGGATTTAAATGAAAGTTTAATGATAATAAGATAAAAGATGAACAATGTCATCTTCTTCATTTAGAGGCAAACTGGGCAGTGGCTGGAACGTTTTACAGTGAGCGTGAGATTTGATTTTTAGAGAGAAAAAGAGAGCACATTCTCTCTAGATTTTCGGTTGATCGGATGAAGTCGGTTTTTCGACCAGACAGAAATAAAGGCACATTCTACCTTGACCGAAATTCGTGGGCGCCCGAATTTGGTGGAGTTCCGACGACTCCAAAAGGTAGGGATCTTTTCCTACTTGTGTTAATCTTTGACTAAGAGCCATGTAAATGGTTAGGAATGTTCTGAGGCTTGTTTTAGCCGTAAATTCGATCTCAAAAGCTTTGAACCGAGTGGAGAAAATTCCTATTTGTGTGGTCGTGAGCAGTAACGGGGTTTCAACATTCCACGTGAATAATGCGACATTTTGGTGTGAAATGTGTTTTGTTAAGTGATTCAAAATGAATTGCTTGTGTTTGTTAATTAGCGTGAGCTAATTTTGAATTATTGATGGTGAATTTACATAACATGATTTGTGATTTAATTATGTTAATATATAGCCATGTAGATATATTATCATAGATGTTTTTAGGATTGACGCCGGGCATTCCACTTATGCAGCAGGAGCTTTAGATATTAGGGTGAGTGCATGACATGAAATGAAACAAAAGCGAAAATGTTTGTGAAAGGAATTTCGGCGAAGATTTTGAAGAATTTGCCTTGCTTGGAGTGCGATCAATGAGATCACTTCGGATGAGGACCATAGTATTTCGGAGAGTTATCCGACCAATTCGCCTCGGAGGATAGTCAATATTTTTACGAAACTCGGTGGTGAGTTTCGAACAAAAGCTTTTGTTTTGAGCGTGATTTTACTCGCATTTGGCTTAGGCATGTGTGAAGTCGGTGAGGACGAATTTCGGGACATATTAAGGATTTGTCACGCCAGATTCGACTGAGACCCAGAATGCGGGATCAAGACCGGTTTCGGGACTGAGAACATATCTTTTGGGACTCTTTACACCTTAATTAGACATTGGTATATCAAGGAGTCTTATAATATATCAACATCATATACAAAGTCCAAATAAAACTACCAGTAGTGGTGTTTACAGTGTCACACATATACAGTACTGAGTCCCATTACATATTAAAAAACTATACATTTACAATTCTTGATCGAGTCACGGAACCTACAGGTGATGAACCCCTTGCTAGTGTGTTGTACTGAAGAATACGAGTTCTCGGACGTCTTCTCACAGTACCCACTACACGGATTAAAAACTTGTGCTAAGCTTTACGCTTAGTGGGAAACATATATAACATGCATGTACACAGTTATAATAAGCATATAACAATAACGGATATCGGAAATTACATGCATTCATCTCATTGATTTATACAATTACTTATGCTTATTCTTATATAAAAGTACGTAGGTCTTACCTGTGAAGTTCATTAATGCGGAAGTACAGTGAGTCTTCTTGAATTTATCTTGTGTGCAGGATTTATATTTATTCGGGTCTCAGTAGGAATTCTGAGCTTACTCATATTGAAATACGTAGGTATTACGGATCGGAGTGATACACCTTCATGTCCTCTTACTCATTATTCGAGGTTATTATCATATAATTATGGGAATGCACAGACCAGTCATAATAAAATTGTAAGACCATTGTCAGTATACGAAGATACTATATCTGATGCAGTCTTAGTAGCCTGGCGGGATTTCCGGTGTGCAGGCGGGTCTTAGTAGCGCTAATCGGAGACGAGAGTCTTAGAGTAGCGCGAGACGGGAGTCACGTAGCATAGCAAGGGGAGTGCAAGAATGCTTGATCGAGCAGTGTCATGTCGGAAATGCCGTACTAATCGAACGAGAGATCTTAGTAGCACCTAATCGAATCTGCGAAGTCTCTTGGTCGAACGGGGTGCTATGTCATTTAATAAGCGGTCTCGAGTATTTTATAATTATATGGGTTGATAACTTACTATCATATAATAAGGCATTTCTTAGCCCTTATGTTCATGACGGATCATTATTTCATATCTTGGTAGGTATGATGCTTATGTAATCACACCTTATTCATGTATTCTTATTCTTCTATGAATCTACTTTACCGGGAATTGGAATCCTCAGGCTCGGATCATCAGGCTAGAATTATGGCATTTTCATGCCAACTAGTCCCATTCACAGAATTTTGCAGGGACAAGTTTGAAATACTCACTTTTCTGGGATCTTAAATTCATATTTGGCACTATCTCTTTGTACTCTTTTAAATCTAAGGTGACAAGGGTTCTATTCCAACTGGAATCTTGGTCGGAAACAGAAACTCGGGATTACGTCATTTCTTCAGATCACTCTATGATCAAGCGATCACGGGAAATGGGCTTGCACATAGCCACTTTAGTGAATTTTAGATATCTACAATCAAATTTGGAGTACCTATTAGATTATGATTGGTTCTCCTTGGAAGTCTATTTTAATTGGCCACTTGAATCACTCAAATCGGATAAGAAATGAGTAAGTTATTATCAAAATACGAAAACTGGTGAATAGGAAAACCGAGCAGGGGTGCAAGGTACATACCCTTAATGTGTCTGATACACTTTGGCCAAAAATGACGAGCCCAGAAAGTGTCTGGGTACACAAGCTCCAAGGTGTACCGGTACACTTCCTCCCAATCTTTCAGATGAATTTTCTCACTTTTCATGCACTTTCATCCATAGATCCTCTAATGCATCCTTAAGTGAAAACTAACATGGAAGTCCCTCCAACTTATTTCACTAAATACTTTTTAATTTGCAAAAAAGATCTAAGTTTGCATAAAATTCATGATTCTACAAAACCTTGGAATTGTGAAGGATTCCATATACTCTTCTCATCTAGGGCTTTTCAGCCAAACTTCCTTTAAATCTAAATTAAATTGTTTGCTTAACGAACCACAGAAAAAGAGACAAATTAATGGTCAAATGAAACCTAGCAATTCATAATCCTTCTGAGTCTTTGTCAGCGTCCATACTTAAATTCAGTTTCCTTACCAGCACCTTGCTCTTCCTCCTTCCTTCTTCTTCTTTCTCTTCTTCCCCTTCCTTTTTCCTCTCCTTCCAGTAGGCCTGCTGTTTGGAGACCAAATTAATGCATTTTTGGTCTCCTACTGACTATTATAACAAAAGTTTTGGTTATTTAGCTTTAAGCCTCCAACTTCCCTTAATTACATTCTGAATCTTATTATTTATACTTTGGCCTCTGACATATTAACCCATATCTTTAATACCCTTTTGGACAATTTACGATTTTGTCCTTTAGTTGTATAAAGTTTTCCGGGTTTCTAACTTTCTATATTTTCGAATTAAATTTACGAAAATTTTAATTTATGTCTACAAAATACCCTAAACATGTTGAAAACAACTAGGGTATATTTCGGGGTGTTACAGGATTGGTCATGTAGACATTCGAGTAGGTTCATGTAATTGCTTTGATGTGTTTGTTTTGCCATGACATGTGTGCTAGGTGAGGAGTAGCCCATGCTTGAAATTATCTCTCTTTAGGCTTTGCTTACCTGGTAGGGATCACCATTTCGAGATGCCGGGAGTGTGCGGGAGGACGGCTCTCAGTAGAACCGCATTGAAAAAGGCAGGTTATATGGCTTTAGCATTTTATTTTTGTATAACATGTATTAAATTGTAAATTTTAATATATGTTGAATTAAATAATGTAAAAACTCTTGAACCATGTAATATATTTGGTTAGGATATATATTTTGTGGGCTGTGCGGGGAGCCCAAGTGGCCATTATTTACTCGCATGTGGACCCTGTGTGGTCATTAAGTAATTGTTTGGGACAGGTTTGTACCTTGGGTAGAGCTCCCGATACAAGGAGACTCTGCCGTTTTCTATGGTGGTGTCGGGTTACGGGCAATACAGTATTCAGCGGAGTTGTGGGTTGTCAACGGACACCCCGGTTTTGGGGCGTCATAGCTTGGTATCAGAGCTTAGGTATACGAATACCTAGGGCTTGAGGGACTTGGGCTTAGGCCACGGTCGTAGGGTGTAAGAGCATCACGACTTAGTGTAGCTCGGTGTTGGATACTAGAGTTATAGCTTAGTATCGGTAAGTTAGGTATATGGATTACCTAGGACTTGATGGGCACGGGTTAGATCACACATTCCTTGTGCACTTTGATGATTGATGTGTGATTGTGTGTTATGAAATGTGTGAATTGTATACTTGGTGAATAGCATAGGAAGAATGTTGAACACTAGGGTCGAGAAAATGTAACCAAAGGTGTTCGAGAAATTCTGGACAAAATGGCTTAGAATTAAAAAAAAAAAAAATGATGTGAAGAAATTTTTTTTCTAAGGTTTTACAATGTGTAAAATTGGAAAAAAAACTAAATAAAATAAATTTTAATAAATTTATTTGGTTTATTGGAAAATGAAAAAAGTAATATTTTTTTGGGTGATTTTCCGATGCATTTAGAATGAAGAAAAAAAAAAAAGTGGGAGCACGGAATGGGTTCCCCCGCCCGTGCAGTGTTGAGTCACGTCTGATACATTGTATCATGACGAGAGGCGGGAGCTAGAGGCGCTTTGGGCGGCACAGGGGCCTTGACACGGCCAGGCTAGCGCGCGACAAGGCTCTTTATCACGGCCCGCAGCGGGGCCGACGGGCGACTAACATGTACGTGACACGGCCCGGCCATGGCGGCCGTCACGAAAGTGCAGGCTGGCGGGGGACTATGTCGCGATATGAATGGGCATATCGTGACCAGGCCTTGTAACCCAGCCCGGCCCAGGTTTGTGTCAGCGTCTGGGCTGAGACCGCAGGTTTGGGAAGCGCCACGATCTGACGAGAGGCCCCGAGATACTTGCGGTCTTGCGGCTTGACCACGGCATCGCAGCGGCATAAGCGCGTGTCTGATCCGAGGCGTGCGGCTGCGACCTGATAGGGCGTGTTTGCGACACGGCCGGGAGTCTGACGAGACACGGCCGAGCGTCGCGTTGCGACATGGCCGGCCAAACGTGACACGGCCGTGTGCCATTACTGAGCGCGGTGCGCGCGAGGCTGGAGTCGAGTGCACAATTGCACTGGAACCGATTTTGTTTCGGTGCGTGCGAGTCAGCGTTTGAGATCGCGTTCGTAGGCACTATTCACGAGGTTTTCAAAAAAAAAAAAAAGAAATAAAATAAAATAAAATCTTTTAAAATGAAATTTTCTAAAATGAAATTATTTTGTTGATTTTGATTTAATATATGAAATTATGGCCTTCGTACAGTAGATGCATAAGAGATTATGTATGAAATATTTTACGTATATGAATAGTGTCTGGGGCTATGATTAAGCCTTAGAATCTTGCATTAGAATTTAGCGCCATTTGACATGTGTAGATGGCTAGTCGAGCGAGGCGTAGAGGTCGTCCAGGTACTAATGACACCACCGATGTTTGACCGGGCTTTTCTTTGAGGGTACATTAGGTATTGCGACTCTTCTTTGTTGCACGAGCTAGTGCGACGGAGTAGCCCGGGGAGGTCGAGTAGCCTCAAGGTTTAGGGCATAATCCTCGACATTCATGGGGAGAATCCGTTAATTGGTAGACCATTGGGTTCCATCGCGGATGAAGGTGTTAGAGGCTATGGAGTTACCTGCGACCACGACCGGGGATTAGGCCCAGGCGTGTTCGGCTGGGGTGAGGAACCCAGTATGGTGGGCGGGCGAAGACCTCTAGGAGCCCTAAGAGCAATGACATGGGCTTAGGGTTGGGGCCTTGGAGGAACTCCAATGTGGAGTTCTCCCTTAGGGATTAGGGCGACGATAGGGATGATATGTCGTGGTTGCGAGTTAGAGATCTAGGGGATTCTACTCACAGTGGATCTTAGGATCATGGATATGTCAAAGTTCGACGTCATCCTGGGGATGGATTGGCGTGCTTGCGGTCGTTATCGATTGTGAGGCGTAGGAGGATTCTAGCCTACACACGGGGCCAGTACTCGTGTTGTATTTGAGGACCGAACATGATATTTTCCCAGGACGGTGTATGAGTCCCAGGTGTCGGGGACGGTTAAGGCGGGTTGGCTAGCGAGTCTTACCTAGAGGACGAGTGAGACCAGACTTAGATCTACCTCAGTGAACACTGAGTATGATGATGTTTCGGGTGACTCACAGGGATTGCCTCGCGAGAGGTTGTAGACTTTGGTATCGAGTTACACCTTGGTACTTTGCCTCTCTGACTTGCGGAAGATGGCACCGATTGAGTGCGAGGGCAGAGTCATTCCTGAGGAGCTACCCCAGACCCAAGGGGTTCATTAGATGATATTTCACCATGGGCGCCTAGGTTACATTTGGTAGAAGGATAGACCATATTGTGCATTGATTCTGAGACCAGTTAAATAGGGTTACGATCAAGAATCGGTACCCATTCTTAGAGATTGATGATTTGTTTGATCAGTTGAGAGGAGCGCGAGTCTAATCTAAGATAGACCTTCGCACTGGTTACCATCAGTTGAGGGTTAGGGAGACAGATATCCCTAAGACAACGTTCAGGATACATTATGGGCACTTTGAATTTATGGTGATGCCCTTTGGATTGATGAATGCGCTAGAAGCATTCATGGACCTCATGCATAGGGTATTCGACCCTATCCGTCCGGTTCTTACGTAGTCTTCAAGGATAACATTTTGATCTATTCCCGATTCGGGTGGGAGCATGAGTATCACTTGAGGATTGTGTTACGGTTGTTGAGAGACCATCGGTATGCGGCCGAGTTCGATAAGTGCGGTTTTGACTGCGAGGTGAGATTTTGGGACACGATGGTGTCGACATCAGCGTGTGATGAACCACTGAGAGGTCGAGTGATGAGTTAGGAGAGGCCGGTCAGGTCTTTGAAGATCGCGTGGTTTTTAGGGACCATTTGGGTACTTCCACGAGGATTCATTGAGGATTTCTCCCGTTAAACGGCACCTATGGCGAGATTAACTGAAAGGAGGTCAGTTGATTAGACAAACCGTCACGAGGAGGCATTCTGGGTTGAAGGAGACTTACTTCAGCTCCTATCTTGATAATCCGGACGGAGGCGAGTACCGAGTGTATTATGATGCCTCGAGGGGAATTTGGTGGGATGTGTGTTTGATGTGGTCAGGAGGGTAGTAGCTTATGGTTCCGTCGGTTGAAGAATCATGACGGAATTTCCCACACATGACATGGAGTTGGCGATTAACAAGTCGCCAGCCTTGAAGATTTAGGCGCCCACTTGCTTATATGGCGAGGAGTTCTGGAATACTCCCGGACACGAAAGTCACAGTACTCATTTTCATGCGGCGGGACCTCCCAATGGCGGGCGCGGATGGATGGAGTTCACAGAGGATTATGACCTCACTTTGCATTACCATCTTGGTAGAGCGAGTGCAGTGGGCGATGCACTCGGTCGGAGTCGAGGGAGCATTGGCTAGTGTAGTTTTCAGGGAGTGGCGGATGCTCGAGGCCCGTGGGACGGTTGGGGGGCTCTGATGCATTGGTGGGTGCGTTGGGGAGTTTGGTAGTTACACCGTCTCTATTGAGCAAAGTGATTGAGTCCCAGGGGCAGGATGCAGAGATAGTGTCCATCAGAGACCAGATACAGTTAAGTACAGGTGTCGAGGGTTGGATTGTCCACGCGGATGGTAGTCTTAGGTATAAGGACGGGTGAGTGGTTCCCCGGTTGTGGAGTTGAAAGGAGGTGCGGGAGTTTCACTTGCTCCTCGGTTGCCGTGCATCCGGGTGGCACGAAGGTGTAAGGGATCTTGATCGCCCGGTCTGACTGGAGCGGGATGAAGAGACCACGTGGGAGACTTTGTTAAACTGATGCCTCACATGTCTGGCGAGGTTGGGGCCGAGCACGAAGCGGCAGGCTGCTTTGGCCATTGGAGGTAGGTAGTGGAGGTGGGATCCCGCGTCACGATGGATTTTGTGACCCACTTGCCCACGGACAGCGAGGACATGATGCGGTATGGTGATGGTGTTGGGTAGACTCATGGAAGTCGGCACATTTTCGTAGTGGGATGACCTTCACATTGGAGAGATGCAATCGGTTGTGTCTCCAAAGAGGTGGTCAGGCTTCCCATAGATGCGATCCATAGTGTGGGATAGGGACCCAAGGTTCTGGCGCACTTTAGGCTTTCAGAAAATTTATCAGGCACTGGTGACCATGAGAATCTGACTTTCCACCACAGGGCGGATGGTCGATTACGAGAGGACCTCACATGTGTTCTGAAGGACATGCAGGCATGCGTCTTGGATCATAAGGGTAGCTGGAAGAGCATTTGCCCTTAGTGGAATTCGCTTCTGGCCAAGCCAGGTGTCGAGGCGAGGCTATACGAGATGGCGCCATATGAGGGCATTGTATGGGAGGCCATGTAGATCCGCGTTGTGTGGAACAAGGGTGGGAGAGCTGCATCAACGGGTCTGATCGGTCAGAGACACCTCAGGAAGGTGAGCTTGATCGACAAGCGTCTTCTCCGCGGCTCGAGCCGAAGAAGAGCTATGTAGATGTACGTCGGCCACCCAGTTCGAGGGTTGGAATCCGTCTTCTGAAGGTGATGCTAAGAGGAGTGGTCGAGTTCGACGGCGAGGAAGCTATCGTAGGAGTTTATTGGGCCCTTCGAGATGCGAGAGGGAGTAGGCATTGTAGCGTGCCGGTTAGCTTTACCGCCCTAGCATGTCCCGGTGTCATGGGAATGTTCGCGTCTCCGTCGCCCAGTCTGGCTCTAGGTCAAATTTCGTAATGGATTGGGGAGAAATTGAGGTTGACACGGATGGGACCTTTGAGGAGGGACCAGTGTGCATTATGAATAGCCGGGTTCAGGTTTTGCGGCGGGCCGTGAGGCTAGTCCGGCGCTTGCGCTTTATGTGTTATGGCAGCACCGTGGGAGTGGAGGAGTCAACGTGGGAGCCGAGGACACAATGTCACACCATCCCTTCTTTGCTTAGGGATGAAGGTACGTGGTTTAGTCGCTTAATACCTAAAATGACTAGTTTCATATGCATGGTATGCTGCACGCGTATACGCATGTGAGCGGTTGGGTCATGGATTGTCCATAATTTCGACGAAATTCTTTAAGGAGGGGAGAATGTAAGACCCAGAAAATTCCACTTTCCGAAAAATGGTAAATTGTCATTTAAAATCCAAAATTTTTCTGTAGATCTCGATTTACCTAAACCGATTTCACCGTCGGGAATAGTCTCGCGGAAATCTGGGCTACCACGTCGACTTCATGGACCCGAGACAAATCAATTTCGTTTTTCGAGCACCTGCAGGCTCCTTAAAACTTAAGCCAGAGACAAGGATGACGAAGTCACCTATCACATGTACTCATGCGACATTACGTTGTATGAAAGAGGAGAGAGGATGGAAACGGATCGCCTGTGATAGCGCTGGCGGTCAAAATTTAAGAAGGGACACGACGGGATTTAAAATGAAAGTTTAATGATAATAAGACAAAGTCAACAAAGGTCATCTTCTTCATTTGTAGGCAAAATGGGTAGTGGCTGGAACGCTGATATGAGCTGATTTGATTTCAGGAGAGAGAGAGAGCACCTTATCTCTAGATTTTCTTGCTGACGCACCATCACGGCCGATCGAGCAAGAAGTAAAGTTGTTCTACGCGACGAGGGCTACGCGTGGACGCCAATTTGGTGGAGTTTCGATGACTCCAAGAGGTAGGGATCTTTTCCTACTTGTGTTAATCTTTGACTAAGATCCATGTAAATGGTTAGGAATGTTCTGATGCTTGTTTTAGTTGTGAATTTGGCCTCTCAAAAAAGCTTTGAACCGAGTGGAGAAAAATTTATTTGCGTGGTCGTGAACAGTAAATCCCGAGGGTTTCCACCGCTCATGTGAATAAGTGATGCGACATTTTGTGTGAAAAAGTGTTTTTGTTATGATTCAAAGAATGCCAGGTTATTAATAATGCAGTCAATTTTGCAGATGATGACGAATTGCACAAATATGATTTATGTGACGAATTATGTTCCCCTTGTCAATTATAGAGACATTAAACTGAATACAGGTTATCAGAGGCACAATCCATGTCCTTCAAAATCCATTAACTTTTGTAAATAGAAGTACTGCCTCATAAGTCCGGAGGTAATTTTTAATTCATAGCATAAAATTATATATATAAGAGTCGCGGATGACACTAACTCAGCATATTAACCTTTGATGAGGGGGATACTATATTGATAAAATAAATGATAATATACATAGATCCACTTAAAAGATAAGATAAGATTCAACTAGTAAACAGTTAAGAAAAGAAAATGAAATCAAATGAGAATAATTTACAATATAGTTCCAATATTTGCACAGGTTAAACAACTGATAGGCTATAAACAAGATATTACTAAGGATAAGTAGACAAGACCACTACCTACAGGGTACCAACCACCACTTTCTAATATTGGGAGTCTAACATCTGGTATAATAGAAACGCATCTGAGGGCAGAGCATGAATAGCTGTAATCAATTATACTGGTCTATGCCTTATCTTCGCGATTCATAATCATGAACTGGTTCTAAGACACTTTATTCTTATCTTTTATCCTTATCCCACGAACTTCTTGAAAAGAGAGTTCCTTTCAGTGGAAAGGTAAAGAAAAGACATTTGATCATCCAGATATCTAATATCAGTAATAGCAGATTTGGGCCATATAATATTCAGTGGGAGCGTTAATGCTAAATATTTTATTACCTCACTAAGCTTTAGCTTGCTAATCGGTTACTCTATCTGGTGGTTGAACACTCCTGAACAAATACTTCAAGCATCGGGGGTCTCATCTAGTCCTGGGGTAGGATGTCTAATTAAAATGGTGAAGGATTCATTTATCAATAATGTATGCCATGAACACCAAGTCCCGGTTCCTTGTGAGTGTGGAGAAAATGTTAATATGATTATTAAGGATGTATTTGGGCAAGATATGAAAGTGAATAGCAGCAAGATTCACGAAGCCATATCGCTCGCAAACGATGTTTCGTGGCATCATCAATCGCTATATTACTTATCATATAAAGGATTTACATGGAGATGGCATCTATCAATACGTCACATGATAGTGATGGCGCATGTGGAATATATTAAGAAATGTTTTTCGGGGACACTGGCGCATTCTATGCATCGGGGCACCCTAGAATATTGGTGAGCGAGCCGCAGATATGAAATAAAACAAAAACGAAAATATCGTGAAAGGAATTTCGACTAAGATTTTCTCGAAGAATCGCTGAGGGACGTCCATTGATCACTCGTATGAGGACCATGACTGCTTCGAAAAGTTATCCAAGAATTCGCCGAGGGTAGTCCAATATTTTTACCGAAATCCTAGAGTGAGTTTTCGAGAACAAAAGCTTTTGTTTTGAAACTCCGTGATTTTACTCGCATTTGGCTTAGGCCTGTGTGAGGGAGCTCTGAGTGACTCAAGACACGGACGGGCTACAGAGATTCTCCCTCCAGGTAGTTCATGTAATTGCTTCGATGTGTTTGTTTCTGGCCATGACATGTACTTAGTGGAGAGTAACCCATAGAAATTATCTCTACTGGCTTTGCTCACCCCTGGCCGAGGGATCACCATTTCGTAATGTGTGAGGTGACGAGGACCCGCTCACTGTAGGCCGCATTTAAGAAACGGCCGCTGCTTTGATATTTTTATTTTGTATAAATATGTAATAGAATTGTAAATTTTAATATATGTTGAATTAAGAGTAATGTAAAACTCGAACCATGTAATATATTGGTCAGATATTTTTAGTATTAATACGCAAAGTCTGCCGACCATTATTTTACTCGCACGCGACCTCGCGCAATATCAGTAACCTGCTTTAATGGTGTTGCGACCCTGGTGAAACGTGATAAATACAGATCTGGCCGATTTTCATGATAAAAAGTGGTGTTGTTACCAATGATCCACGTAGTGTTCCGGATCTGGTTATCAACTGACACCCCGTTCGGGCGCCACATCAACTCTTTTATCTTTTTCAATAAAGTGACGTTCTTCGGCCATAAATTGAGTAAAGCTTTACTTTTTTTTTTTTCGGGACGCCAACTCGGCTTCGTGGATGTGTGGTTTCGTCGACTAAGGCGACGCGTGGTTTTATCGCCACTACGGTGGCGCCCGGTTATGTCGCCTCGTACAATCCACACGATTTGGGATAAGAAATATATTCGATTCGACAGAGACATCAAACTATATTGTCAAATGTTGTAGAACCGAAGCATAGATTTTCTAATCATAGATTATCAAATACGTAGATTAAACGATTATTTATGCTATTAATTTGAAATGTTATGTCAACACCAAAGTTTTCGAACGACTCGATTACGTTGCTTTATCGAACGGGAAGAATCCACATGCAAGTTCAGTTTTTTGCATCATAGATTCAGATTCTATCACTTTTGGAATGCTGGCCTAAAGATAGAATATTCGATCAAATGATCGAATTTTTTTAGCCAAACTCCTTATCGAATTTATCGCTGTAAGCTTAATTAATAAATTATTTTCCTAAAAAAACTCATTCTATAAAGTAATATATAATAAAAATTCATTAAAATATTATCTTCGTTTAAAATAATATAAAGTACCTCAATTTTATTTTTAAAACCATATTTAAATTATGGAAAATTATTTATATTTGACGAATTCATCAAACATATTTTAATCTTATTATTTATTAAAAATAATTTGAAATAAAATTTTTGAATATCATTTATTCATATTTTACCTTTACCAAATATTAAGAGTTCGTTGAATTATATTATGAATGGTATAAACCTTATTATTTGTCATATTTAGCTTTTGGAATTTTTCTAAAAATAACTTTAACATGTTCAAAGGATAATTTCTTTTTAAGGAAAGTAAATTATATTTCTTTAACATTTATTCTAAAAATTTTAAATTATTTACTTTAGCATATAAATTTGCAAAGTAAAGTAGATTAACAAATTTAAAAATATTGATTAAAAAAATATGACTAAAAAACTATTGAATGAATTACCATAGTTTGTGATGACATGGAATCCATGTAGATCTCGTTTGTGGTGAACACGAGTTTAATACAATTCAGAACTCGTATTTTGAAAAGATAATTTCAGTGCAAATTCAGAACTTGTTTGCCAAAAAGATAGGTTAAGTGTAAATTTAGAACTTGTTTTGTTGAAAATACGAGTTTAGCACAAATTTGGATGTCATTATAATTATATAACTCGTACGTTGAAAAGATGAGTTATGTGCAAATTGAGAACTCGTTTGTTGAAAAGACGAGTTCAATACAATTTAAGAACCTGCTTATTAAAAGACAAGTTCAGTAAACATAGTGAAACTCAAGATAAACAAAACTGGAGTTAGTGCAAATTTAGAACTCGCTTTGTTAAAAATGAAGAGTTTAGGTAAAATCAGAACTCTGCTGTAGTGGTTTTGGGTGACGGGTTCAATGCAAATTTATAAGTGGATGTGGATTAAAATATATATATTTTTAGCAGGTGTGGCATCATGTGCTACATTTCAATTAATACTTTTAAATATGTATTATTTTAATAGATATTTATTAAAAATATTATTTAAAAAAAAACATCCTAAATTTGCGTGGATGCTCAAGATATTTCATATTTGTTTAAAAATTCATAAGGATTTGAATTCAAAATTAAATTAAATTTTTATTAAATCATTTAAATGATTTGTGCTTTGATTTACCCTGTTAGAATTGATATATGCTATGTTTAATGAGAAAGTACAGAAAAATGGCATATGAAAATTATGGAGAAAAAATGGAAGGAAAGAAAAAATGAAAGAAAATAAAAATAGATTTAAATCTCACATATTATTTTTACTTACTACTTCAAATGAAATAACAAAATTTATTATTTTAACTTATTAATATAAAGATTAAATAATTTAAGAATTAAAAGTTTTTGGGCAGAATTATACTTGTATTTGTAAATGTTTAAGTAAATTTATTTATAATTGTAAGTAATTTTATTTATTTGATTTTCTTTAGCTATACTTGGTTCTAGGAATGAGGGAAAATCAAAGAAAAGAAATTTGAAAGAAAATATATAAAGAAAATCTACAAAAAAATAAAATATAAATTAAATTCATATAATATTTTATTTGAGTCACCTTAAATCAAATTTATTTATTTGAATTCATCAATAAAAAGATTAAATAAATTTTTTAAAATACTTAAATTTCTAAGTAGTTTTATTTAGAGTAATTGATTTTCTTAAATTTTTTATTAGATCATTCAATATAGAGTACTATTATTATTTTAGCATTTTTTCCTTTTAATTTCCAAAGTATCAAACACAATCTAACTTTTTTTATTAGACAATTAAAAATGAGAAAATCATTTTCCTTATCATTTTTTTTCTTTATATTTTTTTATAATCAAACACAACCCCCTTATTTTTAACACATTAATTGAATCAATTCAAAATGTTGAAAAAATAATCTTTATTCAAATTTCTTTTCTATTCTTTTCCTCGTAGGGTATTGGGAAGTTAGAGCAACTGGAGGGTTTTGCATGAGCTGATCTCCTCCAGCTCCATATATGCACACCTTGCTTCATTTTCCTGTGGGTAGTTTCTTGATTTTTGCCCTCACAAATAATCATGGATACTACTACTACCACTACATTGCAAGAACCAGTCACCATTAATATGATTGATTCAGAAGAAGATTCAGTAAAAGTACTTCCATCACCAAAACAACAGCAACAACTAATAATTCCCAAGAAACCTAAGCTCATACCAGTCATCTTCCTCATCTACTTGGAAGTTGCCGGAGGTCCGTACGGAATAGAGCCGGCAGTCCAGGCCAATGGACCCCTCCTTGCCATTCTGGGCTTCCTCGTCTTCCCTTTCATCTGGAGTGTTCCTGAAGCTCTCATCACTGCTGAGCTCTGTACTGCTTTTCCCAGCAATGGCGGCTTTATCATATGGGGAGAAAAAGCCTTTGGCCCCTTGGGCAGTTCCCGCCTTGCTTCATGGAAGTTTTCCAGTAAGGTCATGGATGTTTCGGCTTATCCTGTTCTCTGTGTCAACTACCTGCAAAGGCTTTCCCCGGTTGTCGGCTCCGGCATGACTTGGAACCTCTTAGTCTCGGCATTTGTACTAGCTTTAGCCATTCTTAATTATACCGGCGCCCTGGGCATAGTTGGGTATGCTTGTATTGCTCTTGGCGTTTTCTCTCTGATTCCTTTTCTGGTCATGTTCTTATCCCTTTGATTAAGCCTAGGTGTGGATGTGGATGAATTTGGGGGAAAAGGGAGTGAAGAGGGACTGGAATCTCTACTTCAACGTCCTTTTCTGGTACCTCAATGCCTGGGATCATGTCAGCACGGTGGCCGGAGAAGTCCATGATTCCCGAAAAACCTTTTCCCGGGCGCTTCTTTCCACCGTGGTTCTAACCTGTTCTCTCTTATTGGGAGTCCTTTTGTCTGTCGCCGGAGCTGTTTCCGTCCACTAGACTGAGTGGGTGTCCGACTTTTTCGCCGACGCAGCTGAGATTGCAGCTGAACGTTAAGATTTGGGGCTGAAATCAGCAGTTTTTATGCACTATCGGCTGGTTTGGAGCTCAGTTGACCAGCTGCCTGTACGAGCTGGTTGGCATGGCGGAGATGGGGCTGCTTCTGGCCTTTCTCGGGTGGAGATCCCGGCGGTTCAAGACTCCATTGGTCGCCATTCTAGTCTCAACTGCCATTACTCTCGGAGCTTCATACATGGACTTTTCCAACATCATATCCTCCGCTAACTGTCTCTACAGTTTGGGAATGTTGCTGGAGTTTGCCTCTTTCCTCCCAAATGAGATGGAAACTACCTGAGCTGAGGCGGCCGTGCCGGTTCTGATGGGGCTATCATTGCTGATCATAATGAGCTCAATCTCATGTGGGTTATGTTAGAGAAATTCTCTAAAGGTAATCGTCATTAGCACTTTAATTTTGTACGAACTACATATTGCTTAATATGTAAGGCTTCTTCATTAATTTGATATTCATACGTTGAATTGATATAGATCTTTAATTGAATTAATTAAGTCTATGATACATAACATAGCATGAAGGAAATCATTATGAGATCATGATAATAAGAATCCTATCATGTGTAATTACGTTAATATCTAAATTACTCACATAGTGATCAACCCAGATCGACATTGCTGGATCCGCATATACTAGCAATGTTATACTCCTCGATTGATCAAGAAGTAATCTTTATAAACCGTGATCATGAGCGATTAGAGTTGACATGATGCTTACTAAGAATAGCTAAGTACATCGGTAGACTGGCCATGATAATCATAAGGATTATCTATTTAAATGTAGATGATTGCTCACCATAAGAATGGTGCAAGTATCCTAGACTAGAGGTGCTTAAGGATATCTTATAGATGCTGATTTTTGCATTTCGACCGATCCATGTCGCTCTCGAGGTCACTCGATGATACCGGGCATAGTCGAGTATGCTCAAAGTTAATTATAGCAAATAAAGGATTCACCACTTCCAATAGAGGGAGAGTATACATATGGCCTCTTGTCAGAATCATTACTCGAAAATCTCTGGCCAGAGTGGAAATGTCATAAAGAGTGTCTTCTGCCGCATAACCGACGCAAAGAATGATCTTCAAAAATGTCCCATTATCACTGGCTAGATGTGGCATAGCCAGTCTAGTGGGAGCTACACTTTGTCCATGCTCTAAACCGAGTAGGGTATAGATTGGTGAAAAGATGAATCGCGTGGTATTTGTCCATAGAAGGGTTTCAGTGCACCACCGACTCTCCGATCACCAGGTCATGACGCTAAGTTACTGTATATCAACATGACTCGCTGATTCAACGGTTGAATCAAGTACTAACATAACTGGAACCTAATGGGTCACACACTGAAGATTGTAGAGTTGAATTGAAATAGATTTAATGGATCCATATGAGGGAGATCATTCTCTATAGAAATTTCTGAAATGTGTCACAAGATTAGTAGAATCCCTGCTCGCGCCCTCACTAAGAGAGCACAAAGCTCGGGCTTGTTCATTAACCTGCCTCGTAAAGCGAACATTGTCATAGCGCATAGGGATGCATGAAGTCTATCATCCCCTAAAGTGAGGGACACTTTGTGGTTATTTCATGATCTAGGGTTTATGAAGACCTTACAGAAAACCCTAAATAAAAAGAAAAAATCCATTTTGTTCATTTATTTCTTGAAAGTGTTCATGAGAGTTTTAGAGGATGTTCTTCAAGAACTCCTCTTGGTGAGACTGGGTTTCGACTTCCTCTTTGGATTAATACTTGGCTAGCACTAGGACTCTTCTCGAGACCACGGCTCTGAGCCGTTTCTGGCCCACTCTTCTCGGTGGATATTGTTAAAGGCGAACCTAGGATAGGTTCGATTCGGTATTTGCTGCCATGACCAATCGATCAGTTTTTGAAATCGACACAAGGTAATTTCACACCCTCCTCCTTGTTTTTGAACTGGATTTGATGCCTCAAGGGATCCTTGGGAGGGTTTTATAGAGATTTTTTTTTCGTCGCTGCATGAGATGCCACTCAAAACCCGACAAATTTAGTATTGATGTTGTCATTAAGCAAGCTTTCATTAATAGGACGCAGGATCGGTTTGGAATTGAGATGCTACGAAGTCAAGAAATGGTTCAAATTAATAGTATCACCGATTTGATGAGAAAATGATGACGGTGAGTGTCGCTCATGAATGTTAAATGATGAATGTGAGTGGCCTGCGGTAGTATTTATTAGTGTGGGTTTTCATGAAGAGGTCATGCTTGCCAGAAAGCTCACATCAGTGAGTTCAAACATAATGATCAAAGTCCACGTCTTAAAATTCAATTAGAATAAGTGGACTTCCATCATCTGTTTTGACTCACAATTTTGTGAGAACTTTTATAACCTTTAAACATGACCTCTTATCATGAAAAACCCACACTAATACAAAAATACTACCACCGAGATTTTTTTCACATTCATCATTCATGAACACACTCGTCATTAGTATTCTCATCATCAATGACTATTGAATTTGAACCATTTCTTTTTCTTCAAGAGCTTCATCAAGAAGTGGCATCCAATTCCAAACCCAGTCACCACACCACACTATTAAATCAAGCTTTGTAGCAATGGCTTGCATCAATATTGTTATAGCATGTATCTATCTTACATATGGAGTTATAACCTATTAAGAAACTTGTCTTATAAACTTGTAATTTAGAGAAAGACTAGATTTGCTTTTGTGTGTATATATATATATATATATATATATATATATATATATATATGGTATATATATATATATATATCTATAATGAATCAATCGAAAAACATAATGAATTATTTCCTTCTATTCTTTCTTCTTGCTCTTTACTTGGTATCAAATTTCTAGGACTCAGATTGAGAAGAGTCTTATACAGTTTCTGGATTGTTCTTGGAGAACACAGTGGAGGTCGTGAGGGGTGTTTTTGAAACACCCATTTCGAGGGCACTTAAAGGGACACCACTGACATAGGAAGGAGCATCGGCTGTCGACTAGTCAAGCCACCAAATTTGGTGGTTGGAACCCTAGCATGTGACGCTCCAACGCCCATCTTGTGTTTCTACTCTATGCTGCATGTGTCGCACGTGGGGTGCGCGTGGTGGTGCGTGAAGAGTCCAATCTCCTTTCGGTGAACACTGCGTGGTGTGTCTCTCTCTCAGGAGTTGATTGGTGTGGTTTATAGTTCTAGATTCCAACTATTTTAGGGATTTCTAAGACTTTTTGTTGCGCGATCCAAGGTTTTTCAAAGGATCCTATCCGATTTGGTTTATGAAGGTATCATTCTGCCCTAATTTCTTGTCTTTGACTTCATAACAAGTAGTTCAAATTCTTCAGAAGATAAGAAGCCTATTTTGACACTTGAAGTGGTCCCGATGATGTCTAAAATCATGGAGGACAAGCTGATTGGTCCTAATTACTCATATTAGAGTAAAACAATCTATCTCTACTTACGGAGTATTTGTATGGTTAGTCATCTTGATAAGGACCCTCCTACTAATGGTTCGAAAGAACGATGGTTGGAGGATGATGTTTGTCTCTTCTTACAAATTTGTAATTCCAGTGATGGTAAAGTACTCACCCTCATTAATCACTGTGAGTTTGTTAAGGAACTAATGGAATATTCGAGTTTGTATTCAAAAGGAAATATTTATAAGTTCGATGTATATAATACTTTATCGTAGACTGAAATATGATCGGTCCTCAGTAGAACTCTTCATAGACTATAAAAAGACACATGAGGAACTGAATACACTACTACCATTTAGTCTCGATGTTAAGGTTCAATAAGCTCAATGGGAAAAGATGGTAGTGATGGGTTTCCCCAGTCGCAGACTCTTCTATTGATCGTTAAGGCGTAGATTCTATCCAGCCTCGAGATCTCGTCCCTCCAAGAAACATCTGGGATATCAAGACAGAGACTTCTCATCTACTCTTCCTACCAAGATGAGCAAAGGTCTTGTTATCTGAATGCTGATGAGTCAAAAAAGAAACAACATAGAAATAGTAGTCTAGGTGGAAACTTTAGAGGGACAAGCTTGGGGAGTTTTTTTTATTATTGCTGCTATAGCCTAGACATGTGATATGAGACTGTAAGAAGCGATAGAGTCAAAATAAGAGATTTCAGTATGCACATGTAGCTTCCATTAATAAGACATTGAATTAGTCAGTTTAGTTCACAACAAAAAAATTAGCTAGGTTCCACTTGTACTAAGAATCATCAGTTCCATCTACTCCAATTAAGCCTTATTGTCAGTCAAAATTTAAATAAATGTCGAAATCACTCATTCTGTATGTAGAAGAAGAGACAAGGCATTTATTCGAGAGTGTTATTGATAGAAAATGATGTTAGTTCGACAAACAATATAGAATATTCACAATTAAATTAGAGATATGTTGTAAATTAAACACTAAATTATTTATTAAAAGGATGCATGAGATATCAGATCCCACCAAAGCCCATTTATTAATTACATAAATAACTCCACATGACTCTATTATTATTGGAGTTATAGAATTAATCATATGATTGAAACTTTTTAAAAACTATTTTGAAAAGAAAATTTTTGAAAATTGAGTTTGATTTGAAGATTTGAAAATTGAATTTTTTAAGAATTTGATAATTTTACTTAAAATTTTAAATTGGGAATTGAATTTGAAAATTAAGAACTTGGAAATTTTGAAATTTGAGACTTGAATTTTTTTCAATTGGAAATTTGGGTTTTGTAAATTAAAATTTGAAAATTAGATATTTGAATTTTTGAAATTAGGATTTAAAATTTTAGAAATTGAGAATTTTGAATTTGAATTTGAAAATTTGGGGATTTAAAGGGAATTAAGAATTTGAAATTGAAATTTTTGAAGAGGTGGACTAAATTTGAAAATTGGGATTTGAATTTTAAAAAAATTAAGGCTTTGGAAGTTTGGAAGTTATGAATTGAGAATTTTGAAAGAAAAATGAGATTTTTTTCTTTAAGAAATTGATAATTTGAAAAAGTATTTAGGAAAATAGAAATATAAGATTTAGTGAAATTGAGGTTGAAATAATGAAATTGTGAAAAGGAAGATAATCATAAATTTAAAAATTGTAAAGTAATTTCTGAATTTTAAAATTTATTTTTAAAGATGTTAAATTTGGTAATATAACTAAAAAGATTAAGAGTATGTCACAAGTTGGTGGTTGGTAAAGTAGCTAAGAGCCTTATTTACAACTTGGGAGAACAATCAATAAAACCTCGCTGGTTTTCTGACGTGGCAAACGGGTCATAGTGACATGGTAATGGGTCCTAATGGGTTAGGTTAAGCGCTGGTGACGATAGTCAATGGGCTCCTAATGAAGTGGATCAATGAGAGAATGGATTTAGTCTAGTTGGATTGATTAATGGGCTGATGATAAGTATTTAAAATCTATTTTAGGGTATGTGTTGCGTACGCCGCAAAACTCAGTCATTTTTTGTCCTCTTTTTTTTAACAATGCCGCGAACGCGGTTCGCGGAACAATGTCCATGTACATGACCTGGGCAAGGCACAATACGCGTAATCGCTGCAGTCCTGTCAGATGCACACGAGCGCATAACCGCATGTTGTCGCGCGACATTGTAGCGGGCCAGGCGCCGTTTGCCGCGGCGCCTGTGGCGCGTCGCAAGACGCCGGCCGCGACATACACTACCCACTAACTCCAGAGCTCTATCACGACACTAAAAGGCTGGGCGGTCGTGACACCGCGGGGCGTGACCTATCGCGACGTGAAAACCTCTATCGCGACAGAGTCTCCATGAGTCCGTCGAGACAAAACAATGAAAGCTCACGGTGACGTAGAACTCTCTCACGGAGACATAACTCCCCTTCCGTTTGTCGGCCGCGCCCCATTGTCACTGACACAAGGCTGCGGTCGCGACACAAACAACCCAATAACTCCAGCCCCCGTCATGACACACTAAAGTCTCTATTTACGAGTGAGCCATCTCCGGCACGACAGAAAGCACCCATGAGCTTTGTGGGGCTTACGTGACCTTCCTAAGCATGCACGCGCGCTGTAGTTCTCTGGCCGCGCGCCCTCAGCCGTGCAAGCCGTGGGCCTCTCACGACAAGGACACCACTGCAATGTCGCGACCCAAAACCAAAAATGGGCAGTAGCCCACCCCATTCGCTCCCCGACACTTTTTTTTTTCTTTTGTTCTACATACTGTAAAACCAACAGAAATTAGCCTTTTTATTACAAAGGCCACTGGAACCTGGAAAACTTGCCAAAATGTATTTATTATAAAAAAAAAAGAGTTTAATTACAACTCTTTATTCTTTACACAGTACAAAACTGGTTTTTCTACCCAGAAATTTACATTATACAAAATGAGGCCTAATTTGGCCTTTACCTCGCCACTAGGTCCTCGGATGCGTTCTAGCCCCAAGTGCACCTTATGTACTTGAAATTGTTATTCCCACGACGGGGTGAGCAATGCCCAGTAGTTTAATTTTCCTACATGGGTTACTCTTCACCTTAGTGCTCATGCAATGGCAACAAAACAAACATTCAAGTAAATCATGCATATCCCTACTTGAATGTCTACATGCCCCATCCCATGCCTTGAGTCCTCACCGACCAGCCACACATGCGATTCATTATGTATGAAAATCATTCTCAAAACAAAGATATTTGTTTGTTTGTGGACAACCCTCCGATATATTATATTGGACATACTCCGATAAATAATTATTGGTCAACCCTCCGAAATCATGTCATGCACTCACACCTACTGTTCTATGGTGTCCCCGTGCATATGAAATGCAATATGCCATTTCCTACCAATTCATGTTAATATATCATGCATGCATATACTAACATAATTCACACAATCAACATGCTATTCATCTTAAGCAATAACACCAAAAACAGCACACATGGGCCAATCAACAGTCCAACAATGATTCTCAAGACTGTACAAAACAAAAACAGGAGCTCAACTCCAGGCCTCCCGAAAACAACCCATAACCTAGTCCGGACTGTCCAAAAATAGTCCCAAACATTTCAGCACTCAGTCCCAATCTGTGGGACTGAAACATAAGGCCATTTCGACCCTAACCATCACAACCATTTGGATGGATCTTAGCCAAAGACTAAACCAAGTAGGACAAAAACCCTTACCTCTTGGAGTTGTCAAAACTCCCCAATTCCGATCTCGATGCGAAGCTCTAGCTGCGAGGATAAACTTTCCCTCTTGCTCCGCCTGAAATCGCCGGTCCGATCTTCAGAAAATTTAGAGAGAAGGTAGAGCTCCTCTCTCTACAACTCTTCCTTCTGCCTTTCCTTTTTCCTCCTTCCTCCCTCTCTCAACCGGTTTGGTCAAGATGGGTCAAGTGGGATGTCCTCTTATTCCACATGTACCTTATTGGTTCCCTTGGATTTCCTTATCCATTTATCCATCCACTTTGGATTCCCATCCAATCCTATGGTGACACATGTCCCACATGGCCCCCACTTGAGCTCTTGTTTGGATCATCCCACACTTGATATGTGGCGCACTATTAACCACTCTTCATGTGCCAAGTGTCCCGCAATACCCTCGATACCTCGAAAAGCGTGAAATTTCGACTCTATCGGAATTCTATGAAATTCAACATGGTGGCTAGATTTCACGAGAAAATTTCAATGGTGAAGTCCGTTTTGTCATCCGAGATCTAAAAATTTAAGATTTTTTTAATCGAAATTACCGTTTTACCCTTCTTCAGAAAATTTGGATTTTCTCAGGTTTCACATGTTAGGTGTGAATTATATCTTGTTTTGAGCAATCATTTCTTACAATTATTAAGTTCGTAAGGTTAAATTCACACCTATGTAGTTCAATTGCAGGCTAAATCCCTCTCTTACTTTGATTTTGTAGATAAGGAAGAAACCTCGAGCAAATGAGGCAAGAATGTGAAGAATTGAGGTTCATGTTGCTGTTGAAGTGCTCATGTCACAACATGGAGTCCCATGTCATGACATGGGGTCCCCTCAAGATGAAGGCTGTAAGTCGCGATATAAAGTCATTAGAAGACCAAGACTAAGGAGCAACCACTACCATGTTGTGACATGGACTGTCTTCATGTCGCAACATCATGCCTTTTGAAGATTAAGACTTGAAGTATATTCATTGCCATGTTGCGACATCAAAGTTGTTGATATTGAGACATCAACACATATGTAAGCCATGCACTAAAGCCAAGTCACGACAACAAAGAAATTCTTGGAGCACCATCTCTACAATGCCGCGACATCAGAGCTGTTGATGTCGCGACATCGCGACAACAAATCACTTTACAACAACTATTTTCGGCCCATTTCTTGGCCCATTTTCGAGGGTATATAAACAATAAGTTGTACCAATTATTAGGGAGACAATTATTACGGTTAGGGCACGAACTTTGAGAGCTTCTTCCTCTCCTTATGTTTTTGATTTTCTTGGAGTTTCTATGCCCTAGACTTAGGGTTTTTGAGTTTTTGTGTTTGATTGCTCTTGGATCTAGAGCTAGCTTGAAGAATCTGCTCACTAAAAGGTGTTTATAACTTGGGACCAATTGGAGAGCATTCATCCCAGATTGTTTTGTATTTCTAACCTTGTCCCTTTTCTCATCTCTTTCTCTATTTTGATTTGTAAATCATGATTTTGAATGATTTGAGGGTTGTAATGAGGAGCTAAACCATCCTCTAGGGTTGATTACTGACATGAATGTTTGGTTTATATAATTTTTTAGAATAATTTTGTGAAAGTTTGCTTGTGTTGTTGCTTATTGATGCAGATATGGAATTACGATGGTTTTATCCAACTGAAATGTGTTGGGATTTGTGCTTGAGAGCTGGAGTAGGAAAGATTGACCTAAGGCTTCCACAGTGATAGTTGGAAATTGACCTGGGGCCTTGACCTAGTTTTCTAAATGTATTTCAATTGGTAAAATTAACTTAGCCTAATCAAAGAAGTTTAGGAAATTAGCAATGGCTAGTACTAAATGAATTTTATTAGGGTAAAGTATCAATTAGGCATTGTGCTGGATTTGTAAGGACCTAGCTAGCAGTGATCAATCTAGCACAATTCGGGTTTTCCTATTGTAAGGACCTAATGGTGACCAATAGGATACCTAAGAGAAAATTGTCTTAGAAAAGTATTGCATTTAATAACCTAGAAGGACATAGCAGTGAATAGAAGGTTAGTGTGAGAAATTGAGGTAAGTCACGAAAGTGAGAGCCTTATAATTTCCCTTGATCAATCAAAGTGATACATTCACATAATTTTTTGTTATTGAATATAAACCATAAGCATTAATTGAAATAACGAACCCTAGTTTCTTACCTTGAGTTTTATTCTTCAAAGTCTTCTTTTCTTTGGAAATCTCCACATTGTTCAAATTCCTCTGTTTAGTATAGCTTTAGTGTAGTTCGATCATAAATTCAACAAGAAAATCGATAGGTCGAATAGTAGTGACTGAATTAACAAAATTAGTAATCGTCAAACTTTACCCTTCCTATGGGATCAATATTCGGACTTTCTAGTCCATTTTAACACTTGTACGGCCCGTGCACTTGCGGTATATTAGGTTGCATAAATTATTTTATACAACACACACACGACCACAACCTAACAAGTTTTTGGAGCTGTTGCCGGGCATAATAGTTAAGACGTTTGGATTAATATTTTGGTGAAAGTTGCTAATTTGAGCACAAATTTCTAATTTGTGAATATTTCTTTTTGTTTATTTTGCACACGCCAACTGCACTTTGTTTAGAGTGTTTTCTTTTAATACAGGTTCTTTGATCAGATAAAGTGCGAAATTCAGATTTGTTGCCATTTGATCCGGAAATAGAGAGAACACTAAAAAAAAATTAAAGAAGGTCAAATAGAGAACAACTGAATATGCATGAGAATCAAGGTTACCGCAATACTGACGTATACAATGAAGGACATAGTGATCATAATGAGATGCATGTTTTGAGAGAACCTACTTTGGGTGATTGTTGGAAACCGATGCTTAATGATAACTATTCCGGATTTGACAACAGTTTATCAATGCAAACAATTTTGAGTTGAAACCTAGTCTTATATCAATGGTACAACAACAATAGTTTGGAGGCCATTCTTCGGAAGATCCAAATGCGCACTTGTCAAATTTTCTCAAGTTGTGCGAAACTATAAAGATGAATGGGGTTGATCAACACGCCATCAAACTAAAACTCTTTCCCTTTTCACTCAAGGAGAAAGCTAGGAATTGGTTTCACAACCTAACTCATGGATCAATTGAGACGTGGGGGGAGATAGTTGAAGCCTTTTTGACAAAATTCTCTCCACCTCAACTTACTTCGCAACTCCGAGCCGAGATTACACAATTTAGACAAGGTGATCAAGAGTTGTTATATGATGCATGGGACCATTTCAAAGAATTGCGAAGGAAATGCCCACAACATGGATATGAACTTGGGTCGCTAGTACAAAACCTTATACAATGGGTTGAACTATTAAATTAGGGCTTTAGTTGATGCAGTATGTGGAGGTTCTATCACAAGTAAGACGACCAAAGAAGCGAATAAGTTGTTTGAAGAGTTGAAAAAGAACAATTATCAAGCGCCTTCTGAAAGATCCATTGGAAGAAGACAAGGTAGAATCTTGGAATTGCACTGAGTTTCGTCCTTAGAGGCAAAATTTGAAGCATTAATGACAAAGTTGAGCCAACAAACTCCCAGAGAACCTACATTAGGAGAAATAGCATACATGAAAACTCAAGAAGCTATGATGACAAATTCTACATCTCAAGTAGAGGAGGCGAACTTCTTAAATAATAGAGGCTTTAAAGCATTGATATGTTGTTCTTCATTGGGACCCTTCTCTTCCTTATGACCTCAACTACTTGCGAGTTGGGGTCTCAACAGCCCTTCTAATATTATTAAATTAACAAAAATACATTCAATTTAATTAAGAAAAAGAAAATATTATAATAAATGAAAAATTATCATAAAAATAATATAGATAGACATATATAAACACTTAAATTAATAAAATAAATAAAATAATTATTATTATGATTGCAAGAAAAATATAAAAATAGTTATGAAAATAGGCTTGATAATATTTTGACAAGCTCTTTCTTTGTTAGTAATTATGGTCTATAAATGTGTGACGCCCAAATTCGAGGGTCCTGGACAAATCCAATAACTTTCAGAATTTCGCGGATTTCGGTGACCCGATACCACACTATCATGGTCCCATTTATCTAGATCCATTTTCACAAAATCGAGCATAGTCTTCTTTTGTCTCTAGAGTTCTACCCAACATACAACCTGTATCACAATAATTCATAAGAGTTTATTACAACACTCTTATACATAAATATATATTAAAACTAGTTTGTTCTAATATAACTCAAGACCACCTCAATACTTCCTTTATCAGGACTCCATTCATTCATATTTAAATCAAAAATATGAAAATGAATAGTTAATGACAGTCCATAAGAGTCCAATCATGGCTCTCTTACCATAATTACATACCCGACTATTTACGCAATAGAAGTCTGAAAAGAATTAATTACACTTTTTAAGATAAAACAATTTTCACAAAGCATTGTCAAGGCCACATACTCAATCTTCTCAATCACAATACTGAACAGTCTTCCCGTATTAATCGCGTACTGTAAAGGAGTCCCATAACGGGTGAGCAATGCCTAAGAGAAAATTCCTACTACAAGAGCCACTCCCACCTAAATGCACATGCAATGGCAACTATGAAACATCAACTGGCGATCCATATAAATAATGCAACCTATATGGAATATTTCATGTCATGCATGATGAGATCATCAGCGCTCGATGAACCGAAGTCCCGATCGACTTCACATTACGCAGACGCCAAATGTGAAAAACCGGGCGTTTGAAAGTATCAATGACACACACATATAACGAGCTCCCAGTCGCCCACCAGTACCCAATGCAAGTGCAATGGGCAACTAATCTCGAGTCAATCCCAACTCCATCTGACACAAATTTCAAAATCTATGCATAATCCTCGACCGCGCTGCCTTCTTTTTAATAGGAACTTTTCTGGGCTTACGCAAAGTCTCTTACACTAATGCAGAATTTTTCGATTACACAAATTGTCTCTTACACTCCATAAACCTAGGTTTTTCATTGAGGGGATTAACGACTCTTCTTGTCTCGCCCAACACACATTAATTATATTTTACTTTTTATGTTTTAAATTGTGAGACATTGTTTGAACGTCATCCAAAGTACGAGCTCACTACCCATTCATCAACACTGATGATGGATGACCATACCCATGCACACACAATCTAATATGTCGATATCCTTGCATAAGGAAATGCAGAGGAGGCCATTTCATGCTATGTCATGCTACATGCATAATAAGACCTACATGCAACATTTATAAAATTCGGATAATTATATTTTCTACATATAATTTCCATTTATCATAACTTCCATGTCAAATACATCACACAAGCACATATTAACATGAATTTTACACACAACAACATATTATTTATTTTTCCAATAATAACACACAAATGGTCTAAATCTCTAATCTATATACAGGGTACCCTTGGTCCATTCACTCGTCATCATCAAATTACAATGATACTCAAAATCAAAAGAACCCGAATTTACGCTTTTCATGAATAGTAAATTTGTTTTCGACGCCAGGATTGACCTAAACACTAAACGAATAAAGACTTTCAAAACAAGCCCTAAAAAAGAATGTCTATAATAATGTATTGAGTCTAAAGAAGGAAATAGATTAAAACGAAATTATGTTAAGGGGTGAAAATGCAATTTTTTTGAAAAAGGCAAAACTAGACTTATCACGTAAAAATCTGAAATTTTTCTAGATCTCGGATGACGAAACAGACTTCACCGTTGAATTTGTCTCGTAAAATCTAGTTATTTAGTCAAATTTCGTTGAATTCCGAGACACTAATTTCATGAAATTGATGCATTTGCAATGAGGATCCCGAAAACGAGATTTTTAGAAAAATCCCAAAAAATGTCAAATATTTAAAAAATTTCCATTTAAGATAAATGGAGCTGAAACCAGGACGAAAAAGGACCGAAGGAAACGTGACACGTGGCGCGACGTGAGCCACGTGTCTCATGTATAAATAGCCTAAAAGAAATCCAAACCACCAAAAGATCTCATTTTTTTTTCTAATCCAAACCGTAAGAGAGAGAGTAAGAGAGAGAGAGAGAGAGAGAGAGAGAGAGAGAGAGAGAGAGGAGAGAGAGAGAGAGAGAGAGAAGCGATCTTCTATCTTCGATTCACGAGATTTCGTCTGGCCTGACTTCGTTATCGAGAATTGTGCCGATTCCACGCACGAGATCTACGCGTGGGTACCAGAATCACAAGATTCTGCCAAGGTCCAAGGTTCGGGTTTTCACGGAAATCGAGAAAAGGAGGGTGTCCCGGGAAAGCAAGCCATTTGAGGTAGAGTTTTTCTCCTACTCGGGTTAATTTCAGTCTAAGGGTATGTGTGTGTCCAAGGAGATGTCATTCCGCTTTTTTTCTTTCTCCGAATTTATGGATCAGATTTTTGCCATAACTTGCCATCACTCATCCCAATTGAGGATTCAAAATTGCTAATTAAACTAGACTGGATAGGGAGAACACGTAAATCTTGGAAACAGGTCTAGCTAAATTCAATCTACCTGGGACCTCAAAATGCACTAAAGTGGAGTTATGTCTCGTATACGCTTTTCCGCTCGCTTTTACGACTCCATGACTCAGAGCCAAGGCCATAACTTAAACATCACTCATCCGAATTGAGTGATTCAAATTTCTAAGTAAACTAGACTAATAGGACAACAATCCTCATTGAAATAAGTATATCCAAATTCTGACCCATTTGGACTCAAAAATGCATTCAAAGTGGAGTTATGTTCAGACAGTTTTTCTGTTATGTTTTTACGACTCCATGACTTTATTTTTGGCCACTACATCAGTTATCCGAATTGGAGTGGATTCAAATTCTAAGTAAATCCAGACTGATAGAGAACAATCCTCATTGAAATAGGTCAATCCAAATTCTGACCCATTAGGACTCAGAAATTCATTCAAAGTGCACCAGCACACTAATTCCCGGGGGGACACAATGGTCATGGCCTCCAATTTCGGAAGACCATAACTTCTTCGTCCGAACTCCCTTTTGGATGTTCTTGGATTCTATGGAAAGCCCATTGTGTCAAGATTCTAACCATATTCCTGTACAGGACAGTGGATGAACAGAATGTGACTAAAAATTTATGGTTGCACCAATTGTCCAGGTTGCTTGGTTATGTCGATGTGAATAGCCGGGTTTTGGCATGACCATTTCATGACATGTTATACTATTGAAGGGTAGTAATTTCATGAGTTAGCATAAGAAAATCATGAGAATTAAAAGAGGTTGAGTTCAATTGATTTTAACTGTTTGGAAGTGATTAATCGCTTAAGGATCGTTTCTAAAGTACAAGAGAGATAAGCACGGTTTAATTGAACAAGATTAAGGTATGGATGTTAATGGATTTTATGTATAATGTGACTTGTAGGAGGAAGGTGGACAAAGGACAAGGGTGGAGGTGAGTTTTGTTTAAAGGAGGAAAAAAGGGCTTAAAATAACTAAGGTGAGGGAAAATGTAAATGTTTATGAAAATATATATATATATATTAATGTTTACCAATGTATATGTTTTCATATCTATGTTATAAATGTTCAAATGAAAAAAAGGAAATGTGGTTTTCTTGACTTTAAATTATGTTGAGAAAATATGAAATGATTATGGTTTCCATAGTTTTATAAAGCATGTGTTGACAAAAAATGAAATTGTTATGGTTTCCATAGTTTTATAAAGTATGATTTGTGGTTTCCATATGAAATGAAATGTTTATGAATATATATTTTATATATACACATGTTTATATGAAAATGTTCAATCCATATATCCTATGTTACAAAGATAAAGTTTAAACGAAGTCGACTAAAGTACTTTTACGCTGCAGGCATGGTACATGAGAAAGGGTTAGGATTTTTTTATGTAGGGAAGGGAAGAGTGATGCATATTGCCATGCACGTGAAAAGTACGAAAAGAAAGGTACATTTATCTGGAGGTTCCTTTTTTGGGCCATCCATGGATCGGTAAGACTGCTTCCTGTAGTTCTTCATGGACCAGCGGTGGTTAACTAGAGATACCATTTCAGAGGTTCCTTTTGCGCTACTCCAAGGATCTTAAGATCAAGTTTCAGGTTCTTTCATGGACCACAATGGTGGTTAACGTAGCGGTTCCATTGGATAAGTGACTGACCAAAAAGGAAAAGAAAGTATATTGAAAATATATGTTGATACAATTGTTTTACATCAGATTTGATCTATAAGGGAAATAAAGTAAAGCAAATGTTTATGGAAAGGATATGTTTATACAATTGTTTTGCATATCAGATTTGAACCATATCCGAAACATTATTTTCCTATGAACCTCACCCTCACCGGCTCCTTTAAATTTCACTGTTCCAAATGTTTTATAGATGTTTTCAAAAGCAGAGACCGACGCGAAGCTTCAAAGATCCCTCCTGCGCTGATTAATTCCGCCACGTGATCTACCACCTTTTGACAATGTATAGCTTGCTGTAAATAACCTACCAGCACCTTTATTTTGTAATGTATATAAGTTTTAAAAGATTGCTTATATATCTATAGTGTTTAGAAAATGATTTTAAAGTTTGATTTGAAATTGGTTGTGGTGGACTTGATGTCCCATTGTTGGATGTGGAGTAAATTAAATTGTTTGACATGTGTGTTGTAAATTGGGACATGTCCGAAAAACAGAGGAAACTCTGCCCGATTTTCTATAAAGGGTTTAATGTTTAAAAAAAAAAAAAAAAAATTTTGTCCCACCATGTTTCATAAGAATTTAATGGAAAACGTAACTTTATAAAATTAGTCATTTACCTGATTCACTTTTAAAAAGGTTTAAAAGAAATGAAAAGTTTTTTTCAAACTGTAGGGAGGCCTGGAGTCCCCGAAAGTTAGGAAAAGGAAAACCCGAAAGCTGGGTCCCTTCAAACCGCTCCCAAAAATCATGTCCGGATTGTCGAAAACAGTCCTAAAATTCAGCCCCGACCGGTCTCGAAACACCCGAAATGTAAGACCCGAGAAATTCCAGCCCACTTTCTCGAATAAGGGCAAAATCGTAATTTTGATTAGAGAGGTAAATTTTAATTACGTTAAAAACCGTATCACTTCTTCTAGATCTCTGATGATCTAAACGGATTGTACCGCTGGAATTGCCTCGCCAAATCTAGTTAGCACGTAAAATTTCGCGAATTTTGTCGGCGACAATGAGTTCCAGACGCTTCGAGGCACAACGCTTTTCTAAAAGTCAGAAACCGGACATTTTCGATGCAACGAAAAGGAACATATAGCATGTACTGCAAAAATTACTAAGTGGTAATGGTAGAGAAATTATGAAAATGGACTACCGAGTAGTGCCGGTATCATCAACCGGTAAAAGAGGGACATAATGGGCATTACGATTCGATTTTTAAGTCACTAGACGCCAAATTAAGGAATAGTGATCATCTCTTCATTAAACCAATGGAGAGCAAAACGTGGAGGCCATTTTGATGCAAGAGCTTGGTTTGAGAGAGTTTGCAGAGAGAGGGTGCTTCTCTCTAAGATCCCTAGAAACTGACCGCTGGATTTCCTCGACGAGCAAGAAGGAAAACGCTCTACACGAAAGAAGCGCCAGACCCCTGGTTTGCGAAGCCAGACAACTCCAAGAGGTAGGATTTTCCTCTACTGCGCTTTTATTCCCATTTCTTTATGGTTTTCGATGTTTCAGCAATTGGAAAATGCTGAGGGGCCGCTTGATCGGGGTCCTCAAAACATGACCGACCGTTGTAATTTTTTCAGATTTGTGCAGATGGTCGTGGATCGCCGTAAATTTAGGCTGTTTGGTCTTTAATTCCAGAATTTTTGCTTAAATCATGTGCTGCTTCGATGTGAATAAATGTCGTGAATGAGTTATCGAACGGCCCCAAAACACGGACCGAATTATGGAGATTGGTCGTCCGTGATGCCCAAACTGCTGTGGGTCGATTGTGTGGAATTTATGCATTAAATTCTGCTTTTGTGTTTATAAGATAGGAAATTGGTAAGAAATTTGCTCCAAAAGGTGGAATCGAGGTCGGGATACGTGGGCTGCCCGTGACACCCCACTGGGTTTCCCGACCGGCATCACCTGTCAGAACAGCTACAAAGGCCCATGTGTTTTGGCATTGAAATTGTGTGAATTGAATGACTTGGTATGTGTAGGAATTAATTTGGAGAGTTGGTTGATCAAATAATCAATAGGTTAATGCTTAATGAGGATTAACATGAAGTCACAATTATATGGAATATAATTGTGTGTATAGATATCGAATGTACCGGTGGATTTGCCCAATTATATGGAATATACTGTGAGCATAGGCCATTGGAGATGAAATTATGAATTGCCCAATTGAGCTAAATTGGGTGATGATTTATGTGTTGAATTACATGCGTGTAATTATAGTTGATTGAAAATATGCATATTGGACATATTGTAAATGATTTGAAATGGTAGCACATTTTCATATGCACCGGGTAAATTTAGAATTGGGTGTGAGTGCATGACAAGGTATTTTTGTAAAACGATATGGTTGGCGGAAGGAATTTCACAGATGATATTCGAGAATCGGTCGAGATACAACAGATCATTTCTCGATGAGGACCATGACTGCTTCGAAAAGCCTTCACCAACCACTCCACCTCGCAGGGTAGTCCCATATTTTACCGAATATTTTGGTAGTGTATTTTCAAAGAACAAAAGTTTGTTTTTGAAATGATTATTTTCATACACATGGCTTAGGCAAAGTGGAGCGAAGCCTACGGCGACTCGTGATAATGGGTGACTGGCGTGTATATCTCAAGTAAAGATCATGTATTTACTTGAGCGCAGTTACTAGAGCATTGCAATCGCACTTAGGTGGTGAGTAGCCCACTTAGTATGATTCTCCCATCGAGCTTTAGCTCACCCCGTCATGTAATCTCTTATTTGCATAGTGAGCATTTCGAGAAGACACCCATTTGAAGAAGCTACCATGATTTTGATGGCTTTGGACATACATGTATTAGACTTATAGATGTTAATAAGTTATGCTCAGATAAACAAAAGTGTTATCAACCATTGAATTATCGGGAGATAATTGAAGAATAGTTATGATAATTGATTTACGAGTATTGGTTTATGAGCCCAAAAGGCATTTTACTCATGTCGGGATTATATTGCATATATCGGATTGTTCGGGGATGTGATACGCAGGGTTATGTATTCTGGGTAGAGCTCCCGCACAAAGGAGACTCGCCCCGATTTTCTAAAGTGAGTGGCCTCTGCAACCCGACCTCCACTTCAGATCTGTGCCGTATCTAGTCAACTGACCTCGGCTGGCGCCACAGCTTGGGTATCGAGCTTAGGTATACGAATACCCAGTGAAATGCAAGCAGTAGATCCATCACCACTAGGTGGTTTGATGTTGAGTTTAGGTATGGATTACCCAGAAAATCAATGACAAACTAGGACACTACGCGGCACGCAGTGTTGACGTGTTTTGTGTGATCGAGTGTGAATGTTAGTTAGCTGCATGTATACCATGTTATGTGTTTTGTCAGTGCTTGGTGATAAGCACATAGATGAGTTAAGGAATATTTTAGAAAAATATTTGGAGTGTACTGTGTACAAAGCCAGAATCGAAAATGAAGGAAAAATAAATTTTTAATAAATTTATTGGATGAGAATTGAAGGAATTTAATTTTTAAGGTTTTACAGTGTAAAACTGACGAAAATTAAATAAAATAAATTTTTACAAAATTTATTTGGGTTGTTGGAAAATGAGAAGAAATTTTAAAGTCAAGAAAAATAAATTTTACTAAATTTATTTGATGGAGAATAGCAAAAAAATAATTTTTGATTTTAAGGCAGTAAAATTGAAGAAATGGAAGGAAATAAATTTTTATAAATTTATTTGAGGGAGAAAATTTTTCGAAAATGAAAGAAAATAAATTTTATAAATTTATTTGGTTATGGGATGAGAAAATACTTTAGGATTTTACAAGGTGTAAAATTGAAAAAAAAAAAAGAAAATGGAGAAAAAAAAAAAAATAAATTTTATAAATTTATTTGAGTATTAAAGAGTAAGGAAAAATGAATTTTTAGGTGATTTTTAATTCCATTTTCATACTCGTTTAAATAATCAAATTAATAATAATAATTATTATTAATATTGAAAAAAAAAATCTGGAATTTGGCTACTGTCCAAATTGTATTGCAAGAAAATATTGTATTGCAACCTAGTGAGAAGTATATTGTGAGATTGTATTGCAAGGAAGTGGCCGAAAAATAGAGGAACTCAGATATAAATGCAAATTGTATTGCAACTTAGGGCGAAGTGGGTATCGGACTGAGCTTGCACATAAAGGCCCAACCAAGCCACAATACAACACTAGAGCTACACATTGGCACAAGCCAGGGCGCTGGTCGGGCTTCATGGTGCATGACGGCGTGGGGAGCGGTGACACGGGCAGGCGCCGCGGGCGCTGCGAGGGCGGCAGCGCCGCGGTGCCTTCTAAGCAGCGCAAGGACGGCAGTACGCAGACGCGGCGCTACGGGCGTAAGGCAAAGCGGGCGCGCAGCGCGGCGCTGCTCGGGCGCGGCGCGCGGGCTCGGGCGCTCGGGCGCTGGTCGGGTTTCTGGCCGCACCCTGCGTACTCGGGCCTGCCAGTCTTGCTCGACTTGCATTTTCCCGAAGCCATAAATTTTTTTTTTGATATTTTCGTGAACTCCGCTCATGAACACTATTCATCTCGGCTCTTCGAATAAAAAAATAAAAATATTTTAAATTTTTTTTTAAAATCAAATAAAATCAAATTTGATAAAATTTTAAAATAAAATTTCAAAAATAAAATTTTTGAAAATAAAATTTCGTCGAAACAATATTTTAAAAGTTTAAATTGATTACGTATACACCGAGTTAAGTAAAGGATTAGTGTCTCAAAGCCGTGATTATGCCTTAGAGATATCGTATTGGATTTTAACTACCGCTTGAAATGGTGATTGCGCGCAGAAGTTATGCATTCGAAATTATATGCATGATGTAATGCGTATAGGAAAAGGGTGAATGCTAAGGTAAGGGATTACGACCTTAGGGATTTGGATTATGAAATAAACAAGAGCCTAGAACCTTATTGAAATAAAGGAATCGAGTGGTTGGAAATTTAGCACCACTTAAGAAATGAACGGGTTAGTTCATAGTTATCCAGAATCTATTAGTGTCGGCATCTTGCATTTACTAGTTAGACTAAAGTGAAAGTTAAATGACTCTTGTTGCCATTGAACGGTATAGATGGCTAGTAGAGGGCGAGGACGTCGAGGTCGACCACAGGAATTGCAGGTTGAGAGTTCGGGTCAGGCTGGGCAGATGACGTGTTACCATTGCTGCCAGCCTGGACATATGAGGCGAGATTGTCCTAGGAGGCAGAGATCTCATGGTACAGAGACTGAGCGTTCAGATTAGTCGGATATGCAGGGTTTAGTCCTGATACAAGCTTCACAGCTTGGCATAGAGGTTGAGGCCTTTAGAAAAGCCGTAATATGATGAAAAAATTTTCCTGAATGTGAGAGAGATTGACTTTGAAGGTCGAGTTGCGACCCGAGGCGTGAGTGGACCTTAGGGTGGTAGAACTATGTTGGTTGTTGATGTCGGGTTTGACATGGATGTGAATGTCTATTGACTATCAGTTCTATCAACTAATTGGGACTGTAAGCGGATCATCATGCGAGCACGGTCTTCAGGTTAGGTAAGGTTACATATGCACATGGGATGCGTATGTGCGTGGAATTTCGAGACAAATTCTTTTAAGGAGGGGAGAATGGGCAGAAATTCGATTTGGAATAAGGGCAAAATCGTAATTTTGATTATAAAAATTTTAGTGCAGGTTAAAAAATCCGTAATTCTAATTCTCTAGATCTCGGATATTCATAGTTATTACTGTTTGGAATCGTCTCGAAATCTAGTTTGCGTAAAATTTCGCAATTTCTTTGAGGCGGTCGAGTTAGTACGTTTTTCGAGGCACAGCGTTTGGTCTTGTGTAGATTTACGTCTGAAAAGGAACCTCTCTTATGTACTCATGCCACCATAAGTGGTATAATTAGAGAATTATGAAAATGGACCGAGAGGTAGTGCGAATGCCTAATCTAGTAAAGAGGACCTGTCGGGCATTATGAGATTTGATTTTAAGTCAGCTGATATGAAATTAAGGAATAGTAGTCATCTTCATTAAACCAGCCAGAGAGCAAAACGTGGAGAAACCATTTTGATCCCAGTAGGCTTTGGGTTTGAGAGAGTTTTAAGAGAAGAGGAATTCTTCTCTCTGATCAAGGAAATCGGGTGAAAGGTTCTGATTCCGGCAGAGGCAAGAAACGGTCATGGAATGAAGCTGCGCGTAGACCCATTCTTGAGTTTTAGACAACTCAAGAGGTAGGATTTTCTCCCCTACTCGTTATTCCCATTTTCAGGTTTTTCGATGTTTAGGTTAGTTTGAGGCCGTGAGGGGCCGTTTGATCGATCCCCAAAACATGGGACCCGAATTGTTAAATTTTTTGAGATTTGTGGAGATAGTGGTATTTGCCCCTGTAATTAAAGTACATTAGGTCTTCATTCAATTTTTGCTTTAAATCATGTGGCAGTGTGAATAAATGCCGGGAATGAGTTGTTGATCGGTCCCAAAAAACATGGGGCCAAATTATGGAGAATTTTAGGTACATGTGACGATCCAGGAAGCTGTTGTGGGCTGATTATTGTGGAATTTATGCATTAAATTACCTTTGGTGTTATAAGATAGGAAATTGGTAAAAATTCGGTTCAAAAAGAGTTCAGAACCGAGGACCAGTTATGTCTGGCTGCCGCGTGGACAGCCCTTGCTGGAAATTCGGAATTTGTTAAAAGCAGTCCGGGTTTTGTGAAATGGCCATAAGTATGTCTTTTAACATTAAGTAACTATACAATTGAATGACTTAGTATGTGTAGGAATTAATTTGGAGGATTGGTTGATCAAATAATCAATAGGTTAATGCTTAATGAGGATTAACATGAAATCCACATAAATTATGGAATATAATTGTGTGTATAGAATATTAGGGAATAAAAATTGTGATTTGCTCAATTATAACGGAATATAATTGAGTATAGGTATTGGAGATGAAATTATGAATTGCTCGATTAGGCTCGTTGGGTGATGATGATTTATGTGTTGAATTACGTGTGTAGTATAGTTGATTGAAAATATGCATATTGACATATTGTGCTTAAATGATTTTGAAAATGGCATAATGCATTTTCATATGCCTTTAGGTAGCCTAGAATTAGGTGTGAGTGCATGACAAGGTATTTTGTAAACGGATATGGTTGCGAAAGAATTCCACGGGATGATATTCGGAGGTGGGTTGGGAGATGGGCGACGGATCATTTCGGATGAGGACCATGGTATTTAGGAGCTCACCCGACCAATTCACCTCGGAGGGTAGTCCATATTACGAATATTTTGGTAGTGTATTTTCATGAACAAAAGTTTTGTTTTGAAAATGATTATTTTCTCATACATGGCTTAGGTAAGTGTGAGCTTAGTCTATGAGAACTCGTGACATGGGTGATCATGTGTATATCTGGCAGATCATGTATTTACTTGAGTGTGTGTTTACTTAGAGCATTGCACGCACTTAGTATGTAGCAGCTCTGTTTGCAGCGATTCTCCTACTGAGCTTTAGCTCACCCCGCCGTGGGACCCTTATTTGTGTATAGGAGCGCCGAGAAGACAATTCATTTTGAAGAAGCCAGTTCATGATTTTGATGGTTTTTGGACATAACATGTATTAGACTTATAGATGTTAATATATGTTTGTATAAAACAAAAGTGTTATCAACTATTGAATTATTGGGAGATAATTGAAGAATAGTTATGATAATTGATTTTATGAGTATTGGTTTATGAGCCCAAGAGGCATTTTTACTCATGTTGGGATTATATTGCATATATTGGATTGTTTGGGACAGGATATGTGTTATAGCCTGGGCAGAGCTCCCGTACAAAGCTTACTCGCCGATTTTAAAGTGGCGTCTGCACCCGACCTCCACTTGTATTCCGTAGGTTGACGGGTAGTCAACGGACCCCCGGGTTTTGGGACGTCACATGAAAATTTAGCTCGGACTATTTGAAAATATTCCCAAAAATTCCTACACTCAGTCCCAAAAATTTGGGACTGAAATTTACGGCCTTTAAAAAAAACCCCAAGCCATTACATGACCTTTAGGCTAAAAATAACCAAAGTAGGAAAATTTCCTACCTCAGAGAGTTTAATTTAAAACTCTAAGATTTCGTGCCCACGCCAGACTCGCGACGCATGATCAACTTTTCATTTTGCTCCACGAAACCTACTTCGCTCAATTTCCATGTGATCTTGTATAGTGCTCTAATTTTTTCATCCCTTTCTCTCTCTCTGTCTCTCTTCTCGTTCTCCGTGCCATTTTCTTTCTTCCTTTGTTTTCCTTTTTGACTTTTTATCCTTTTTTTTTTTTTTTGCCATATGTCAATCTCTCATTCGGGTCCGTTTCTACTCCGAAACAATTTATTTATTTTTAGTTCAATTTATTTTAAATGAACTTAGCTCAAGCCATTTCTTAACTTCCGAGATTTTAGTAAAAATCTTGTCCTAAGTCACTAGCGACTTATCACTCAGAAACTCGTAAAAAATTCCGATTGTCTCATAATTCGACGAAAATTTTCTAGGTCACTAGATTTTGCGAGACGAATTTAACGATGCAGTCCGTTTCGTCATTCGAGATCTAGAGAATTTTCTAGGCTTCCCTGAATCATTATGGCAATTTATTATTATTAATATCCTTTTTGCCATTTTTGAACATTTCTAATTTTCCCGGGTTTTACAAAATGTGACCGTTCTCTCATAGAAACACTTATACAAGAAGCAATGTCAAAAGTCTTCTCAAAAACAAGAACCAAATAGAAATTTTATGAAAAACAAATACTAAACTTGTGTTAATGGAAGAAGTATTCTTTATGGTTTATTTGTAGTCAAGTAGACCGCACTGCCTTGGCCCTACTCCGGTTTTATGAAATGTCCCAAATTGGGAATTTTAGAAAACCATGCAAACTAAGGTAATGTTATTTCAATCACCCATCGATCCGATTGCTAGCTAGTCGGTTTAGGATTCAGTTTGACTACCTTATCGTTCAAATGATGAACCGAATTGGAAACTTGGTCGGTCCAATCGATTGGATCGGCTAGTCCGGTTTGGTTTTTAAAACATTGATATTTTGTTCTTCAATGGGACCCCTCTTCTAATTCTTCCAGCTTTTTAACTACTGAGCTGAAGTAGTTCATTGCACCCTTCACTATTAATAAATTATCAAAAAAGAACATTCAATTCTAATTAACAAAAGAAAGTATTATAATAAATAAAAAATTATCACAAAAATAAAATAGATAGACATATATAAACACTTAAATTAATAAAATAAATAAAATAATTATTGTTATGATTGCAAGAAAAATGTAAAAATAGTTATAAAAAATGGTTTGGTAATATTTTGACAAGCGCTTTCTCTATTGGTAATTGTGATTTATAAATGTAACTGTTCTCTTATAAAAACACTTATACAAGAAGTAGTGTCAAAAGCCGTTCTAAAAACAAGAACCAAACATAAATTTTATGAAAAAAATAATACTAAACTTATGTTAATGGAAGAAGCATTATCTATGGCGTTATTAACTATCTTTTAGTTGTTGTGACTGTATACTGTCTCTGCCTTACTATTGAAGCTTTTATGAAATGTCCCAAAATTAGGTAAGTCTTAGGAAAAACACATGCAACTTGAAGGTGATAAGCTTCATACTATTTCAAGTGATTCACCAATTTGAATGCTAGTCTGCTGTTCGATCTGCCTTGACTTCACCCGCCTAAATGACGAACCGAAATGGAAACTTGGTTGGTCAACGATCCAACCGATTGGATCGACTGATCAGGTTCGGTTTTTAAAACATTGATATTTTGTTCTTTATTGGGACCCCTCTCTTCCTTATGAGTTTTTAACTACTTGAGCAAGATAGGTCTCATTGACACCCTTCTACTACTATTAAATTATCAAAAACAACAATCAATTTAATTAACAAAAAGAAAATATTATAATAAACAAAAAAATATCACAAAATAAAATAGATAGATGTATAAACACTTAAATTAATAAATAAATAAAATAATTATTATTATGATTGCAAGAAAATATAAAATAGATATAAAAATGGTTAGGTAATATTTTGACAAGCGCTCGTTGGTAATTATGGTTTATAAATGTAATCGTTCTCTCATAAAAACACTTATACAAGAAGCAATATCAAAATCTGTTCTCAAAAACAAGAACCAAACAGAAATTTTATGAGAAAAAAAATACTAAACTTATGTTAATGGAAAAAGCATTATCTATGGTGTTATTAACCATCTTTGTAGCTGCTGTGACTGTTAACTGCCATTGCCCTACTCCTGAAGCTTTTATGAAATGTCCCAAAATTGGATAACTTTTAGAAAAAAAAACATGAAACCCGAAAGTGATAAGCTCCACACTATTTCAAGTGATTCACTGGTCTGAACGCTGGTTCAAGCGGTTTAGATTTGGTTTGACTGCTCATCGGCTTCAAATGATGAACCGATTTGGAAACTTGGCCAATCAACGATCTAATTGATTGGATCGGCTGGTCCGATCCAGTTTTGAAAACATTGGTATTTTGTTCTTTATTAGGACCCCTCTCTTCCTTATGAACTTTTAACTACTTGAGCGAACTAGGTCTCATTGTCACCTTTCTAATATTATTAAATTATCAAAAAGAACATTCAATTTAATTAACAAAAAAAAATATTATAATAAGTAAAAAATGATCACAAAAATAAAATAGATAGACATATATAAACACTTAAATTAATAAAATAAATAAACTTATTATTATGATTGCAAGAAAGTTATAAAAAATGGTTTGGTAATATTTTGACAAGCGCTTTCTATTTTGGTAATTATGGTTTATAAATGTAACCGTTCTCTCATAAAAACACTTATACAAGAAGCATTGTCAAAAGTCAATCTCAAAAACAAGAACCAAACATAAATTTTATGAAAAAAAAAACTAACTTATGTTAATTGAGGAAGCATTATCTGTGGTGTTATTAACTATCTTTGTAGCTGCTGTGACTGTTAACTGCCTTTACCCTACTCTTGAAGCTTTTATGAAATGTCCCAGAATTGGGAAAGTTCTAGAAAAAATAAAATGCAACCCGAAGGTGATAATCTTCATACTATTTCAAGTGATTCATCGGTTTGACCGTGGATTCAGGCCCGTTTAGATTTGGTTTGACAGCTCACTGGTTTCAAATGATGAATTGGACTGGAAACTTGGCTAGTCAATGATCTAGCCAATTAGATTGGCTGGTCTGGTTTGGAGTTTAAAACATTGGTGTTTTGTTCATCATTGGGACCCCTTTGTTCCTTATGAGCTTTTAACTACTTGAACGAGGTAGGTCTCATTGGCAACCTTCTAATATTATGAAATTAACAAAAAGAACATTCAATTTAATTAACAAAAAAATAATATTATAATAAATAAAAAATTATCACAAAAGTAAAATAGATAGAAATATATAAACACTTAAATTAATAAAATAAATAAAACAATTATTATCGTGATTGCAAGAAAAATATAAAAATAGTTATAAAAAATGGTTTGGTAATATTTTGACAAGTGCTTTATCTTTTGGTAATTATGGTTTATAAATGTAATCGTTCTCTCATAAAAACACTTATACAAGAAGCAGTGTCAAACCTATGTTAATGGAAGTAGCATTATCTATGATGTTATTAACTATCTTTTACCGCTATGGTCATAATCGCCTCTCTCGCCCTACTCCCCGGAAGCTTTTATGATATAAGCCTAAAATTGGGCAAGTTTACAAAAATGCAAACCCAAGATGAGAAGCTTCAGACTATTTCAAGGAAATGAAGATTGCTAGTGCCACCCATTTATAATTTACTTTTTCTCTTCAATATCCGTCGTTCTACCCATTTATACTTACTTTTTCTTTTCAATCTTTGTTGTTCTTCTATCCCGTGGGTAGTTTCTTGATTTTCCTTATAAATAATGGAGATTACACTCTACCATAAAATTATTTTTAGACATACTTATTTATACTTTTGACTCCATTCTCAGAGTCACCTCTCTTCTTCTCTTATCTTTTTCTATGTTATCTGTTTTTTCCTTAAGCAAATTGGCCAAAAATCACTACTTTATATCTCTCTTTATCATTTTTTTCTCAATAAAGTTATTCTTTCATATAGATCTAAGTTTTTACTTTTTTAGGATTTTGTCGCCGACTTGTTATGTAGTTTTATTCGTTTAATTTGTTACAAAGATGTGGTTACAGGTTGCTCGTACAACGACGGGTGATCGTGGACAACAAAACATATTTGATTGGACATAAACATCAAATCATGATTGTTGATATGTTGTAGAATTGGAATCATAATATTATAGTAATTATAGGACTTTTATCATCTATTTTGACTCACAATTTTGTGAGAACTTTTCTAACCTTTAAACATGACCTCTTATCATGAAAAACCCACACTAATACAAAAATACTACCACCAAGTTTTTTTCACATTCATCATTCATGAACAACACTCTCGTCATCAGTATTCTCATCATCAATGACACTGTTGAATTTGAACCATTTCATTTTCTTCGAGAGCTTCATCAAGAAGTAGCATCCAATTCCAAACCCAATCACCCCACCACACACTATTAAATCAAACTTTGTAGGGCTAGCATCAATATTGTTATAGCATATATCTATTTTACATATGGAGTTGTAATATATTAGGAATGTTAGATTGGCTTTTGTATATATATATATATATATATATATATATTCACAATGAATCAATGAAAAAACATAAGGAATTTTTTCCATCAATTCTTTCTTCTTGCTCTCTACATGGTATCAGATATTTAGGACTCAGATTGAGAAGAGTCTTATACAGTTTCTAGACTATTCTCGGAGAACACAATGGAGGTCATGAAGGGTATTTTTGAAATACCCGTTTCGAGGGCACGTGAAGGGACACTACCAACACAGGAAGGAGCGTCAACTATTGACGAGTTAGGCCACCAAGTCCGGTGGTTAGAACCTTAAGGCGTGATGCTCCAACGACCATCTTGTGTTTCTGCTCTATGTTGCATGCGCTGCACATGGGGTATGCGTGGTGGCCCGTGGAGAGTCTAATCTCCTTCCAACGAACATTGCGTGGTGCGTCTCTCTCTCAGGAGTCGATTGGTGTGGCTTGTGGTGCTAGATTCCAACAATTTTAGGGATTTCTGAGACTTTTTGTTGAGGGATCTAGGGTTTTTCAAAGGAATGTTGTCCGATTTGGTTTCTAAAGGTGTCCTTCTGCCCTAATTTCTTGTCTTTGACGTCATAATGAGTAGTTCATATTCTTTAGAAGACAAGAAGCCTATTTTGGCGCCCGATGATACCAATGATGTCTAAAATCATTGAGGACAAATTGGATCGTCCTAATTAATTTGACATTGGAGTAAAACAATCCGCCTACTTACTTCTGAGTGATTCTGTGATGGCCAATCATCTTGATAAGGACCCTCCTACTGATGATTCAAAAGAACGATGGCTAGAGGATGATGCTCGTCTCTTCCTACAAATTCTAATTCCATTGATGGTAAAGTACTCACCCTCATCAATCACCCTCATTGCGAGTTTGTTAAGGAACTAATGGAATATTTGGAGTTTGTGTATTCCGACAAAGGGAATATTTCTTGCATGTTTGATGTATGTAGAGCCTTTTATCGCATTGAGAAACAAGATCGATACCTCACAGAACTCTTCATAGACTATAAAAAGACATATGGGAACTGAATACACTACTACCATTTAGTCCCAATGTTAAGGTTTGATAAGCTCAAAGGAAAAAGATGGTAGTGATGGGTTTCTTAGCCGCACTCCTTTCGGAGTATGATTCTATTAAGGCATAGATTCTGTCTAGCCTTGAGATCTCGTCCTTCCAAGAAACATTCAGCAAGATACTTTACACAGAGACTTCCTCATCTACTCCTCCTTCTACTAAGATGAGCAATGCCCTTGTTGGTCTGAATAGTGGTGAGTAAAAAAAACAACAATATAGAAATAGTGGTATGGGTGATAATTATAGAGGGACGACCTCTGAAGGAGTTGTTTGTTATTACTATCATAAGCTTGGACATGTGATACGAGGCTATAAGAAGCGGAAGAATCAGAATTAGAGATTTCAGTATGCTCATGTAGCTTCCACTAATGAGGCACCAGATCAGTAAGTTAAGTTCACATTAGAAGAATTAGACAGGTTCCACTTGTACCAGGAATCATTGAAGTCTCCATCTACTCCAATTACTGCTATTGTTGAGTCAAATAACCCAAATAAATACCGGAATTAATGACCCATTCTGAGGATGAAGAAGAGTCAAGACATTTATTCAAGAGTGTTATTGATAAAAAATGATGTTAGTTTGACAAAGAATATAGAATATTCACAATTAAATTAGAGATAGGTTGTAAATTATTTATTAAAAGGATGTATGAGATATTAGGCCCCACCAAAGCCCATTTATTAATTACATAAATAAATTCTCAAGAATTTATTATTATTGGAGTTATAGAATTAATCATATGATTGAAACTTTTTAAAAACTATTTTGAAAAGATAATTTTTGAAAATTGAGTTTTGATTTAGAAGATTTCAAAAATTAATTTTTTTAAGAATTGAGAATTTGAATTTTAAAATTTGAAATTATAAATTGGGGAATTGAATTTGAAAATTAGGAACATGGAAATTTTGAAATTTGAGACTTTAATTTTTTTTTAAATTGGAAATTTGGGTTTTATAAATTAAAATTTGAAAATTAGATATTTGAATTTTGAAAATTAGGATTTAAAATTTTAGAAATTGAGAATTTTGAATTTGAATTTGGAAATTTGGGGATTTAAAGGAATTAAGAATTTGAAATTGAAATTTTGAAGAAAGGGAAATAAATTCTTAAAATCGATTTGTATTTTAAAAATTAAGATTTTGAAGTTTGGAAATTAGGAATTGGGAATTTTGAAAGAAAAATTAATTTTTTTTCAAGAAATTGATCATTTGAAAAAGAATTTAGGAAAATAGAAATATAAGATTTTGTGAAATTAAGATTGAAACAATGAAATTGGGAAAATTAAGATAAACATAAATTTAAAATTTGTAAAGTAATTTCTGAATTTTAAAATTTATTTTTAAAAATGTTAAAATTGGTAATATAACTAAAAAGAGTAAGAGTATGTCACAAGTTGGTGGTTGGTAAAGTGGCTAAGAGCCTTATTTACAACATAGAGGCCATTGGTTCAAGACCTCATGGGTTTCAAGTGATGTGGCAATAAGTCACAGGTGACATGGTGATAAGCCCTAATGGGTAAGGTTTAAGTAAGTGGGTTGGACTTGATAGGTTGGGTTGGACCTAATGAAGTGGATTTTAATGAAATAATGGATTTTATCTTAGTTGGATTTGGTTAATGGGCTTTAATAGGCTTAGGTAAAAAGTATTTAAAATCTTATTTTTGAGGGTATGTGTTAGGTGTGAATTATATCTTGTTTTGAGCATTCATTTCTAACAATTATTAAGTTCATAATGTTAAATTCACACCTATGTGTTAGGTGTGAATTATATCTTGTTTTGAGCATTCATTTCTAACAATTATTAAGTTCATAATGTTAAATTCACACCTATATCGTTCAATTTCATGCTAAATCCCTCTCTTACTTTGATTTTGCATATAAGGAAGAAACCCCGAGCAAATGAGGCAAGAAGGTGAAGAATTGAGTTTTATGTTGTTGAAGTGCTCATGTCACGACATGGGGTCCTCTCAAGATGAAGGCTACATATTGCCATGTTGCGACATCAACTCATATGATGTTGCGACATAAAGTCATCAGAAGACCAAGACCGAGGAGCAACCACTGCCATGTTATGACATGGATTGTCTTCATGTCATGACATCATGCCTTCAGAAGATCAAGACTTTAAGTATATTCATTGCCATGTCAAGACATCCGAGCTGTTGATGTTGCGACATCAGTACATAATGTGAGCCATGCTTTGAAGCCAAGTCACTACCATGTCGCAACATCAACTGCCTTGATGTCACTACATCAAAGAAATTCTTGAAGCACCATCTCTGCCATGTCACAACGTCAGAGTTGTTGATGTCGCGACATTGCGATGACGGATCACTTTACAGTAGCTATTTTTGGTCAATTGCTTGGCCCATTTTCCGAAGGTATATAAGCAATAAGTAGTACCAATGATTAGGGAGACAATTATTACGGTTAGGGCATGATCTTTGAGAGCTTCTTCCTCTCCTTAGGTGTAAAACCTGGGAAAAATTCAATTTTTATCAACACGGGTAAAACAATAATTTCGATTGAAAACAAAAAATTTTCTAGATCTCGGATGACGAAGCGGACTTCACCATTGAATTCGTCTCGCGAAATCAAGTTACCCCGTCGATTTTCGATAAAAATCGGTCAATGAGTTTTTGGCACCGTTCTCGGGGATAGATGATGAATTTAAAGATCAATATTCTAACCAAAGAGAGAATTTCTAACTTGGACATTTTTCTTTATTTTATCATGTGAGCAATGAAAACACAAAAAGTTTTTAATCACAGAGCTTTATAAGCTACTAAAAATATTTTATGAGCCAAAACTATCATAGTTGTTTCCCACATATTTCATTTAATCTCAGTGTGTTTCTATTTCAGGAAGATAGTAAATGCATAGAAAACCAGAAGCATATCTGCTGCCCTTGGATACATAAATAGAGAGAACACTGAGGAATCTGAGGAAGAGTACAAGTGTTGAATCTAAAAGTATGGCAAATCAAAGAGAAAGACTGCAACCTATTCCAAAAGAAGCAGAAACAGAAAGACCTCAAAGGTAAATGACTATGGAAGACTTTTGGAGGCCTGTTATTCAAGATGAATATTATGCTGTGAGACAGCCTGCCATAGAGGCCAACAATTTGAACTGAAACCAGCCTTGATCACTATGGTACAGCAAACACTGGGCCATCGGCTTATCCTTATGAAGACCCCAATGAGCATATGAGAAGATTGATGAGGATGGCCAATACAGTCAAGTTAAATGGGGTGAGACCATAAGTGATCAAGCTACAGCTTTTTCCCTTTTCACTGAGAGATGTGGCAACAACTTGGTTTGAGTCACTGCCCGATGGATCAGTGAGAAATTGGGAAGAATTAGTAGAGGCTTATATGGGCAGATTCTTCCCTCCAGCCTTGACGTCCGAAGGAAGAGGAGAAATTATAGTCTTCAAGCAAGGGGAGGATGAAAGTCTCTACAACGCATTGGAGAGATACAAGAGACTACTCAAAAGATGCTCTATGCATGGGATAGACTTGACCACTAAGATGGACATTTTCTACCATTCCATGAATTATGCCTCAAAAGGTATAATTGATGCAGCTTGTTGTGGGGCTTTCAAAAAAAGAAGTGCATAGGAGGCAAGGCAGCTGATTGAAGACCTTGCCAAATGCAACTATAAGGCTCCATCTGAAGCTTCCTGTGAGCACACCACTCGAAGGAGCTGCACAGCTTAATCGAATGATCGCCATTGAAGCAAAGCTGGATGCATTAATGAGCTAGCTTGGAAAACATCGAGAGAAGAATGCATACTGCACTTGGAAGGGGGCAATGGGTGAAGGAGAAAGAAGAACAAGGTCAAGAGGGATCAACCTAAGGAGGGCCCTTACTTAAGTCGGGGGAGGCACATTACCTCAATGCTAATGAGCATACTTTCAAGCCCAACCTCACCCTGGTTTACTCATTAGACACCAACATCCTGAACCATGAAACTTCTCATATGGAGTGAGGCACAACAGCAGTCGAGACCGACGTAATTTGAGCAATATCATGCCTCCTCAAGGTTCCAACAACAACAACAGCAGCAACAACTAGCAGGATAGAGAACATAAAATCAGGGGCAGAGGAGATCTAATTCCTTTGAGGACTAGAAGCTTTCTTTCATGGGAGAAAATAACAGGCTACTAAACATTCATGAGCAGAAGTTTGCTGAGCTAGCAGCATTCTAGGCAAACACAACTGTGTTTCAAGCCAATACCAATGCCTTTTTGAAGAATCTGGAGACTCATGTAGGGAAGCTGGCCTTAGCCATGCAGAATTAGTCCAAAGATTCATTCCCGAGTGACCTTAGGAAGAATCCAAAGGACTATATGGCTGTAACTTTAAGAAGTGGCATAGAACTAGAAGAGATGAGAGTTGAAAAGAAGGACATTGAGGAAAAGAAACATGCAGAAATTGGAGAAGAATTTAAGTAGCATAGTTCAGAAATTGCTGAAGAAGATTAAACAACAAAAATGCAACAAGAGCAGCAAGTGGAAAAAGGAAATCTAAGGAAAAAGGAAGAGGTTAAAACTTACAATCCTCAAGTTCCATTCCTCGCAGGTCAAGGCGAAGCTTGCAAGAGCAATTTTTCTGGATTCTCTTAAACATGTTCAAGAAAGATAGAAATCAACATCCCTTTCTCGGAGGCATTGACTCAAATGCCTCACTATGCAAAATTCATTAAGGATATATTAAGCAGAAAGAGAAAAATTGCTGAAGAAGGGGTAGTGAGCCTGGACAAAGAACCTCAGAGCGCAGTTGATCCGTAAGTCTTACCTAAGAAAATGCAAGATCCAAAGTAATCTTTACTATACCCTACAATCAGAATTGATATAGGAAAAGTTAATTATGCGATTCTAGAGCCAACATCAACTTGATGCCTTTGTCTGTGGTTAAAAGACTAAGTTTGGGGGAGCTAAGCCATGACCTTGCAAATGGCAGACAAAACATTAGCCCATCCTGAGGGAACTCTAGAAGATGTACTGATCAAGGTGGGAAAATTCATTTTCCTAGTGGACTTTGTAGTTATTGATATAGAAGAAGACAAACAAGTCCTTAATCAATGTTAGGAAGACCTTTCTTAGCAATACAAATACTTTACGAAGAAAGGAGAATTGACTCTCAAAGTTGGAGATGAGGTAGTGCACTTTAATCTCAATCACATCTTGAAATAACCTGAATTTATTAATGCTGATTTTGAGATTGTAGAAACAAAAGTTCCTATCAGTTTTGAACTAATCAATGATTGTAATTTTCAGAGTTCAATGAACGAGAATGAGATGAATTTCCAGTATCTTGAGCATCTTGAAGGTGAATTTCTTAAATCTCAATTTTTAATTTAAAAGAGGCGCACTAATGGGAAGAAAAATAAGATAGAAAAATCCAATGTGCTATGAAGACAAAGTTGTTCAAGAAAATACAAGCTCAGAGGGATTGATTCTAAAAGAATTTCCTGACTATTTGAAGTATGCTTTCTTCCAAACAGAAAAAGCTAAGTCAGTCATCATTTCAATTGGATTGACTAAGCTTGAAGAACAAAAACTGTTGGAAATTTTAAAATAAGGCGGAAGAAGAAGCCGTCCATGGCGCGATTCAAAGGAATCAGTCTTCATCCGTATGCATAAGATCCATTGAGGAGAATGCTAAACCCATAGAACATCGAGAAGGCTTAATCCACAATGAAAAAGTAGTCGAAAAGAAGTACTTAAAATGACCGAATGCAGTTTCATATATGAAATCTCGATAAATTTCTGGGTGAGCCTAGCTTACGGGTTCTAAGAAGGGAGGATTCACTGTGATAAAAAATGAGAAAAATGAATTGATTCCTACAAGAACTATGATAGGATGGAGAGTGTGTATAGACTATAGAAAATTAAACACTACTACCAGAAAGGATCATTATCCTCTACCTTTCATTGACCAAATGCTAGATAGGTTAGCAGGGCACTCCCATTACTGCTTTCTTGATGGATATTCTAGTTATAAACTAGATTAAGAGTATTCCCGTGAGAATCAAAGAGAAACTACATTTCCATGTCCTTATGGCACCTTTGCTTTCAGAAGGATGCCTTTTGGATTGTGCAATGCTCCTGCCACATTTCAAAGATGTATGATGTCTATGTTTTCTGATTTGGTGGAAGAGGCTATGGAAATCTTATGGATGACTTTCGTGATATGGATCCAAATTTTTAGAGAATTGTTTGGAAAATTTAGAAACAGTACTTCAGAGGTGTCAAGACAAGAATCTAGCTTTAAATTGAGAAAAATGTCATTTCATGGTAACATAAGGTATTGTCTTGGGACACAAGATTTTTGCAGTTGGATTGGAAGTAGACCAAGAAAAAGTTGCTATTATAAAAACTCTCTTGCCACCTACAACAGTCAAGGGAATAAGAAGCTTCCTTGGACATGCTGGTTTTTATAGAAGATTCATAAAGGACTTCTTAAAAATCTCTAGACCATTATGTAGACTATTGGAAAAAGATGCAAATTTTGATTTTGATGAATCATGTAAATTTGCATTTGATGAAATTAAATCCAGATTAGTGACAGCCTTATCATATAAGATACTGGATCAAATAATGATTTTGAAATTATGTGTGATGCTAGCAATTATGCAACGGGAGCCGTATCGGGGACAAAGAATCGAAAGATATTCACATCATATACTATGAAAACTTCAATGGCTAACAACAGGATTACACTACCACAGAAAAGGAGATACTGGCAATAGTGTTTTCTTGTGAAAAATTCAGGCCTTACATATTAGGGTCCCATGTTATAATACACACTGATCATGCTGCAATTAAATATCTTATGGAAAAGAAGGAGGCCAAACCAGGACTAATCAAATGGGTATTACTGCTACAAGAATTTGATCTTGAGATAAAAAACAAGAAGGGTAGTGATAATGTGATAGCTGATCACTTATCTAGATTGGAAAAGACCGCTGAAAAAGAAAAGGAATCGAAATAGCGTAAATTTTCTCCCCGATGCAATGTTTCTATTGTTAGTCCAAAACACCCCGGTATACCGATATTGTCAATTACTTAGCTTATGGAGTTGTGTTGATCTCGAGTTCAAATTTTTACAACAAATGAGAAGAAAATTGAGGACTGATTGCAGATTTTATATTTAGGATGGCCCACTACTTTTTAGAAGAGGAGCAAATATGATCATTAGGAGATGTGTTCCAAAAATAAAACAAGATGAGAGTTATATAAATGTCACATCACCATATGCAGATACTTATAGAGATATAATAGCCCAAAATTCTCCAATCAGGATTTTATTGGACTACTCTATTAAAAGACCGTTTTGAATTTGCAACATTGTGACAATTGTCGAGAATGGGAAACATGCGTAAGAAATGAAAATGCCTCAAGGAATCCTGCAGTGATTATGGCGGGGGATAGACTTCATGGGACCTTTTCCCATCATCATTTGGAATCTTAAGTACATTCTCCTAGCATTGTTATATCAAAATGTGGAAGCAATAGTTGGTCTTAAATGATGCAAGACAATGGATGGGTTCTTACAAAGAAATATTTTGAGCATATTTGGAGCACCAAAAGTAATCATTAGTGATGAGGGAAGCCATTTTGCAAATAAAATTTTTGCAAAACTCATGGTTAGGTATGGAATCAAACACATGATGGGATTGGCTTATCACCCTCAGTCAAATGGGCAAGTTGAAATTTCCAATAGGGAGATTAAGAAATTCAGAGCAAACAAAGGAATAAGCGCGTTAAAAGACTGGGTCTCAGAAAGCTAGATGATGCATTGTGGGCTTAGACCGTTTTACAAAACTCCCATTGGAATGTCCCCATATAGAATTTGTATCAAAACTTTGTCATCTCCCTTTTAGAATTGGAATCAGCCATGGGCCATCAAGAAACTAAACATTGAATTTCAAGCTGCCAAAGAAAAGAGATTACTTCAATTGAATGAACAAGAAGAGTTAAGAAATTAAGCTTATAATAATGTCAGAATCTACAAAGAAAAGACAAAGAAGTGGCATGATCAGAAGATTTTGAGGAGGGAATTCAAAGCAGAAGAACAAGTCCTCTTATACAACTCCAGGCTCAAGCTATTTCTAGGGAAATTGAAGCAGATGGAGTGGTCCTTACTATTAGTGGTGACAAGTACACTTTTGGAGCAAAGAACACTCACAAAGTTGAATCCGAAGTGAATTTAAAGTAATGGTCGCAGATCAAGCGCTATCTTCGATGTAAGCATGACGAAGTTTAATTCTAGATTTTGAAGAGGGAATAAAACTTTGCTGAAATGATGACATTCTGTAGCAAATGTCTAGCTAAAGACATTAAATCTAGCAGCTTCTTGGGAGATAACCCAAGCAAATTTTAATTTTCATAGTTAAATTGGTTTATTAAAATTGGTGTGTTTGAAGTTTTAGTTTTAACTTTGTTAGAAATTTTATTTTGTAGTTTTTGTCAACATTTTCAAGCGACAAGCAAACCACCAGGGAAATGGATGTTATTAGAAGCACACTTTTTCTCAAACCTAAACATGCGTAAAATTGCTACACGGGGAGTATTTATTTCCTCACTTTGTCTAATTCATAATGCATAGTTGAATTGGGGAATGTGAATTTTATTTAGAGCAGCACTGTAAATGGGCTTTATTTGCGGTTTCATGACTCGTGCATTATTGAATATCTTGATGAATTATATCGAGTGAAGAACGAGATTTGTCGTTCTCATACTTCAATTGAGATCGTTGATGTAATATGTGTTTTCACAAGTATGAACCAAGTGGAAGGACTTTATTGCATAATGTCATTTCGGTTGAATGGTTGAAAGTATGAAAATGTGCAAAATTGTGAGGTATGACAGAATTATGTCGCGACAGACAAAGTTATGTCGCGACAGACAAAGTTATGTCGTGGACACTAGCTTGAACTTCACATACGAGACATCGTTCTTTTTGTTATTTAATAAAGAAAATCAAACCTCAGCTCAGTCGTAAGAAATTTTGTCAAGACATACTTTCTTTTTGTCGCAACAAAGTTGGTGCTAACATTTGATTTAACAAGAAAAAGTTTGTCGCGACATGATTCCTTTATGTCGCGACGAATAGCACACATGAACCTAGAAAAAAAAACATGTCGCGACATGACTTTTCTATATCGCGACGTAAATCAACTGGAGCATAGACAAATTTTTATCATGACAATTTTTGCTCTGTCACGAAAAAAATTGCCCTAATCTAAAATAATTGAAATTTTTTTTGTCGCAACATTATTTCTCTATGTCGCGACACAATATTAAAGAGGGCACAAACCCTAGATCAATTTTGTCGTAACAATTAATGAAAGCAACACAACCCTTAGCCTATAAATAGAAATTTTTTTGAAAACTAAAGAGCCACCTACCTCATAAACCTTCAACCCAATCCTTTCCCTTACCAAATCTCTCTCACTCCCTTTCAAAACCCTAGATCCCAAATCTCTCTCTCACAATGTCTGAGTTGACGAACCTAGTTCCAAACCTCAACGAAATCATGGAAGAATATGATGAGAGGGAGAATGAAACAGTTCAATCCGATCTGGTAGAAACAGGGCAAAGTGAAGAAAGAGCTAAAGTAAGAGAAGAACCTGAGCAGCTAGTGGAAGAATCTAGAAAGAGGAAGAGAGGAGATGAAGAGGCAAGAGCAGAAAGTAGTGGAGAAAAAGCGAGTGACTGGATCTCTGATATGGCTTATGTCGCTTATGTCGCCTGGAAGGATAAACTGTAGTATAGAGACTTCATTGGGGAGAGAGGCTTCAGCAAGTGGATTTATCCATTCCAAGAGATTGTTGAGAGTAAGGGATATCACCTCTTCTGCAAGCACAAGACTCTTGGGTTCATAGATGTAGTGAAGGAGTTCTATGCTAACATGGTGGGAATGAAGGATAAGGTAGTGTATGTAAAAGGGAAATGGACATCTCGAAAAGAATGTGATTGACCAGATTTACAATCTATTGGAGATGAATGATGGGCTCAAGTTCAAGAAACCGGTGGAAACACCTAACTTCCCGTAAGATTATGTGACTTCAGCTGACCGGTGGCAAGGGCAAAGTGAATGCCAATTTAAAACCCACATGAATCCACGCTGAGGAGCACAACGAACCGGCAAAGGTGTGGTTTTATTTATGTTCGGGCCATTCTACCTTCAAAGCACCTATGTACAAATAAGGGAAAATGAAGCATTTTTGTATACCATCCCAGCATGGCAAATTTCATATCTTAAAACAAGCTAGAAAACCCACTTGAAAGGTTATGAGAAAATATAGGTCATTCCACCCGCACTTATATCGGTTGTTTTATATTTTGGTGTGCATGAGATTGAGAAGAAGAAAAATCGCCCAGATATTCACCTGAAACTGGTGAATCACCAAGGTTTCAAGAATGAAAAAGGGGGAAAGAGAAGTAGAAGTCATGAGGAGAAAAAATGAAGAACCAAGAAATACAATGTACCACACCTTAAGAGTGAATTCCGAGCTCCAAAATGCAGTAGAAGTGTGAGCCTAGTACTACCTTCCCTTGAGAGATGAGACAAGTCGCTCAAGAAGTGTCAAAGCTAGAGCCTCTAGGTAAAAATGTTGTCGTGTTAGAAATGCTAAAAGCCATGAGGCAAGAAATGCAAGAAAGGGACAACTAGCTGAAAGTCTAACTGCAACTTAGGGATGAGTATATGGATGTTGAGTTGAAAATGAGGGACTAGAATTTGGAAGAAGCCCTAAAGTAGAGAGATGAGGAGTGGAAGAGTAGATGGGAACTAAGAGAACAAGAGATAAGTGAAGAACATGAAGGCAAGAGAAGATTCTTTTCTCTCAGATCATCTCAGGAGAGATAGTGTGCTAATCAAAATCATGAATGAAAAGGAAGATGCCATGGAGAAGAACTTGCTGCATAAGGAAGATGCTTTTGGGTATATGTATAAGGAACATCATAAGGAAATAAGAACTCTGATAGAGAAAAGGGATAAAGAAATGGAGGGCACCCCCGAATCCGCTGTGGAAAAAGCGCTGGATTAAAAGGTTGGATATAATCAACAACAACCTGATCAAGATGTACTCTGCTCAGGGTGAGTTTGAGGGAACCCTGAACTCTATTGGGCAGAGACAAAATGAATTGATCAAGCAAATAGCCCTATCCATGGAGTGGTTTCAGATTCTCACCGTGCCGAGAAGTCAAGAAGTCAAGGCAAACAGCACAATTCTAGATTCCCGAAGTTCTCACTCTCTACGCCCTACATGTTAGATCCATGAATCTACTTTCCTCTCACAGGCGTGAAAGAAGAAGAAAATAGCCTACCCGCTTCTATCCCCTTTTCCCTCTCAGACTAATATCCCATCCTTGAAAAATTCATAATAAAAATAAATAAAAAAAATTCTTGCGTAACTGTGTTCACTCTAATTTTGCATTTCTTATGTGTCTTATTTGTGTTTTCTTTCTTTTTGTTTGCTTTTGAATAAATTGAAATTGATGAAGTTTCAGTGAATAGCTTGCCTGAATAATGGAGAAACCAGTTTACCCAAATCTAATTGTTAAATTGTTGTGACTTGTTTGGTTGAATGGAAGTGATGAAAGAATGAAATTGTGGTTGTGTTGAATTTTTTCTCGAATAATTCTTTTTATTTAAATGAACTTTCTAACTTGTTAAACAACACAACAACAAATATGGAAACCAAACAAACAATTTAATAGATGCATTTGAGGTAGGATGCGTAGAATTGAAAAAGGAAAGTTGTAAGAATAGTAATAAAGGTGTTGAACTTCAAGAATAAAGAAGATTGCAACAACTTGATGGAACAGATAAGACCTATAACTCTGCTTTTGTAAACACTTGGTTATAAAAATCCCGATAAGCTTGTACATGGTCACCAGATTGAAACAATCAGGCTAAGATTAAGGACATCTTCTCGATCTATCACAGAATTCTAATGTTCTAGAACTCATGGATTATTAGTCAAGGCGAAATGCTAGGCAATACCACTAACTAGAAATGATATAGGCCATTGTTGAGACCAAATGATGTATATATGAAAATATGGCCAAGGGAGTGAATGTGGTAAATACTCAAAAATTGATTTGAAACAAAAGTAAGTGTACTCAAAAACTGAAATGAAAAGTATTATCAACACTAACCCCTTCCGCAAGTGCACGGTGGTCATACAATAAAGTGGACTCTAAAAAGTCCCGACATCGTAATCGACGAGGATTGGAGGTTCCTCAGCTGTGAATTTGACACCCCGACACAAGGGCTCTTCATTATATAGGCGACCAAAGATGTGGGCAAAATCAATTTAATTGAAATAAAAACTGATTTAAAACTAATCATAAAATCTACCAAATAAAAACCTACTTAATTCTAAAAGGTATGAAGAGAGGCACTAGAGATGGGGATAATTATTTACAAAACTGTTTGCATTTCCTTGGAAGCACAACATTTGTGAGTTGAATGCTGGATTTGTCCAAGAGTAATGTAGTATAGCTTGGATTTCTCCATACACCATACATTTCACTAATTAGAGATCCATGTTCCTTTCAGAGACATGAGTCTAATCAAGCATTTAAAATCTAACCCTCTTTAAGATTCGATTGTTTTTATTTTCCAATACTTCACAACCTTTTTCTAAATCAAGAATTCTTGCCCCTATAGATGTGATTATGTTTCCCAATTTAATCGTATCTCGTCATTTAAATCTAATAAAATTTTCTATCTCCTTGATTAGATCATTGCTAACACGATCGGCATCATTCTATCAATTTGAAGTGAGATTCAAACATTAAATATATATATCACTTAATTAATCCTCACACCATGAGTAAATTAGTGATCTATCAAAGTAATCTTTATAGTTCATTAGTTCCATAATATTAGTCTAACATACCCCCAAGTTACTGCTCTTTACTCTCAGGAATGTTCATCTCCGTGTCACTCAAAGGGCCTCCTAGAAATCAGAGCAAGATACATCTATTTTCTGGGTATAAGCTACTAATATTCCAAACAGTTAATTATATGAACAATACCAATTATATAAATTCAGCTTTCTTCAAACCCCACAAATAATCGGTAGGAAACCCGCAAATCGAATGTTCAATAATTAATCCCCACCCCAGAGGGTGTTTAATGTTCCATTACCTGGATCCAAACTATCACCAATCAAACAAAAAGTAAGAAATGAAGAAAAATCAAGAGACAAGGGAGAGAGAAATCTAGATTTTAGCTTCAATCTTATCCGAACAAGAATGAAATCGACCTCAAGTATACAGCACCGAAATCTCTTCAATAGAAATAAAAATATGCTCTAAAACTACTCTAAGATCTATTACAAATCAAAATCTGCAGCAAAACTAAGAAAAATGGGCAGTTTAGAGAAAGAAACCCCATGAGAGGTGTTCTCCCACCTTCCCCGTTCCCCTAAACACCTAAAAAGCGAGTATTTATAATCCTATGGTGAAATGAGCTTGAAAACAAGCCAAGATATCCATTTTTGATGCGGTTTTTTCGGTATTTTGTTCATACGCTTTTTTTCTGCCACATGTTTTTCTCACATGATATTATAAAGTTTTTTTTTTTGTCACGACATAGTTTTCTCCTCGTCAGGATAGAAGTTTTCTCCGTTGCAAATGCAGTTTCTTCTATTGCAACAAATTTCGCTAAGCATGCAGCTTTCATGAAACTCTCATCAACAACTTTGTTACGATAGAGTTTTCTCTGTTGCGACAGAGTTTCTTTGTTGCAACAAAAAACTTTGTTACGATAGAGTTTTCTCTGTCGCGACAGAGTTTCTTTCTTGCAACAGAACTCACGCAAACAGTTTTCTAAGTACGCTTTCATTCAAATTGTCGCATTTACAACTTCTTCATTTTAACTCGGATTTGGGTGTGTGAGGTGTCGTTGGAAAGATCTTTGAATGTAGAATGTAAACATGAGTAGGGTTGGACCATTTGATGCTCCAGATGATATAGAAAATTTATCTTCTTAATGACGCATTGTGAGACATCTGGTTAACTCTCTTTTTGGAAACATTTTGCATCTTTTCTTACTAAATCACTTGCTTTCTATAAAAATCCCTCGAAACTAAGTTTAGAGGAAATGCTATGAGCCTACATTAATATGGATATAAAAATGCTCAAAATAGCACATGTGAAATGAACTCAAACATAGAGATGAGTTGTTCACTCATCGCCCATCCTTGAAGTTTGCCTTTCAAAGCTTCTACTCTCAAGGATATGCGTAAGCATATACACTAGTTCCTTATTTGAGCCTATAGCCAATCTCATCATCAACTAGCAAATGAGAAGCACAATTTCTTCCTTAAACATAATCCTACAGTAAAGAACCCTTATTTGCCCAAATTACAAGATAAAATACATCAATGACATAAAATGACAAGTTTGGGGGAATATTATTTTAAGAGAAGGGGGGAAAAGGGTTGAGAAAGAAAAATTCATTGAGATGAGGAGATATGAAGAAAATTAAGAAAGAAAAGCTGTAAAAAGAAAAACATCAAGGAGGAATGAGTTTGGTCTTGTAGCCTTCCTCCCTTGAACAATTAAATTCTTAGGGTGTTGACACTGGTGTACTAATACTGGCGGTATGGGAGTTACTAACTTGAGAAGTTAGAATTAAGGGTGGTAGAAGCTTAAAAGACAAAATATTTGCATAGATTTCCTGACCTTGGTGAGAGATGAAAGATGAAAAGCTTGAAAGATAAGGAAATACAGAGTCTGAGTGTGGTCAATAGAAAAAAAAAAATCTCTGGCTAGAATATCGAAAGAATCACATAAACTGATGGAAGGATAGAAACTTGAAATCATGAGAAATCAAGGATGCATAATGAAGGCAAGAGTGTTAGGTTGTCAATAAAGTCTGGGTAGAGTGGAGGCCTAAATTGTGGCAATTATCTACTAATTGCAGCGATACATTACAAGGCTAGACCTATTTGATCACGAGAGGGTGATGATATGCTTATATTAGTGGAATTATGCAATAAACAAGCATATAACTGACTTTAAGACGAAAAGAAGCATGCTAGTAGGTATTATCCCGGAAGATAAACTAATCTACCAGAAGAAAGGAAGACAACACTCACAAATAAGGGTTGAATGATTAAATTGTTTACACTATATGAATTATTTGTTTGTTCAGTAAACTTAATTGAAAATCTTCTTGATTCTAGATTGGAAACACATTTAGAAATAATTGTACAACTGACTTATGTTTCCTGCCTAATTGTGGATTCAATAGAAAAATGTCCTTAAAAATAAAAGCTAAATTGTTTGAGAACAAACAAAATTTTCTTTTCTTTGCTTGGGGATAAGCAACACTTTAAGTTTTGAGGAATTTGATGAATCCTAAACTCATCTAGTTTTAATCTATTTTTTGGCATATTTTTAGTAGTTTAAGATATATTTTAATGCCGATTTATAGAATATTCACCAACTTTGTGTTTTGCAGGTTTTAATTGAAAAAAGAGATAATTTCAGCATAAAAGAAGAAAAAAAAGTGGCAAATGCAGCAAAGTCTGTCGCGACATATAGTTTTTGTGTGTCGCGACAGAATTTCAAGCAAACCAGAAGAACTATGTCGCGGCAGGCGGTATGTAAGCAACAAAGTCAAAGTGAACTCAAGGCATAAATCGAATCTGCATCGCGACAAGGGTTTTACATCACCGACATTGATGAAGAAGGAAATGTAAAGAAAGGCGTAGTGACACTCTTAACTTTATTGTGACAATGATCGAAAAACAAATCGCAAGGAACTTTCGGGACAATCATAACTCTGCCATAACTATGAAAGTATGAAGATTAGCATGAACTGCATCGAGACAAAGCAGTCTGTCGCGATAGAAAATGGCAAGGATATAACCACCAAATTCAATTTAAGCAAGAGTGTTGTTTATTTATGTGATTTTCTATGGGATTGGCTGAGAAAGCAATTCTATCGTGACAGGGAAAACTCTGTCGCGACATAACATTCAGTGTTCACAACAAATAGCAACATAACTTTATCATGACAAAGATTATTTTGTCATAATGAAATATGAGGTTGAGGTGAGCGTGGCCGCGACAAGAGGAATTCTACATTGTGACAAGAAGTCGAAGCGATACAAGAGGAATGGCGACAAAGGAAATTCGTATTTGTTTCAATTAAATTGAAGAAACTTAAAATCTTTGTCGCGACAATGAAGTTTATGTTAAGCGATAATAAAATTAATAAGTGATAGAACTCTGTCGAGATGAAGAAAGTGTATCATTACAAAATGAATGAGGCGAGATCAGCAGACACAAGTGTGTAGTGACAAGGATTTTTATGTCGCAACAAACAGTTCAGCCAGCGACAAGGACCAGAGAAGAAAAGTCTATTGCGACAAAAGAAAAATTATGTCGCGACAGAGTAGACAAGCTTAAGAGAAAAATGCTTGTCTTGACAAAGAAAATTATGTCGCGACAGTTTCTAGAGGCAAAAGTGTATAAATAGATGGATCACCAGCCAAATTTACAGTAGCCATTGACACAAGCGAATCCCTATTTGTTGTGACAAAGAACAGACTAATACATGAAAACTCACATTGAAACATTATCAAAGTCTATCGCGACGAGTCGAGACTAAACGGAAAACTGTCACGACATAAAATTGCATGCTACAATAGAAGCCAATGACAAAGACTAAAAACTCTGTCGCTATAGAACTTTCTATGTCGCAACAGAGCGACCAAATTTGTCACACCAGTTCAGATCGTGAGATTGGATCCAAGCGGATTCGAGTCTGAGACCATATATTAGGACTCTTCCACAGTTTTTTAAAGTGAACTGTACTGTAGGTATGGTCCATCTTACTCCGCAAGAATCAAATATTATGATCAAAAGAACTACCCACTGGAGTGGTGTCCATCAAAATCTGAACACATATAAATGAGTCTGAGCTGCTTATACATATACAAAGCAACTTTACATTTCAGTACATATTCGAGGAGTGCGGGACCCTGCGCAGTGAACCCTTGCGGTGTGTTGGCCCATACGTATGCGGATGTTTTGAGCGTCTTCTCCTGTACTGTGGATTAAACCCGTGCTAAGCTTTACGCTTAGTGGGAAATATATCTTATACAGAAACACATGCATTTTAAATTGAATCACAAATAACATAAAATGATAACAGTTCCATGGATTCTTAGGGAGTGGAACTAATATACTTGTTATCCTTAAACATTTGCATACATACTTATCCTTATAACAAACTTATGCCTTCACATCGCAGTGTGTAGGGATTGAGCTTTGCCTCATTTATAACAAACTTATACTTACTTGGGTCTTACGCTCATATGAGACTTATTCTTATTTGGATCTTTGCTGCTCACCGCGGAAAAAACCTTCTGGTGGATCTTATACTTATAGCATTCGGATCTTATACTTATAGCATTCGGATCTTATATTTATAGCATTCGGATCTTCTACTTATAGCAGACTTATTCTTATACGGATATCCCGTAGGACACATACTTGTGGATTCCTCGTATAAGTGCGAACTTATACATATACTTAAGCAATTGCTATCCACCATCATATGTTATCTCAAGTTTATACTTGTTTAGGGCTCGGGTGGGATTACGAACTTATACTTATACAAAGGTACTTATGCACGTGCGGTACTTATAATCTATCTGTGGATCATAGTAGGAGTTCTGAGATATTCACAGACGATATCTTTTAAGTGTGAGACTTATTCTTATCTGAAATTGCAGTAAATTACTACTTGTTCAAATGTCGAGAGCTTTGCAGTAGCATATCAGAAACTTATCTTATGCTCATCTGGGTGCGTAGGTACTCTTTGAGTTTATCCTTATCGGAACTATGCGGAATGCGCGTGGGTACTCTGATTAATGGGGAATCACGAAGTTCCAGTGGGGTGCCTGCAGAAGTGTCGAATACGAGGTACTCAAGTGGTGCTTTGAACTATATTTATGCGAGGAGATGCTTTGTGTCTTGTACTTGTGCTCTGAGTATATCCTTGTCTTTACGGATCTTATCTTTTGGTATTCTGAGCTTATACATGTATTTGGATCTTATACATGCCGTCTGGGAAAGACTTATGCTTATCTTCACGTATCTTATCTTTGGTGTTCTAAAGCCCCAGTTCTTATATTTGAGATCTTATTCACTGCTAAAATTGCCCATTAGAGTACGATAAGTGAGCAATTCGGACTTATGTTGATATATCATATGGGCATTAGTCCATGCTGATCTGGAATCACAGCGAGAATGCGTATCTTAGGATTCATCTGGTCGAAGCGTATCAAACAAATGGATTTATGGTTTATATGACCTATATTCGATTCTGGCCCGATTGAATTGCGGCGGTACTATTGGACTGCTCTTATTTTATCGTCGGTGCCGTGGGGTACTACTGGACTTATACTTATTTGCGATCGAGGTACTGTAGGTACTCTGGAACTTATACTTATTTTACCTATACGGGAGTACTCGTGGGTACTACGGAACTTATTGCTTATTTTCTGGAATACGGGATGCTGGAGTGGGTGCACTCTGGTGTCGGATACGGGAGTGCCGGGTAGGTCTTACGGGACAATAAGATACGGGGAGTGCAGTAGGTACTAGAACTTGATCAGGATCAGGGTACCAGTGAATTTCTGAGCAGAATCAGGGTACATTTAGATCTTTGCTCTTATTCTTTATTTAATTGTCCTTATCATATAAGCTGTTTGACCTGGAGCCAGTATCCCAAGGATGAGTGGGCAAAACAATAAGTACCCGAAGATACTATACGGTACGGAGAGTGTCGTGCTTTAATCGGAGACGAGTGCCACCCAGCACTTGCGGGATGGGAGTCAGTGTCGGGAGTACCAAAGTATAATCGGGTCTTATTAACTGTCGAGTGCAAGAGTGCCCCTAAATGGTAGTCTTGGGAGCACTAATCGAGGATGCAGAAGTACTATTCGGGGTGCGGAGCACTGTCGGGAGTCAGGAAGTACTAATCGAGAGTGCGGAGCACTAATGGGACCCAAGGAGTGCTGTGTCATTGAATAACTAGTCTTAGGCAGTTTTACAATTTATGAGTTCAGTAACTTGATATTTTATAATAGGGGCATTCTTAGCCACATTATGTGTTCATGACATATTTTATTTCACGTTCATGGTTACGTTTCAGTTCGTTTTCATATTTCATATCATATTTATGTTTCATGAGACACCGCTATACATTTGCATTTATATTTTTAAGTATTTACTATTACATATGACATTTCATATACTTGTCTTAGTATAGTAACTATGTATTCACATCATTCATGTGTTAAGTCCCTCTATGAATCTATTTTGCTTGAAATTGGAATCATTCAATGGGATCATCCAAACTCAAGTTATGGCATTTTCATGCCAACTAGTCGGTTTCACCAGGTTTTAGAGGACAGTTACTGTCTTCATTTTACGTTTGCCATCTCCATTTTTGACACTGGTTCTTTGTACTGTTAAAAACTAAGGTGCTATGAGTTCTCCCCTCAGCTGGAATCACTTGTCGAGCAAGACTCAAGATCGATCGAGAAACAACTCGGACTACTCTATATGATCAAGCGTCGAAATTGGCTTGCCGCACTGAGTGAATTTTTGGGCCACTTAGAGTCGAAATTAGAAGGTGAATATTTATATATGTTTGGTTTCCTTGAAGTCTATTTTAATTAGCCCACTTGAATCCATAAAATCGGGACCAAGAAATAAAATGATTGTAACAAAATATGAAAGCTATTGGTCGAAATAAGGAAACGGGCGTCACATGTGGAGTACACCCCTAACATATACCCGGTGCAGTGTTTGTTAAGCGCCAGGCCAGGCTCCAACATGTGCGGTACATGTTCGAGGTGTACCAGTACATGTCGAAATTTACCTTACAAAAATATTATTTCTCATTTTCTTGTGCACTTTCTTTACATAGATCACTCCCTATTACATCCTTTATAAAAAAACTAACATGGAATCCCCTCAAACACTCACTGACACACTTTTAATTTGCAAAGAATCTAAGATTCAAACCAAATTTACTGTTTCTGCAAAACCTTGGAATTGTGGAAGTTTCCATATCTCTGTATCAAAACTAGGGCTTTTTAGACAAACCATGATCGAGTTAGGATGTCATTTCAATGAATAGATAAGGGAACCAAATAAAACCTAACCAATCCATATCCAAATGAATTCGTAACAAAATCATGCTAGAATCCATAATTTCCATGCAAAAATTAGGAGAATCCTTCAAGATTGTATAACCAGGTTCATATTCCTCCTCTTCTTCTCCTTCCTCTTCCTCTTCCTCTTCTTCCCATTCAGTCTCTTGTTTGGGGGCTTAAGTGGTTATTTTTCTGTGGTCTGCCTCCTCTGTCATATAGGTTTTCATTAATTGCCTTATAGTCCTCCAACTCTTGACTAGCTGACATAAGTTTTCCCATTATATTGTTTTGGCCTCTATTCTTATCAAACTATGCTTTTATGCCCCCTTTTTACAAATGACAATATTGTCCTTAAGTCTTGTACAAATTCCAGGTATCTAATTTTCCATGTTTTAGCATTTGACTCAAGAGCATTTGAGAAGTGAAGCTTACAAAATGCCCTAAATCTTCTTGCTGGGAGTATGTTTTGGTGATTTACAAAATTGACCTCAAGATTTAAGGATTCATAGCATTTTTGAAGTGAGGACCTGACATTGAAAGTCTATAAATAGACACATCTAGAGACCTTGTCTTGCGTGCAATTCAGGGACTTACGGTTGGTTAGGGGGCTCTTTGTATTTATTTTTCTTTTATTTCCTTTGCTTGAAGTGATTATGTTTTAGAATGGTTTTTAGTCAATTTTTTGTTTATTTTCTGGAGTTGAGTAATGAACTAATGTGCAGCTTCGAGCTGGAATTTCTTGTAAAATTTTCTCTTTCATTACTGTTTTGAATAAAATGGAGTTTGGAAAATTTATGGAGTTCATTTATTTCAGTTCGTTTACACTTTTAGTGAATTTTCCTGATCAGTTAGTCATTGATATGAGTTAACCAGTTTTGAAAGGTTGCTCTCTCTGGGAATGGGTTGATAATGATTGTTATGTTTCTGCACAAAGTGGAAGAACACCTTAGTTAGAATTCTTGAATTTATTTTATTGGTATTATTTTTTGAACTTAATTGTTTCAAGTACTAGTACCATGTACTCAAACAAAGTTTTATATCTTGCTCTGATTTTCAAGAGGCCCTCTGCGTGACACAAAGATGGAGGGGAACTCCACGAAGAGTGTAGAGTAGTTCTTTGTGGGTATGGTAGACTAATACTTTGGAACTAATGAACTCCGAAAGATTACTCATATAGATCACTAACTTACTAATGGTTTGAGGATAGTTTGATGAAGTATCAGTTTAATCACTCAGAGGTTTCTCCTATTTATGGAAGAAAAGTTAAAATCTCATGTTGGCAAGATAATGAATTCAGGAATTTAATCAGTATTGAAGGATGAGGTGCCAACCAAGTTGGAGAAGTCTTGCAATATGTCTATAGGGGCAAGAATTCTTCAGTTCTAAGATTTGGGTGTGAAGTACTGAAAAGGAAAAGTATTGTAATTATGAATTACAAGTAACTAATTAGACCCATGATTTCGAAAGAAACATGAATTTCTAACTAGTGAAATGTACGGTTAAGGAGAAACCAAAATTATACCTCTTTATGTATCTTTTGTAAATTGAACTTTCAAGCGATGGCTTAGCTATGAACTAAATGGTGCAGAAATTGATAATTATTCATTGGTCTATTTCCCAGTGTTGTCTCACTTAGTGAACTCTCAATTCCATTCTTATTAATATTTTTTTATGTATACTAGTGAAATTACTTTATTATTATTTTATTTGTTCTCTAATCATCTTAATATTAGAGTTCAAATAGTAAGGATCTTGACTAGTTGGGGAATTTAGTCTTGTGATTTATCATCAATCCTCATTAGAACGATATTTGTATAATAAAAATCCACTTTTATTACTTGTGCGATATCATGCTAGGTGATTAGACTAATCAAATTTGTAATGAATTCAATTTACAAAAAGGACAAACACATATTTTCATCAAAATCTGTCAACAAGTTTTTGGCGCTATTACCAGGGATTAGATAATAGTCCTTGGGTGGTAGAGTCATAACTTTGTATGCACAATTTGGTAAATTAACAAAATTTTGGCAACAATGCTAATTACTTGGCAATTTGGTCTATATAAAAATGGGTCAACAATTACCCTTAGTCATCAATATTGCTTGGTTTAGGGAAGAATTAGGTAATCATCATCTATTTTGATCTCCTAAGACTCTAGAACTTGTTCAATTACCTTTTAAGGTGAAATCCTAGGTGATACAAAAATTAGGAGATGATATAGGCCATCCTCATATTGATTGAACCTTTTAACTACCCTTTGTTATTCGCAATTACCTAATTAGACACAGACCTTCACCAATTCTTGAAACCGGAGTGAACACCATAGCCCTCTTTGTTAAATATCCTCTAATTAAATATCCTTGTTTACCCTCGACATGTTTTCATCAATGCAACATTAGGAGAGAACATTTTGTGTGAATTGGGAGTTTGGGTGAGGAATTTGCAAGAAATGTAATCAAAGGAAGTTAGGTGAGAAAAAGAAAGAAAGAAAAAGTCAAGGAGGTGTAAGTTTAGCCTTGTAGCCTTCCCATCTTGAGTGATTAAGTCCGTAAGGGTGTTTTAACACCTAGTACCCTAAGACCAACTGTTCTAGGAGTTGTTGACTTAAAGCTCGTTACATGAGGTAGGTAGAAAGCTTAAGAGGGTTGAACATTCCACTACTCCATTTCTTGAAATCTATGAAGAATAAAACATCTTGGTGTTCTTGTGAAGATGGTGAAAATGAGCTAAGTTTGGGGGAACAACTATGTGATAAAAGATGTATGAGATAAGTTTGGGGAAGACTTAAGGATTCAATGATGAAAGAAAGTGAAATGAGAAAGGATGAGTCGGCTCTTGAGTGAAAATAGAAATTTGCGTGTTTTGGGTAAATATGAACCTAAACCACCTATTCAACTACCCTTTACCTAAGTCATACATTACAAGCTATATAAAGACATATTTGATCTTAAGAGTTGCGCATTGCCTACATTAGTGGAGAATGGTATGCCTAGCAAGCCTATGGAGTCTATATTTGTGACGCCCCAAAATCGGGGTGTCTCGTTGACCATCGTCAACCCGCGGAAATCTACGTGTCTCACGTCATGAGACCCATACATGCGTAAAGCATTGATGGGGCCCGGCATCCATCCTGACACAAAATGTATATTTTATACAAAAGATTTTAATTACAATTTGTTTTGATTACAATTATCCAAGGCGGGTCTTTGCCCGATTTCTACAAAATATATAATAAGGCCACATGTGGCCATTTCTTAGCCTCTAAGACCTCGGATGCGTCCCATCCCCAGGTGCGCCTTCGGTACCTGAAATAATTTTTCCCTCGATAGGGTGAGCAACGCTCAGTAGTGGAATTTTCCTACATGGGTTACTCCTAGCTTTAAGTCTTTCGTGCGATATTACGTAAGCATTCAACCTTTGTCTTAATATATCACTCATGCATATATTAACATAAATTAAATCACCACATCATGTTAACACATCAATTTCCATGCATTGACATGTTAAATTCTACACAATTAAAGCCATCCAATTCAAGCAATATTTTGCTTGAAACACACACGGGCCAATTTCGATCCAACCAACCAAACCGGGACTATTTTTTAACGGTCCTAAGCGAGCGATGGAGTTGTCGGGTGACCCGCTCCTGGCTATCAGTTCAGCTTTTGTGGAACCAAAATCCATAATATTCCTTAGTCTCATACACACAAAACATAATTTAATGCATAGAATTATCACACAAGTTATGAAGCGACCGTGGACTATCAACGAGCACAAAATTTCCACCTCGATCGAGATTTAGGGCCAGGTGACGGCCGCATTTCGCGATGCCGAAATCAAGCCGAAGCCGTTAACAAGCAGCAAATAAAATAAACCAAGTAGGAGAAAACTCCACACCTTCACAGAGTTTGTCGAAACTCCCAAAACCGGGTACCACGCGTGGCCTTGCGTGGAAAGCAGCTTTTCTTCTTGTCCCCGGGCGGCAGATGGTGGAGTAGTTAGAGATTCTAGAGATAAGGTAGAGCTTCTCTCTCTAAAACTCCCTCTCTTTTCTCTCTCCTACGGTTTGCTCCCTCTCTCTCTTCCTCTCTCCTTCTCTTCTCCCAACCAATTTGGTCAAAATGGAGACAAGAGAAAAGTCCTCTCAATGCCACATGTCCATCATCTATTTGCTCGTAAGATTCCGCTTATCCGCTATCATTAACTTAGATTTCATCTAATGACATGATGCCATGTGTCTCATGTAGATTCATGAGCTCAATGTTTGACTTGCTCTCAGCCGGTTGACACGTGGCGCCTTTTAATCCTCACAAGGTGCCGGGTGTCCTTGCCACAGTTGCCTCCAGCGTGAAATTTCGATTGTACCGAATTCGTGAGAATTCGGCATGGTAGTTAGATTTCGCGAGGACAATTCAACGGTTAAGTCCGTTTAGATCATCAGAGATCTAGAAAATTTCGATTTTGACCCGAGAAATTATAATTTCTTAATTTTCGAAGAAAAAATTAGATTTTTCGGGGTTTATGATATTCATAAGTCATGGAAACATGATATACTATAAGATATCTGATTGATTAAGTTCTTTTAATTCATCTAAAGCAATTAGCCATAAGAGGGTAGGACTTCACACACACTCATGAAGGAATTTGTGGATTAAGTTTGTTCAATTCATGGTGATATGTTATATAGTGAATCATGTCTTCTTTCTTTATATTGTTGAATAGTTCGACCCACACGAGAGCAAATAAGCACAAGGTGCTATCACATTCAGCTCAACAAGTTTTATTTTCTTTTGAGAAAATGTGTAGTTTCTTTGCTTGAGGACAAACAAAAGGGTAAGTTTTGGGGGTATTTGTTAGGTGTGAATTATATTTTGTTTTGAGCATTCATTTCTTACAATTATTGAGTTCGTAATATTAAATTCACACCTATATAGTTCAATTGCAAGCTTAATCCCTCTCTTACTTTGATTTTGCATATTGATAAAGAAGAAAACCTAAGCAATTGAGGTAAGAAGGTGAAGAATTGAGGTTTATGTTAACATTGGAAGTGCTCGTAATCGCGATATGGGGTCCCCCTTAGATAGAAGGCTATCTTGCCGTATCATGACATCATGTCATCAGGAAGACCAAGACCGAGGCAAGCCACTACATATCAGCGACATCGTACCTTCGAGAGAGATCAAGACTTGAAGTATATTCACTACCATCTCGCCTCCAGGAGAGTACATTGATGTCGTGACATATTTATATCTGAGCCATGTTCTGAAGCCAAGTCACTACCATGTCGCGACATTAACTACCTTGATGTCGAGACTATCAAAGTACTAGGCTTGTCATTTTACGCCATGTCAGCGACAGTACAACTATAGATCACTTTACAACAACTATTTTTGGCCCATTTTTTGAGGGTATATAAGCAATACGTTGTACCAATGATTAAGGAGACAATTACTAGGGTTGGTTACTGACATTAATGTTTAATTTATATAATTTTTAGAATGATTTTGTGAATGTTTGCTTGTGTTAATGCTTATTAATGTAGAGTTGGAATTACTATGGTTTTATCCAATTAAAACGTGTTGAGATTTGTGCTTGAGACCTAGTGATTCAGCTGAAAGTTAACATTTCCCCTCACATTCTTTGGTGTCGTGGAAGTGCAACCATAGTCTCCATGTTGTGGAGGTTCGTGGAGACCTTGTGGGTTAACAGGAATCCCTTGAGCATTTTGATTAAACATTGGTTGTTGACTCCCGGGGTGGTCCATTTGAGGTGTAAGATTCTCTTGAAACAATGGACTTAATATGGGTTCTTCACAATCTCTTGGAGGTACAATTCTTACAAGTCGGCGTTGCTCGTTGCGAGTCCAAACTGACATGCACTAATCCTACCCACTTCAAGTAAACACCCACCTAGATTTCTCACAAAAACAAATTAAAAAGAAAAGTAGAGAACGTACCGGATTTTCAATGCAATTGCAAATTACCTCTAGCTCTCTTCAGATCAACTGGATTGATCGCCACTCCCCGGCAACGGCGCCAAAAATGCTTCGTACTTATTCGTATGCTGAATTGTATTCCCAAGCGTAGGAATTAAAGTTGTCTAGCATTGTAATACTGTGGGAGTTCCAAGTCATCTCCACGAAGTGGTCTAATTGTTGATCCTTAGGAGCTATTCTCCAAAAGTGTGTATTTGAAAAAAGGAAGTATGGGGTTGTGGTTGGTTGATTCGAGATTGATTAAATTAGTATTTTAAAATGAAGATAATTCTTGGGATTCTTGAGTTTCGGCTCACCGTACTCGTATAATTCCCACCTCTTAGTTTATAGTCTCATCTAAGAGCCATTGATGAATGGTCTTCGATGGAATATTTTGCTTTAAACGCTCAATTAGAATGAAAAACGACCGAGGAATGTTAAACACTTGTTCCACAATTAATTCAGACTCTTAGCTTGCATTTGAAATCAAGTACAACGTGTACCTCGTTCACACGTTGTCAAGAGGATGCCCAACTAAGGTTTTATAAAGTTTCTCTACAAGTGATTAACATCACACAATCCCATTGAAGTATAAAAGAGGAATTGGGGATATTACCTTGATCGAGGTGAGTTTCATAGTGAACCTAGCATAAAGTTTAGAATTCCATGGAATTATAAGGCAAATTATAATTGAAATGATTTCTTCATGAGCTAGAAATAGTTCAGTGAAATAGAATCAATATAAATCAAGAGAGAAAGCGAGATGTGTGTTTCCTGCGAAGATTACATATGCTTGAAATCAACAATGCGAGGAAAAATAGAGTCTTCAACCTAATCTATAAAAACTTATGGAAACTATGGAAAGAACGCTATCTATGAAACCTAACCCTCGGAATCAAAATTTGCATATAGCTATCCTTTAGCTTTTATACCCTTTTTCCATTGTGATCCACGTATTAGTTGAATGTGAGAGCGGTGCCTTTCATTAGAATCGAATTCCTGCTCAATTCTGGCAATTCTCACCGCGGGTGTGCAGTGCGGAGTTAGTGGTGTCTGAGTGCGGGTTGCTCTACGCCACTTTTACTGCATGGGTGTGCGTGCAGGTTGAAGGTGTGCAGGTGGGTTGACCCTTTGGTGCTTACGCATGGGTGTATCGGTCTGGGTTTGAAGGTGTGCAGTGCAGGTTGCTCTGCACTTGTTTCCCAACTTGTTTGCATTTCCCGAAACTTCACCAAGCGGTTGCCATCATCCTGATGATCCATATTCAAACTGGGACACGAACTCTAGTAACAATTATATGAAACACTTAGAAAAACACATGCGAGTCCGAAACACGAAAACAATTAAAAGTACCTATTCTTATGCAAAATGTGAGCAAAGTATGACTTGAAGGTGTTGAATTCCGACATAATTATTGCTCTTTTGTGTATTTAACACCTAGAGTAGGAAAGATTGACCTAGGGTTTCCAGAGTGATGGCTGTAAATTGACACGAGGCCTTGACCAAGGCTTCGAAATGTATTTCAATTGGTAAAATTAATTTAGCCTAATCAAATAAGTTTAGGAAATTAGCAATGACTAGTACTAAACGGATTTTATTAGGGTAAAGCATCAATTAGGCATTGTTCCGAATTTGTAAGGACCTAGCAGTGATCAAATCTAGCATAGTTCATGTTTTCTTATTGTAAGGACCTAGCGGTAACCAATAAGATACCTAAGGGGAAAATGTCTTAGAAAAGTATTACACTCAATCACCAAGAAGGACCTAGCGATGAATAGGAAGTTAGTACGAGAAATTGAGATGAGTCACGAAAGTGAGAGCCTCATACTAATTTCCCTTGAGAAAGCAAAAGCATACATTCCCATAATTTGCTCTTATCGAATATAAACCATAAGCATTAATTGAAGTAACTAACCCTAGTTTCTTACCTTAAGTTTTATTCTTCAAAGTCTTATTTTCTTTGGAAATCTCCACATTATTCAAATTCATTTGTTTTGGTATAGCTTTAGTGTAGTTAGATCATAAATTCATCAGTAAAATCAGTAGCTTGAATAGTGAAAGGATCAATTAGCCAAGGTACTCAGTCACAATAAAACTTGCCCTCGCATTAGGATGATATCTGAACTTTCTAGTCCATTTTACTACTTATATGACCCATGCACTTGCGATATATTAGGTTTGCATAAATTTTTATATATAACAAACACCCGACCACAACCTAACAGTATGATGTGGCAGTGGATCTCAGGTGACATGGCAATGAGCCCTAATGAGATAGGTTTAAGCAAGTGGGTTGATCATAATGGGTTGGGTTTGATGGGCTGGACTTGAACCTAATAGGTTGGGTTGGACCTAATGAACTAGGTTTTAATGAGGTAATGGATTCAAACTTAGTTGGATTTGGTTAATGGGTCCCAAATGGGATTAGAGGATAAGCGGCCTAATGGATTTAAGTAATGAGTCTCTAATGGGCTTAGAGGACAATACCTACATACAAGTATATTAATAAAGAATAAAATATTATACATGGAAGGACATTAAAATAACAAATTCAATGAATTAGTAAAATAAAATATATGGAAGAACACTATTAAAACATTATATTTGAATTAAATATATGAAAGGAAACATATTACTATTAAACAATGAATTAGTAAAATAAAATATATGGGAGGACACATGCAGCCGTAGGTAATTAAAATATTATATATGGATGTACAAGTAATTAAGGAGAGATAAAATAATTGTTTAAAAAAATGAGAGATAAATTAATATGGTAAGCTAACTAGGTAACTAAACATGAATTTACAAGGAAAGCTAATTAGGTAATTAAACATGATTTTGTAAGATTGAAATCATAAAAATAGAGATTATACATATGTATAAATATGGAATGGAGTAGAGATTTTAAAATACATATATATAAATCAATTTGTAGTGAAATCTGAAGGTTGAATGGAAAACTAGATTTGGAAAATAAATTAATCGAGAATACATGGGTTTGAATCACATTAACATAAGGGTATTTACTAATCATGCAATTTCTTAGAGATTTTAACCATAAAAGATAATAAAGAAAGACATCATTAAACTCATATTAATGACACACGAAAACCCACACAAGTAGAGTAGAAAAAAAAAAAAAAAAAGAAAAAAACTCATTCAAGAAAACACATAAGTTCACATTAAAAATCCTTACAATATGCATTAATCATCCTATAATGCTAATAGACGTATTTGTGTTTGTGTTAAGAATATGTGTAAAGAGTTTATAAAAAGTGCCTATTTATATAGTTAGTCCAAGTATCTGATATCTTGAGACATACAAGATCATCCACGAGAGATAAACGAGATGCTAAGGACCAAAATTCGCCTACCTCTCTAATATCCAAACGAGCAAATGTGATGATTTGAGCATAATCTAAATTAAAATACTTAATTGTAAAACTAGCAATTTGATTATGCAAGTTAAGGGTCTCACGAGATAATGAACCATTGTTTCTCGGGAAAGTTCCGAGCAATTCTGCTAATTTAATTATCGGCCCTTTTGAGGTCGGACGCCTACCAGCTAATATTAGGTCTTTTAGCCACAAGGCTCGATCCCAAGTACTAGAGATGCTTTAGGTCCTAAGAACCTCACATGCTCCTCAATTACCGATGATTTCTACACCACCTAGCTAATTAGGTTTATTCACCTTCGTCTAATTCTCTACTCCCTTCTCACACCCACCACATTAATATTGGCTAGATAACAACGTCTAAACAAAATCAATGATGAATCAAAAGAAGCACAATCACATTAAACAATAAATTATGAAACCCTAGCAATTAAATATAAGCTTCATGTCTAAAATACATCCAAAAACCCTAGATTGTAAGTTTAGAACATAATGAAAATCATGTACATCATAAAGTTTGGAGAAAACATGAAAGTAAGGGTAGAAGAAGTCTAATGCTGAAAGATTAGTGGATTCTCAGTCTTCTTCCTCCGATTCACGGATCTTTCAAAGGTAGATGTCAATCTTTATGTTCGTCTCCCTCTTCTCTCTAGAGACAAACGCTCCAAAGTTCGAACCCCCATCTTGTCTCGAAAACCCCTATGTATAGTCTTGGGACATGGGCCATTGATGGGCCAAAAGTTGGACAAATTTCTCTTCCAGTCCGCCGTGGTTCACCAAGGCGAACACCTTCACTGCGACAAACCCGTGCCTACGTCCTTCATCAAATATTCCTTCACTGTGTTGAAGGGGTGGTTTGTTACAGTAAACCCGTAGCATCTTTGTTTGTTGCTCTTCTAGTTCACCACGGCGAATTAGTACCTTCGCCATGACAAACAACTTCATGAATTGCAACTTGCATAACTTCTTCATTTAGACTCCAAATTTAGCGTTCTTGGTATCGTTGGAAAGCTCCTGAAGTGTAGAATCCATCCATATGAAGCTTGATATAATTTAAGATCATCTTAAAACTAAAAAAGTTGGAATACAGTGGCTCCTGCTTATACTATGTGGGAAATTGCCGATTTTTCCTTTATTTATTTATTTATTTATTTTATTTATTTTTTTTATCCGTCAAATGGTTGACCTAATCACAAAGATGAACATTTAGAACATTAAGACACTTATTTAACATAAAAACTACTAAAAACTAACTTAGACATAGGGTAAAAAATAAGTATTTTATATACTCATCAATTACGCATCTTTATCATAGTACAACATCCACCAAAACAACTTCACTTGCCAAACTTCACCACATCATCATCTCAACCACTTTTTCTAGAGTACGAATTCTCATTGTCACGCCAAAGGATCACCATACATGGAAGCAATGATGACATTTAAGAAAGAAATCTATCAAAGACCTTCATCTCAACCAAACATGGCATGAAAAAACAATAGCAATAAAAGTAAATATAATAAAAAACCATACCCGAAACATGCTGCCGTGAGAATAGTCTTCCACACCATCCAATCTTTCTCCTCTTCCCCATCTACTTTCAAGTTGTCCCCTTATAATTATTGACCCCTCTAGTTGATTGTCTTCTCTCTTTGATCGTATCACCCTCCTCTCTAATACCTCTCAAATCTAGCCCCCTTTCCATTGTCTTTTCTCCTCCCTTAAAAAAACCTTCAACCTTCCTTTTTTTTCATAATCAAATTAAATCACCTCAAATAAAGAAAAAAATCAAGTCAAATAAAACAAAATAATTAAATACATAAATAAAACTAAGAGTAGCCAAATTTGGGATCTACGTATGTCTATTAGCATTTTTTTTCAATTATTTTTATTTTGGTTAAAGTTTGTGAAACTTTATTCAAATAACTTTTTTAATAAAAAAAACTTAATTTTAATTTGGTAAATAAAAAAATAAAACAAAAAAGTAAAACACATAGAAAAACAGAAATTAAGCGATTTTAATTTAGGAAATCAAATAAAAACGGACAAAAAAGTTTAGGAAATTAAAATCGGTGCTGAAAGTTAAGATGAAAATGCCAGAACAAAATAAAGTGATTCATAGGATGAATAAAAAAAAAAAGAGTTACAGTTAGTGATAGATAATTATAAATAAAAATTTATTCAAATAAATTATAAATAAAAAATTCTTAAGTTGCATTTGAATTTTATAAAATAATATTTTTATTGAATAAATATTTAACCTAGGGTTTTGAGGGAATTCGAGTATGGTTTAAAAATAAGATTTTTTTTTAATAAAATATTATTAAAACACAACTTAAAAAAAAAAGAAAATACAAAAGTACTATATTTTCATTTCATTTCATTTTATTATTTTGAATTCGTCTTTTAATTATTCATTGGTCTATTTCCCAATGTTATCTCACTCAGTGAACTCTCAATTCCATTCTTATTAATATTTTTATGTATACTAGTGAAATTACTTTGTTATTATTTTTTATTTGTTCTCAAATAATCTTAATAATTGGGTTCAAATGACAATGATCTTGACTAGTTGGGGTAGTTAGTCTTGTGATTTATCATCAATCCTTGTGGGAACGATATCTGGCCTTAATAAAAATCCACTTTTATTACTTGTATGATATGTGCGAAACACAGTGATTTGGAAGCCGTCAAAATTTTTAATGAATCCGGTTTACAAAAAGGACAAACACATATTTTCATCAAAATCTGTCAACAAGTTTTTGGCGCTATTGCCGGGGATTAGATAATAGTCCTTGGGTGGCAGAGTCATAACTTTGTATGCACAATTTGGTAAATTAACAAAATTTTATGACAAATGCTAATTACTTGGCAATTTGGTCTATATAAAAAATGGGTTAACAATTGCCCTTAGTCATCAATGTGCTTGAGTTTAGGGAAGAATTAGGTGATCATCATCTATTTTGATCTCCTAAGACTATAGAACTTGTTCAATTACCTTTTAAGGTGAAATCCTAGGTGATACAAAAATTAGGAGATGATATAGGCCATCCTCATATTGGTTGAACCTTTTTAGCTACCCTTTTGTGCATTATTCCATAGTTTCCCTAATTGAACCTGAATAGCCACTTCAATTCTTGGAAACCAAGAGTGAACACCATAGCCCTCTTTGTTAAATATCCTCTAGTCAAATATCCTTGTTTACCCTTGACATGTTTTTATCAATGCAACATTATGAGAGAACATTTTGTGTGAATTGGGAGTTTGGGTGAGGAATTTGCAAGAAATGTAATCAAAGGAAGTTAGGTGAGAAAAAGAAAGAAAGAAAAAGTCAAGGAGGTGTAAGTTTAGCCTTGTAGCCTTCCCATCTTGAGTGATTAAGTCGAGTAAAGTGTTTAACACCTAGTACCCTAAGATATTTGTTCTAGGGTTGTTGACTTAAAGCTCGTTACATGAAAGATTAGGTAGAAAGCAGAGGTTGAACATTCCACTACTCCATTTCTTGAAATCTATGAAGAATAAAACATCTTGGTGTTCTTGTGAAGATGGTGAAAATGAGCTAAGTTTGGGGGAACAACTATGTGATAAAAAGATGTAACGAGATAAGTTTGGGGAAGCTTAAGAGATTCAATGATGAAAGAAAGTAAAATGAGAAAGGATGATAGAGCTCTTGATGAAAAATACAAATTTGTGTGTTTTGGGTATGAACCTAAATGACCTATTCAACTACCCTTTACCTAACTCATACATTACAAGCTATATAAAGACCTATTTGATCTTAAGAGTTGTGCATTGCCTACATTAGTGGAGAATGGTATGCCTAGCAAGCCTATGGAGTCTTATGTACTCATAAGTCATGGAAACATGATATGAGTAAGAGATCTTCATTCAATTCTAGTTCTCATAATTCCATCTAAACTGCAATTGACCATATGAGGGTAGGACTTCACACACACTCTCTAAAGGGACTGTGGATTAAGTTTGTTTAAGTTTGGGGGAAGCTTAAGAGATTCAATGATGAAAGAAAGTAAAATGAGAAAGGATGATAGAGCTCTTGATGAAAAATAAAAATTTATGTGTTTTGGGTAAATATGAACCTAAATGACCTATTCAACTACCCTTTACCTAAGTCATACATTACAAGCTATATAAAGACCTATTTGATCTTAAGAGTTGCGCATTGCCCACATTAGTGGAGAATGGTATGCCTAGCAAGCCTATGGAGTCTTATGTATTCATAAGTCATGGAAACATGATATAAGTAAGATATCTTCATTCAATTCTAGTTCTCCTAACTCCATCTAAACTACTATTGACCATATGAGGGTAGGACTTCACACACACTCACTAAAGGGACTGTGGATTAAGTTTGTTTAATTCATGGTCAATTTGTTATATGGTAAGATCATGTCTTGAACTTTTCTTTATATTGCTGAATAGTTCAACCACCCCTGAGCCAAATAAGCACAAGGTGCTATCACATTAAGCTCAACAAGTTTTGTTTTCTTTTGACTCAGAAAATGTGTAGTTTCTTTGCTTGAGGACAAGCAAAAGGGTAAGTTTTGGGGGTATTTGTTAGGTGTGAATTATATCTTGTTTTGAGCATTCTTTTCTTACAATTGTGTGAGTTAAATGTTAAATTCACACCTCTATAGTTCAATTGCAAGCTTAATCCCTCTCTTACTTTGATTTTGCATATTGATAAAGAAGAAAACCTAAGCAAATGAGGCAAGAAGGTGAAGAATTGAGGTTTATGTTGCTGTTGAAGTGCTCATGTCGCGATATGGGGTCCCCTTAAGATGAAGGCTACATACTGCCATGTCATGACATCATGTCATCAGAAGACCAAGACCGAGGAGCAACCACTACCATATCGCGACATCATGCCTTCTGAAGATCAAGACTTGAAGTATATTCACTACCATGTCGCAACATTAGAGTTGTTGATGTCGTGACATCAGCACATATATGAGCCATGGTCTGAAGCCAAGTCACTACCATGTTGCAACATTAACTACCTTGATGTCGAGACATCAAAGAAATTTCTGAAGCATCATTTCTGCCATGTTGCGACATTGCGACGATAGATCACTTTACAACGGCTATTTTTGGCCCATTTTTCAAGGGTATATAAGCAATAAGTTGTACCAATGATTAGGGAGACAATTATTAGGGTTAGGCCACGAACTTTGAAAGCGTCTTCCTCTCCTTAGGTTTTTGCTTTTCTTAGAGTTTCTACACCCTAGACCTAGGGTTTTTTAGTTTTGTGTTTGATTTCTCTTGGATCTGGAGCCAGCTTGAAGAATCTCGGAGCACTAGAGGGTGTTTATAGCTTGGGACCAATTGGAGAGCATTTCATCTCAGATTGTTTTGTATCTCTAAACTTGTCTCTTCCTCATCTTGTAAATCATGATTTTTGATTATTTGAGGGTTGTAATGAGGAGCTAAACCATCCTCTAGGGTTGGTTACTGACATTAATGTTTGATTTATATAATTTTTAGAATGATTTTGTGAAAGTTTGCTTGTGTTGATGCTTATTGATGCAGAGTTGGAATTACTATGGTTTTATCCAATTAAAATGTGTTGAGATTTGTGCTTGAGACCTAGAGTAGGAAAGATTGACCTAGGGTTTCCATAGTGATGGCTGTAAATTGACCCGAGGCCTTGACCAAGGCTTCGAAATGTATTTCAATTGGTAAAATTAACTTAGCCTAATCAAATAAGTTTAGGAAATTAGCAATGACTAGTACTAAACGGATTTTATTAAGGTAAAGCATCAATTAGGCATTGTTACGGATTTGTAAGGACCTAGCAGTGATCAAATCTAGCATAGTTCATGTTTTCTTATTGTAAGGACCTAGCGGTAACCAATAAGATACCTAAGGGGAAAATGTCTTAGAAAAGTATTACGCTCGATGCGAAGAAGGACTGTGATGAATAGGAAGTTGTCACGAGGGTGAGATGGGTCCGCAGTGAGAGCCTCATACTAATTTCCCTTGAGCAAGCACAAGCATACATTCCCATAATTTGCTCTTATCGAATATAAACCATATGCATTAATTGAAGTAACCAACCCTAGTTTCTTACCTTAAGTTTTATTCTTCAAAGTCTTATTTTTTCTTTGGAAATCTCCACATGATTCAAATTCATCTGTTTTGGTATAGCTTTAGTGTAGTTAGATCATAAATTCATCAGTAAAATCAGTAGCTTGAATAGTGAAAGGATCAATTAGCTAGGGTACTCAGTCCTGTCTGAACTTGCCCTCCTTGTGGGATCAATATCTAGACTTTCTAGTATATTTTACTACTTGTATGACCCATGCACTTGCGATATATTAGGTTTGCATAAATTTTTATATACAACATACACCCGACCACAACCTAACAGTATGATATGGTAGTGGGTCTCAGGTGACATGGCGATGAGCCCTAATGGGATAGGTTTAAGCAAGTGGGTTGGTCATAATGGGTTGGGTCTTATAAGCTGGACTTGAACCTAATAGGTTGGGTTGGACCTAATGAACTGGGTTTTAATGAGGTAATGGATTTAAACTTAGTTGGATTTGGTTAATGGGTCCCAAATGGGCTTAGAGGATAAGTGGCCAAATGGATTTAAGTAATGAGTCTCTAATGGGCTTAGAGGACAATACCTACATACAAGTATAATTAATAAAATAAAATATTATACATGGAAGGACACATTAAAATAACAAAATCAATGAATTAGTAAAATAAAATATATGGAAGAACACTATTAAAACATTATATTTGAATTAAATATATGAAAGGACACATACTCTTCTTGAAATAATGAATTAGTAAAATAAAATATATAGGAGGACTTGTATGCAGCCGTAGGTAATTAAAATATTATATATGGAAGGACAAGTAATTAAGGAGAGATAAAATAATTGTTTAAAAAAATGAGAGATAAATTAATATGGTAAGCTAACTAGGTAACTAAACATGAATTTACAAGGTAAGCTAATTAGGTAATTAAACATGATTTTATGAATTGAAATCATAAAAATAGAGATTATACATATGTATAAATAGAATGGAGTAGAGATTTTAAAATACACATATATAAAGTAATTTAACAGAGTAGAAATCTGAAGGTTGAATGGAAAACTAGATTTTGGAAATAAATTAATCAAAGAATACATGGGTTTGAATCACATTAACATAGGGTATTTACTAATCATGCAATTTCATAGAGATTTTAACTATAAAAGATAATAAAGAAGACATCATTAAACTCATATTAATGACACCTGGCTTCACGAGAAGAGTAGAAAAAAATAATAATAATAATAAAAAACTCATTCAAGAAAACACATAAGTTCACATTAAAAATCCTTACAATATGCATTAATCATCCTATACTACTGGTAGACGTATTTGTGTTTTGTGTTAAGAATATGTGTAAAGAGTCTATAAAAAGTGCCTATTTACGTAAGTATACGTTTGTCAAGTAATACAGTGTATTGAACATACAAAGATCTATCCACAGGGATAAACGGGATGCTAAGGACCAAAATTAGCCTACCTCTCTAATATCCAAACGAGCAAATGTGATGATTTGAGCAGAATCTAAATTAAAAAACTTAATTGTAAAACTAGCAATTTGATTATGCAAGTTAAGGGTCTCACGAGATAATGAAGTTGTAGGGTTTTTGGTGCAATTGGACAATCCACTTATATTTGAACTAGACTCCTATACTATTGTTTCTCGGGAAAGTTCTCCCAGGCAATTCCTGACTAATTTAATTATCATCCCCTTTCGAGGTCAAATAACTACCAACTAATACTAGGTCTTTTGCTTCTTAGCTCAATCCCAAGTACTAGAGATGCTTTAGGTCCTAAGAACCTCAAATGCTCCCCCGATTACGATGGTTCTACACCACTAGCCTAATTAGGTTTATTCACCTTCGTCCCCAATTCTCTACTCCCTTCCTGGATCTCGTAGAGAATCACACACATTATTGGCCGGTCTTAAGCGTCTAAACAAAATCAATGATGAATCAAAAGAACCACAATCGCATTAAACAATAGAATATGAAACCACAGCAATTAAATATAAGCTTCATGTCATCATCCAAAAACCTAGATTGTAAGTTTTAGAACGTAATGAAAATCATGTACATCATAAAGTTTGGAGAAAACATGAAAGTAAGGGTAGAAGAAGTCTAATGCTGAAAGATTAGTGGATTCTCAGTCTTCTTCCTCCGATTCACGGATCTTCCAAAGGTAGATGTCAATCTTTATGTCCGTCTCCCTCTTCTCTCTAGAGACAAATGCTCCAAAGTTCGAACCCCCATCTTGTCTCGAAAACCCCTATGTATAGTCTTGGGACATGGAGAGCATTGGGATGGGCGGTTGAGACAAAATTTCTCTTCCAGTCCATGAAGTGGTTTCACCAAGGCGAACACCTTCGCTGCGACAAACCCATGCCTACGTCCTTCATCAAATATTCCTTCACTATGTTGAAGGGGTGGTTTGTTGCAGTAAACCCGTAGCATCTTTGTTTGTTGCTCTTCTACAAGTTCACGCGCGAATTAGTACCTTTGCGACAAACAAGCTTCCATGATTACTGACTTGCATAACTGATTCAGGCTGAATTTAGTATTTAGTGTTCTTGGTATCGGTTGGAAAGCTCTTGTGAGAATCGTCCATATGAAGGCATTATAATTTAAGCTCATCTTAAAACTGAAAAAGTTGGAATACAGTGACTCTTTGCTTATCTCTTGTGTGTAGGAAATTGCTGATTTTATTTTTATTTTTATTTTATCATTTTTGCCAAAATTCCGTCAAAATAGATTGACTTATTCTAGATGAACATTTGAAGCGTTAAAACACTTGTTGTATAAAAACTACTAAAAACTAAGACATAGGATAAAAAATAAGTATTTTATATACTAATCAATTACGCATCTTTATCATAGTACAACATCCACCAAAACAACTTCACTTGCCAAACTTCACCACATCATCATCTCAACCACTTTTCACAAATTGCAGATTCTCATTTGTCGCAAAGGATCACCATACATGGAAGCAATGATGACATTTAAGAAAGAAATCTATCAAAGACCTTCATCTCAACCAAACATGGCATGAAAAAACAATAGCAATAAAAGTAAATATAATAAAAAACCATACCCAGAAAGCATGCCGTGAGAGATAGTCTTCCACACCATCCAATCTTTCTCCTCTTCCCCATCTACTTTCAAGTTGTCCCCTTATAATTATTGACCCCTCTAGTTGATTGTCTTCTCTCTCTATCCTTCTTCCCCTTCTCTCTTTGATCGTATCACCCTCCTCTCTAATACCTCTCAAATCTAGCCCCCTTTCCATTGTCTTTTCTCCTCCCTTAAAAAAACCTTCAACCTTCCTTTTCATAGTAAATTAAATCCACCTCAAATAGAAAAATCAAGTCAAATAAAACAAAATAATTAAATAAATAAATAAAACTAAGAGTAGCCAAATTTGGGGTCTACGTATGTCTATTAGCATTTTTTTTTCAATTATTTTTATTTTGGTTAAAGTTTGTGAAACTTTATTCAAATAACTTTTTTTAATAAAAAAAACTTAATTTTAATTTGGTAAAAAAAAATAAAACAAAAGTAAAACACATAGAAAAACAGAAATTAAGCGATTTTAATTTAGGAAATAAAATAAAAAGGGACAAAAAAGTTTAGGAAATTAAAATCGGTGCTCAAAGTTAAGATGAAAATGCCATAACAAAATAAAGTGATTCATAGGATGAATAAAAAAAAAGAGTTACAGTTAGTGATAGATGATTATAAGTAAAATTTATTCAAATAAATTTATAAATAAAAAAAATTCTTAAGTTGCATTTTAGATTTTATAAAATAATATTTTATTTAATAAATATTTAACCTAGGGTTTGAGGGAATTCGAAATTATAGTTTAAAAATAAGATTTTTTATTTAATAAAAATATTATTAAAACACAACTTTAAAAAATACAAAGTACTATACTTTCATTTCATTTCATTTTATTATTTTAGATTAAATCTTTCCAATAATAAACTTTTAATCTTAAAGACTGTATACTGAATTTACTTTTAAAAGATGAGTTCATCTTCTTTTATGTTTGAGTTGTATTTTTCAAAAGAAGAGTTTACTTAAACAATTTGTTTTTTTTTTTTAAAAACTTCCCCAGATTGTATCAGGAGATTATTTTTTTTCATGGTTTTTTTAGAAAAATATATGTTTTAAAAAAATGCATATCTCCCCAAGGAAAAAAAAACCCATAACCCCATAAAAATAAACTGTCATAGGAAATGTGAATCAAGGAAAGAAGAATAGAGAATAATAGAAATACAACTGTCGGCATTGACTCTCTTTTAGGACTTGATCTAACTGGAGAAGATATCTATTTTATATTCATATTGACATTTTGTTTATATCCAGAGACATGAGACCTACTTTTCTATTAATATATTTTAAGAATGATATTTTACTATTCATTTTTTATATTATATTTTAATATTATAAAAATAAAAAATAGGTAAAAAGTGTCTTATTATTCACTATGCAAATACAACAAAACGAATATTCGGTTAAACCCAATATTTAAAAAATGTTAAGAACTTTTTCTTTTATCTTATAACAAAGATCTCCATGTCTTTATTATGTCTCATGAAAATATGAGGTCAATCGTAGAAATATCTCATTAAAAAGTCAAATAGAGCAAATCCCCATAACTAGGTCCGAAGCGATTATGATATAATTTGTAATGATTCATTATAACCATGTTGATATTATTAATTTTGGATCCACAATGCCCTCTCGGCCTTAAAAGAAGTTTATAGATTGAAAACAATCCATGCTTATACACCGACACAAAAACTCCATATTTGAAATGTATGAATTTTGGTTAAAATCTCCGTATATTGGAATGCTCTAAGTGGAAAGTCTAAAAAAGCAGTCAAAAACTGCTCTGTTTTCCTACAAGCCCAAATTATTGATGAGTTCCGTTTTTTTTTATTAAAATAGTTTTTATATTATTAGATAGTGATTTTATTTATTGAGATTTATATTTTTTTCGATAAAATTACTATTTAACAGTGTAAAACTTCACAGGATAACGAAATCGATTCATCTCCATCAAAAAAATTCGTAGCAGCAGATTCTCTCTGGAAAAACCCACTCCAATGGATTAGGAATTAATTACCATCATCATCTTCTTCTCCAATCAAATCGGAAGCCATGTCCGGTGCAGAATCAAAACCAGAGTCCATGGTTGTTTCTTCCCCAAACCCAGACACCGTTGAAGAATGCCTCTCCATCTCCGCCGCCAAGCCCTCAAAGTCAAAGAAACTGACACTTATTCCCCTGATCTTCCTCATCTACTTCGAAGTCGCCGGCGGCCCGTTCGGAGAAGAGCCGGCGGTGCAGGCGGCGGGGCCGCTGCTAGCAATTTTGGGATTCCTGATCTTCCCCTTCATATGGAGCATACCGGAGGCTCTCATCACTGCAGAACTCTCCACCGCCTTTCCCGGCAATGGCGGATTTGTGATCTGGGCGGACCAAGCATTTGGCCCCTTTTCGGGATCTCTAATGGGGACATGGAAATTCTTCTCCGGCGTCGTTAATGTCGCCGCTTTCCCTGTCCTGTGTATGGATTATCTCGACAAACTTTTCCCTGTTTTCTCATCTGGTCTACCCAGAAAGCTTACCCTGATTTGTTTCACTCTGGTTTTTTCTTTTCTGAATTACACTGGATTGGTTATTGTGGGGTATACAGCAGTTGTTTTGGGTGTGATTTCTCTTCTGCCATTTATAATCATGTCTTCAATTGCAATCCCCAAGATTCGTCCTCACAGATGGGGGAGTTTAGGGCAAAAGGGTGTGAAGAGAAATTGGAATCTTTACTTCAATACCCTCTTCTGGAATTTGAACTTCTGGGACAGCGTTAGTGTTCTTGCAGGGGAAGTTGAAAAACCCCAGAAAACCTTTCCACAGGCATTGTTTGCTGCTGTGATTCTCACTTGTTTTGCTTACTTGATTCCTCTCTTTGCCATGACGGGTTCTATTGATGTGGATCAGAAAGAATGGGAGTCGGGATTCTTCGCCACCGCGGCTGCTATAGTATCTGGAAAATGGCTGCAAATCTGGATTGAAATAGGCGCCGTTCTATCCTCTATTGGTCTTTTCGAAGCACAGCTGAGCAGCTGCGCTTACCAGCTTGTAGGCATGGCGGATTTGTCATACTTGCCGCGAATTTTCGCGAGTCGATCCAAATGGTTCGACACTCCATGGGTGGGTATAGTGCTTTCCACTGTGATCACCATTGGAACTTCATTCTTGGACTTCGAAGACATTGTAGCTTCTGCAAACTTCTTGTACAGCTTGGGGATGTTGCTGGAGTTTGCCTCCTTCCTCTGGCTGAGAAGAAAGATGCCTCGCCTGAAGAGGCCTTACCGGGTTCCAATGAGGCTGCCGGGATTGATCGTAATGTGCCTGATTCCATCTGCGTTTCTCATATTCATAATGGTCATTGCCACCAAAATTGTGTTCTTGGTGAGTGGTTTGATGACAGTGTTTGGAATTGTATGGTACTTTATGATGAAGTACTGCAAGAAAAAAAAATGGTTCGACTTCAGATATGAAGTTCAAGACTATGAAGAAGAATAACAACCAATGTTTATCTTGCATTTAAATCAAAAGTTGATACCAGCATAATTGAATTGAATTCAGAGATCGTGAGGTTCTGTATTCCATCTAAATTCCGTCTGCTGAATACTTTAGCCAAGGACTCGAATCCGGGACCTCTCTCCTTTTTATGTCCTATCTTTTCGAAATCTTGAACTCCCTATCACACGAGATAGGCATGGTGGGTAAGTGTCGAGTTGATAAAGTTAAGATCGAAACTGATTTCGATTATAAAACAGGCGGAGTTCAAATTCAATCGAGTTTTTTTTTGTGATTTTGAGCTTCGACTTGAAAAGCGGTCGAGCTACTCGAACGAATCAATTAAAAATAAATAAATAATTATACTCGACTTCGATCGTTAAAATGGTATTCGATTAAATTCATGAATAGTACAGTCGAGTATTCAAATCTTTCGAGCCATTTCGACAAAACATTCTATCATTTGGTACCGAGTCGATTAACTTTGAGTCAAATTCGATTGATACATGAGTTAGTTGAATTGAGTAAGGCTCATAGTAAGTTGACTCGTTTACACCCCTAATGATAGACAATTAGCATAAGAATGCTTGTACGTTTTTTTAATCTCTTTTTTTTTTTTATCTTAATCCAAGATAATGAAGGAAATTGAAGATAAAAAATCTATTTGATAGTAATTTTAGAAAGCACTTCCAATTTTTTTATAACACTTCAATAGTTTTATCTTTCAAGTATTAAAAAATAATTATGTGAAAAAAAAACACAAAATGTCCATGAATGATCCAACTTTCTAAGGGAGCTGCAACATTATTTAGCGGATAGTGATAGTTTAAATTTGTTTCTTTTAGTAATTCTATTAGATGTTTATATTGTAGGTCGATTAGCTTATTTGACAGCGATTACAATTAGCATTTGTTTGTATAAATATGTTTAATAAAATTTAGTTGTAGCTGATAGCTACTTAATTATGTAAAATTACTAATAAGGACATTGACATAATTTATTATTGAGTATTTTTTTTGTTAATCATTTAGATTTATAAGGCGAGTTTATTGGAAATAAGGTATATTAATATTGAATAATTAAGACATCATTTACAAAAAAAAAAATGGTAATTTAAAATTTTAAATATACAAATTTCTTGAGTTGCTAATTTATAAAAATATTAACCTTGTGCAAATAAATAAATATTACTATTAGTTTATTAATAGAGTTGTGAACAAATATTTTTTTTAATATAAATTAATGATAAATATGTCATATTTTTAATATGTCAATTTCTTCATAATAATTAGATATTAATTATTGAAGATAGGGTAATTGGCTATGAGCTCTCGTAAGGTTTTATGAGAACCTTAGAGTAAAAATGGTAATTATTGATAAATTTGAAATAAACTTATCTTTTCAATTCCATATATGTAATCCTTTATTTGAAAAAACTGCTCTCAAAGTGTTTTTTAAACTTGCGGATTAATGTGATAAATTTATTTGATAAATCTGCCCCGTCAGTGGTAACGTAGAGGACAAATGGTGTCACTGCAAAATTGATCAAATCTTAATTTTGGCCTTGGCTTGGGTCTTGAGACTTTTATATTTCATTTGAACCTTTGGCTAATATACTAAGAGGGACCATTAATGGATCTTGTCAATCAATCAGTCAATTTTAACCGGCTATTCATGTTTGGATACCAAAAAAAAAAATCTAAAGCAAAAGGCCAACTACCACCGCAGCCATCAAAGACCCAAGAAGCTAGCTCTTGTTTGAGAGTTTTGGGTCAAAGCATTGCTTTTAACATTTTCTCCAAAAGTATGATCAGTGTAGCACTTATTTTTGTATCAATTAACTACAATTTCATTTTTATATTAAAATCATAATTGATAATTAAAACCGTTTTATTTTTGTATTAAAATTGTAGTAGTTAACTACGATTTCATTTTATATTAAAGTCATAATTATTAATTACGGTTTTATTTTTGTATTAAAACCATAGTTGTCAACTACAATATCATTTTATGTTAAAGTTGTAATTGATAATCATAGTTTTATTTTTGTATTAAAACTTTAGTTGTCAATTACGATTTCATTTTATAGTGAAGTCGTAATTGATAATTAAGGTTTTATTTTTGTATTAAAACCATAGTTGCCAACTACGATTTCATTTTTGTTCTAAAATTGTAGTTTACAATTACGACTTTAATACAAAAAGCAAAACCGTAGTTGACAACTACGACTTTAACTTAGTCTTTCCTTGGTTGAGCTGATAAATGATTTACTTCCAATCAGTTTTTATAAGCTATTGGTAAAGATTTCTAATCAGCTTAGTGACCCTGATTAGGGGTAAATAGCCACAGATGAGAAAAACTTACAAATATAAAAATTATATGCAATAATTTATATAATTAATAAAATAACAAATTTTAGGCTAATTTCCCCTCTTTTATTAAATTAACAAACAAATTTCTCATTCTTATCATTCTCTCCCTATTTACATAATTTTAGGATTTTATAAATTTTATAATTTATAAGTGTATGAAATAATATGAAGTTTTATGAGTATAAATTTATTCCATATTTATTCATAAAAAAAAAATGAAATTATAATCATTTATAACTAGAAATAATTTTTTTTTAAATTTTATGAAATAATATTATTTATGGTTAATTTTTATAATTTCATATTATTTTTTATTTATAAAATAATATTATAAATTTATTCATAAATTAGGAATAATATGAAATATTATAAATTTTTGTATGGTTATGAATTTATAAAATTTATTTATGGTTATATGAAATAATGTAAAATTTTTATCACCATACAAAAATAATATATGAAATAAATACTAGAAAACTTCCAGGAACCTTAGGAAGAGAAATTGAAACCTCATGGAGGGAATTAAAGGGAGTCCAACAAGATGAGATGACGGGAACCTTGGAGTATAGGACATAGGATAAACCATATAATGAAAATGTTAAAAAAGAAAATGTAGCGAAATACAAAACGAACAACTTAAGAAAGTCGAGTATAGATTTTGGCAAAAAATATATTCACTCCACAAACATATGGAATGGAAGAAAATAGAAAAGAAAAGAAATATAAACCATATAAAAAATACAATAAAAGATATTTCTTAAAAAGATCTACTAGAAGAAAACCTTATTTAGATCATAGCAGACATGTTAGAAAATACAATCCAAAAAGAATATATAGAAATAAACTTAAGTGTTATGCATGTGGAGAATCATACCATTTAAGTATAAATTGTCCTAGAAAGAAAAACCTATATAATCTTTAGAGTATGCTTTAGAATATACGAATGAAGAATTGAGTAAATAGATGAAGAAATATAAATCTTAAAAACGATATATAGTATAGTTAGTATCACAAAAGGAAAACAAAACTCAGACAATGAAAATGAAGATCTAATAAATGATTTAGCATAATTAGAATTTCCAAATACAGAATTTATCGATATAACATGTGAACATAAATGGAAAAAGAATAGAAGACTTGCTAGTATTAGATGTTTTAAATGTAAATGGTTTCCAGATAGATTACATAGAGTAAAATGCCAAAAGTGTTACTTAGAAGGATCATAATATGTCACGTCCCGATTCCCGGTCCGACCCGAATGGCGGATTCGAACCCGAGTTAAGTGCGAGACGAGGCTGGGACTCTTTACCAGATTTTTTTTTTTTTTTTTTTTAAAAGCCATTGGCACTGTGGGTATGGCCACGTCTTATACTGAAATCAAAATAATATATATAAATCAAAGCGACCACTTGGGAGTGGTGTCCATCAAAAATCTGAACACATATAGCCCGAGTCCCATTTGCGTACTGGCTCCAGGCACACTAACCTACATGTAGTGAACCCTTCTGGTGTGTTGGCGACGGTATGCGGAAGTCTTCGGATGAACTCTTCTCCTGTGCCTACACGAGTTAAAACCCCGTGCTAGCTTCACGCTTAGTGGGAAACATTTCTTATGCATATACATTTAACGCATAAAACAATAACGGATAATATAGATTTCATGCATTTATATTATGGGCTTATCTAGTCTTGTAACATAGCAGAACTGTAACATTCGGGACTCAAAGTAGGGACTGGAACTTATCATATACTCACAGGAGTTTACCCTTATTCGGAGGTACCGTAGGTATGCCGAGGTACGAGATATTATCTTAGATATTTTAGAACTTATTCTTATACGAATACTTGTAAGTACTACAAAACTTATCTTGGTCTTACGGAACTTATCTTTATTTTCAAATCTTATCACGGTATTACAAAGCATACTTATCTTACGGAACTTATCTTTTGGTCTTACGAACTTGGACATGTATTTGGATCTTATACATGTCTTACAGGCATATACTTATCTTACGGACATATGCGATCTTACGGGCATATACTTATCTTCTGAACTTATCTTGGTCTTGAACTTGGACATGTATTTGAGATCTTATACATGTCTTACAGGCATATACTTATCTTACGGAACTTATCGCGATCTTAGACATACTTATCTTCTGGATCTTATCCTTGTCACGAAGGTATCGTAGGTACAATAAGTCGGAACTAATCATCATCATTATCACATCAGGGGTCCAGATCCAGACGTATGAGATACATATCGGGTATGGACATTAGTCCATAAGCGGTCTGAATCCTGCGGATACATATGCTTATTTTACCGTTCATTGAGTGCGGGTGGTACTACGAACTTATACTTATTTTACGGTCTGAGGGTACCCTTAGGTACTCTTGGATTTATACTCGTTTATCGTGCGGAGTACTTGTAGGTACTCTTTGCACTTATGTATTTTCTGAGAACTTGTGCTTGCTTTCTGAATCACGAGAGTGCGTGGGTATCTGGCTTATATATGTTGCGTCACGGGGAGTACGGAAGTGGAATGCTACGGAACTTATCAAATGTCTGAGAGTACCGTAGGGTACACGAGAACTTAATCGATTCTGAGGAGTACTATTAGGTACCACGAGGTGTCGGATCTGAGGTACTTACCAGGTACTCTGGAACTTGATGAATCTGAGTACCCATAGATGTATAAGAACTTAATCGGCGGGACGAGAACTTAATCCGATACGGGAGTGCAAATTAGGTGCTACGGAACTTAATCGAATCTGGGAGACGGAACTTATCGAGATCACAGGAGTACGTAGGTACTACAGGGACTTATTCGGATATAGGACTTATCGAGATACGGGAGTACCCGTGGAGTCGCTACGGGACTTGTTCGGAATAGGACTTATTAAATACCGTGTACCATGGGCACTCTGGGGACTTATTGATCACAGGAGTACTTGCCAGTCTTACGGAACTTATCGAATCGAGGACTTATTCGAGGCAAGGGAGTACCCGTAGGTACTCTGGAACAAAATCGAGGCAGACGGGGCAATTAAATGCGGGGTACGGGGTAGGTGCTTACGGGAACGTTTTCCGGATCTGAGGGTACGTGCCGTGCTACGAGGCTTGTCGAGCGGGTGCGTGGAGTCTTATGGGCCTTATTCGGAGGCAGAGTACCGTGGGTACTATGGAGCAGTCTGAGAGAGGTACATTCGGATCTTTATTCTTATTCTCTATTCGAGTCTTATCATATAATTGACTGTTTGGGCAGTGTCTGAATGAATAGGACACAATGTGATAAATTGCAGAAGATCTTATACGATCTGGAGTGCCGTAGCCTTAGTCGGGGCAGGAGTGCCTTAGCCTTAATAGGACGAGGTGCCGTGGCGCTAATCGAGCAAAGGAGTCTTAGTAGCACTAATCGGGAGAAATCTGGGAAATGTAATCGGGAGTGTCGGAGCACTAATCGGGAGTCTGAAATTACTAATCGAGTGGGAGCCTTGTCGAATCTTAGAAGTACTAGTCAGGACAGGAGTGCAGAAGCACTAACAGGAGTACCGAAGTACTATTCAGGACAGTAGTGCTGTGTCATTTAATAACTGGTCTTAGGTGGTTTTACAATTATATGAAATTCGTAACACTATCTTATATTAGAATTCTTAGCCCCTTAGGTGTTCATGAGATCGTCCTTTATATCTTGTAGGTATGATGCGTATGTAATCACACCTTAATCATAGTTCTTATTCTTCTATGAATCTACTTTACCCGAGTTGGAATCACTCACGTCGGATCATACAAGCGAAGTTATGGCATTTTCCTTGCCAACTAGTCATTTCTGGGATTTTACAAGGGACAGTTTGAGATACTCCTTTTTTTAACTTCATATTTGGCACCATCTCTTTGAACTCTTTTTAAAGCTAAGGTGCTAAGGGTTCTATTCAGCTGAATCACCCGATTCGAACTTTTAGGAACTCAGGATGCGTCAAACAACCCGGACATTCACTCCATGTTCAAGGCGATGCTTGGGAATTGGCTTGCACATAGCCTCACTTGAGTGGATTTTTCGACCACTTAGAGGCGAGGTGACAATACCTTCTCTTTAGTTTGGTTTCTCCTTAAAGTCACATTTTACGTAATACTTGAATCACTCAAATCGGATGATAGAGGAGTAGTTATGGCCAAATACGAAAAGCGGTCGAAATAGGAAAACCAAAACGAGGTTGTACCGGTACATGTCTAACATGTAGGGTACAAGTTAATAAAATGACCAGAACCGAAATTGTATAAGTACAAGCTCAAATTATCTGGGTACACTTCATGAAATTGCCGGAGAGTGTGTATTTTTCACCCATTTTTCCATGTTTTGATATCCAATCAACTCTACACTTCAAACACACATCAAAACCATTTCAAATTCACTTTGGAATCTCTTTTCTATTCAATTCATCTCTCAATTACATATCTTTCTTCCAAAAAAATATCAAGATTCCTTCCAAAACAATTCTAATATGGGTTAAGACCCATACACAAACCAATTATGATGATTAGTTGAGGTTTGATGAACGACCTAACTTCGGCTTCTCATAATTAAACCATGAATCCATCCTGAGGATTCCATACCCGTCTTGTGCGTATGGGTTCTACCCACCTTACTTGCCATCATTTTTGAGTTAAGATGAAACCTAACAAAAACCCCATGTTTGGGGACAACTACTAACCAACCAAGCATGGCATTCACTTCCTGTCTCTTAGAATCCATAGCCAAGGATTAAGTTTCCATACCTTGGCTTGCTTGACCTCTTCTCTTCTTCTCTTCCTCTTTCTGCTAGCCCTCTCCTTCTCCCGTCAGTTCTCCCCAAATGGAGACCAATTTGGTCTTTTAAAATCAGTTTTGTTAAGGCCTTGTTTTGGCCCTCTAAAAAAACCCATTTTGGGTTAAGTTTCATTATTTGCTTTTAAGCCCTCCAACTCTTGGCCATTTGTATTCCAAGTTTCCTTTATTTCATTTTGGCCTCAAACTCATCCAATTCATGTCTTTTAGGCCCCTTTTGGACCAAATTACAATTTTGTCATAAAATCTTCAATAAATTTAGGGTCTCTAGTTTTACATGTTTCTCATTTAACTCACCAAGAAACGGTCAAATTATGCCACAAAATACCTAAACATGCAGCGACTAGGGTATATTTGAGTGTTACATAATATGTATGAAAGAATAACCGACACTAACACTTAAGTAAATAAATGAATGTCAAGATAATCAAAGAAATTATAAATACTCTATAGATGAAAGATAAAAGAATAGACAGAAATAATTCTAATAAAGGATATAATGATTTAGTAACAAAATTTGAAAAATATATAGGAAAGAAAAAAGAGTGGGGGAGAAATCCCGGAAAAGAAATTATGGATGAAGAAAACTCTAATGTAATAATCCACCCTATAGAAATATGTAATAAATTAGGAGAAACAAAAGCACGTCAAATAGAATGCACAATTAGGATAGAAGATTTTTTAATAAAAACATATGCATTATTAGATACAGGTTGTACTCATGTAATTATAGATGAAAATATCACAAAAGATTAATAGCGTATAGACTAGAGAGAAAATTCGATTTTGAAAAGGAGTAAAATGGTCATTTTAGGTCAAAATCAAGAAATTTTCTAGATCTCGGATGACAAAATGGATTTCATTGTTGGAATCGTCTGCTTGAAATCTGATTTATCGCGTCAATTTCGTGATTACGATGCGATCAATTTCCGTTTTCGAGGAACGGATGTCGAGTGTAGTAAATGACTTGTGAGAGACATGTGATGTGACAAAGTCACATACTGTAACATTCACGTGACACATGTTGCATGAGTGTGAGAGGAAGAAATGAATGGCTTAAATGTATGTGTCAAATAGTGAAAGGAATGGACATGATGGGAATTTTGGAAATGTTTAAATGAATAAAGACAAAAGCAAATAGTCTTCTTCTCCAAAAATTGGAGAAAACGTGCAGGAGGTGCTGGTTTGAGTTTCTAGAGAGAGAAAGAGTGCCTTCTCTCTAGATTTCCCGCCTTTCGGACCGTTGGTTCGCTTTAGGCCAAGAAGTAAAGCTGTTCTATGCGGCAAGGGCTACGCGTGGACACCGATTTGGAGGAGTTTCGACAACTCAAAGGAGTAGGGATGCCTCTTGTGTTGTCTTTGGTTAGAGCGCTGTAAATGGTTAGGAATGCGAGGCTTGGTTAACCGTAATTTCGGTCCTCAAACATTTAGGCAAGTGGAGAAAATTCCGCATGTGTCAGTGAACGATTTTCCAACCAGGGTTTCCTTTGTTCACGTGATTTTAATTAATGAATTTATATGATGTTGAGTGATTCAAAATGAATTGCATGTATTTGTTAATTAGCCCATGTGAGCTAATTTTGGTGATATTGATGTGAATTAATTATGTTAATATATACATGTTTTATATATTAACATAGCGAGTTGTTGAGATGACATATTATTAACCAGTATGCCTTTAGGGCACCCTAGAATATTAGGAGTGAGTGCATGACATGAAGAAAATAAAAAGGAGAAAATGTTTGTAGAAATCAATTCGACGAAGATTTTTTGAAATTGTGTTGGGAGATTCAAACAGTTGCGTCAGGAGGGGCCCATAGATTATTTAGGAAGGTTATCGATAGATTAAGCCTCGCGGGAGTAGTCGATATATTTCACAGAATCTTGGTAGTAAGTTTTCGAGAAATAAAAGTTTTGTTTTAGAAACTATGATTTTACTCCTTTGGTTTAGGCATGTGTGGGGAGTGGGGTGAGGATTCGAGACATGGGTTTGGGCATATGAGACATTCAAGTAGGATCATGTATTTGCTTAGTGTGTTTGTTTTTTCCATGACATGTGCATAGGTGGGGAGTAACCCATGTAGGAAAATTTCACTCTTGGCAGGCTTTGCTCACCTGTCGGATCACTATTTCGTACATGGGTGTCAGGAGGCCGGTGCTCACTAGGCGCGTTTAGAAAGCGGGTTGGGCTTTGGTAGAGACTTTTGTATAACATGTATTAGAAATTGTACATTTTAATATATGTTGAATTAAGAGTAATTATTAACTCTTGAACTATTGTATATAGTTGATGCATTTTGTGCGTATTGATGCAGGGGCTCAAGTGGCCATTATTTTACTCGCATGTGGACATTGTGAGGTCATTGTTAATTATTGGGACAGGTTTGTACACCTTGGGTGGGGCTCCCACGACCACTAGGGACTCTACTCGATTTTCGTGAGTGGTGTCGGGTTACTCGACATCCACGAGTATTCCGAGGGTTCACGGGTTGCTAACGAGACACCCCGATTTTGGGGCGTCACAATAACCTTAGCAGAAAAACCTATGATAGCACAACAAGTGAACGAAAGTTTTAATAGGTATACCAACCATCTAAGTACTACAGTCAAAATATCCTTTATGACAAACTGTTACTCTAGTCCAGAATACTCCTTACCATTAAAAGAAACTTGGATAAAACCTTTAAATCTTAAACATCAAGTTATATCAGGACTATCATTTCTATTAAAAGATAATGGACAAATAACTTTTAATAAAGATTTTTACCTTATCAAGGCGTTGCATGATAAGCCATTCTGAAAAGAAATCAGGAATTATAGTCGAAAATTAGATAAACAAATAGAGATATTTCGAAACCATGGCTATTAGCAAGGTGTGAGTGTGAAAGAAGGATAATCGACACTTCCAGACATAATCTGAAGATTTTTGAAGAAGAAGAATATGAAGATATGTACTTACGGAATTAGTCCATATTAATAATAGTATAAACTACTTTATAATCAATATAAAGAAGAACAACTCTAAAAGTTTATTGATAGGATAGAAAAACTAGAAATTATAGGAAAATGTTTTTAAAATATTGGGAAAAGATAAAGTTGAATGTATATTAAAATAAAAACCAAGATTATAAAATAAAAGTACGAATAGAAGAACACGAAAAAAGATGGTAAATTGTAAAGCATATTAATGATTTACTAAAACTAGGTGCTGAATAAATCTGATCAGTTACCTCATAGGTCTTGACTTTCTTAGTAAAAAGCATAGTGAACAAAAAGAGGAAAAAGTAGGATGGTAATTAACTACAAAAGATTAAGCGATATATGAAGATGATGGATATGATATACCAACAAAGAATATTTATTAGGAAAAATAAAGATTGTACTATATTGGCATTGATTGTAAATCGGGTTTTGGCAAGTTAAGATGCACCCAGACGGTATACCTTGGACCTTTTCCTGTCGAAGGGCATTTGAATGACTTGTATTACCATTGGTTTAAAATGCACCCTCAGTATTTCAAAAGAAAGATGGATAATATTTTTAGAGATAATGACTCATTCGTAGCAGTCTATATAGACGATATACTAGTTTTTAGCAAAAATAAAAAACAACATATAGGACATCTCCAAATAGTATTAAAAGTTTAGAAGAGCAGATATTATAATTAACAAGTAATCGATTATTTCAACAAACCATAGAATTTTTAGGGATAATAATAGGAGATGGTAAAATATTATTACAACCACATATTTCGAAAAAATTCTAGCTTTCGGACAAAATAGAAGAAACGAGAAAATTCTTTGTAAGACGAGAAATTCCAATTTATGGAATAAGGGCAAAATGTTTGATTACAAAATTGTTATTCGGTTATAAAATCCATAGTATTCTCTAGATCTCGGATGGCCAAACGGATTTCAGGTTAGGTGTCTCATGTGAAATCTAGCTAGCATAAAATTTCGTCGGGTCGGGACGGTCGAGGTCGGCAAGTTTTTCGAGGCATCGCGGTTCGGGTCTTGAGTAAAGCGATTTAGTTCATGACGAGAGTGCACTATAACACGTACTCATGTGCCATAAGTGGGTATGGTAGAAAAAATGATGAAAATGGGCCGTGAGATAGTCTTAGGAATGTCAAAAGCTGGAGAAAGAAGGGAATTAATTAATTTAATTGGTTAAATGTACTAAAGACAAAAAGCTACGATTGTCTTCTCCACTTAACCTAAGAGCAAAGCGTGAAATAGGAAAAAAATAGCGGTGAAATTGCGATTCACATTTTAGTGAGAGAGAGTCTTCCTTCTCCTCTAAAATATCGGGCGATCCGGCCCAGTCGGCGAGTCTTCGAGACAGGAAAGGCTGTTCATGCGAGAGAGAGGGAACTGGCGTGAGTGCGGGATTTAGGGGTTTCCTCAGACCTTTCCCGAGTGAGGTAGGGTTCCTGCACTCTTGGGTTTATTCGGCTTTAAGTACTTTACAAATGTTTGATCGAATGAGGCGAGTGGGACGTTTGATCGATCCAATGAGCAGGACCAATTAATGAATTTTGAAATCTCATTGTGACAGACGTGACTGACCACGGTTGGTTTGGGTAGCAAATTGTGTTTTTCCATGATAAATCATGTATTGATTGGAATGAGGCCGAAAATGGCCGGGAAATGCGGGTTCACAAGGTGAACCGATGATTTGTGTTGTGAGAATGATACTTGAGGTTTCACTATTCGGGAATAGTGTTCAAAAAATATATTTTTGTGAAAATATGTGTTTGGTCGAGTGATTTAAATTAAATTTAACAAGTGTTTGATCATTAACCCAGTGAGCTAATTTTGATGTAAATGAGAATTTACATGACATGATTGGGTGAATTGATTGTTTTGTAAATATATGCATGTTTATATATTTACATGAATTCATTTGTATTAGGAATTGGCATCACATTGCATTCCATATGCCTTTGGAACACCACTAGGACTATAGGAGTGAGTGCGTGAGATGAGTCCCAAGCGGTTCGGGTTGTCTAAAAATGTAATTATTGGAGGGTAGTCCAAATTAAAAATATCAATCGTCAGATGTACTAATTGATATTCATCGGTAGTCCACAAGCAGATAATATATCAATCGTCGAGATATTGATTGATATATACACATCGGGTTGTCCACGACAATCAAAATAATTTTCATACGAGGCTTAGGCGAGTGTGATGGAGTCGGTGAGGACTCGGGATCTGAGTTGGTCATGTAGACATTAGTAGGATCATGCATTTCTTGCGAATGTGTGTTTCGATCCCAGAACATTGCTGCTGACTTTAGGTGGTGAGTAGCCAGCAGGATGATTCCACTGCGAGCATTAGCTCGCACTGTCGAGGATGTTATTTCTGAGTACGAGGAGCGTGCGAGGGCTGACTCGATCCTGGTCGAGGATTAGAAGAAAGCGGGTTGTGGCTTTGATGTATACATGTATTAGAACTTTTTAAGTTTAATGTATTGTATGAGTAAACATATTAACTCTTGTAACTATTGGGTATATAGTTGGATTCATGGATTGGCATGTATATTGGTATTGTTTATGGCGTGGCGTTTCATCGTAAAGCGTATATTGAACATTTTTGGGACGGGTTATACGGAGTTTGTATTTGGGTGAGCTCCCAGGTACAAGGAGACTCTGCCCGATTTTCGTGAAAAATGTCGGGTCACCCGACATTCACGAGTATTCCGTGGGTTAACGGGTAGTCAACGGATCCCCGGGATTTGGGGCGTCACAATTACAGAAATTTTTAGGATTATTAAACTATGTCAGACCTTTCATAAAAAATTTAAGTAGGATTGCAGGCCCTTTATTTAGTAAAGTAGGGAGTAAAAGACATAAATATTTTAATCAAGAAGATAATAAGTTAGTAAAATCTCTTAAAGAAATAGTTACAAAATTACCACAGTCGATCTACTGGTAATAAATGATTATTTAATAGTGAAGCAGACGGATGTAGCCTAGGATGGAAGCGTATTATTATAAAACCCATAAATATTCAGCCTTTATCTGAAAAAAAATCTGTGGAATAGTAGTGGAAAATACAAGAAAGGAAATATAAGTAGCATAGATGCAGAAGTATTAGCTATAACATATGCTATAGATAGCTTTAGAATATTAATAATTTCTAAAAAAGAAATTACTATCAGAACAGATTGTGAGGCAATAGTAAAGTTTTATAAATTAAAAAATGAAAAAAGATCTTCACAAAGAAGGTGGTTAAATTTTACAGAAAGAATAATTAATACAGGGATAAAAATAGAAATTGAACATATTAAAAGGAGTGATAATAGTCTAGCAGATTCATTAAGTAGACTAATAAATTAATTTTTATGTCACGGATGAACAAGCGAGATGGCGGGATTATTCGACATTCCAGCTTATTCCAGTAAAAATCAAGAAAATGTATTAACCTTCGGAAAGAATTCTCTTAAAGTATACCTCAGAAGTAATATAACATTTAATTCATTACCTCATATAGGACTAGATGAAGAACAGAAATGTATTATAGATAACCTTTGGATTAGTTTCAGTCAGATTTTTAATCACCAGACCAATAAGAATTTAGATAGAAAATATTTTATTACTTGTTTTAAATTGTTTTATAAATATTTTCATAAAAGAATAATAGTAATGTTAATTTCGAGTTACTATAATTTTACGAGTCATAAAAGCAGGTATTTTAAAACATGGGAAAGTCCTTCCCTTATATATCAAACCATCCCAGTTCATTTTCAAAGTTTATAACCTAACCCGGGCTTTAGATCAATGTAAAACTTGGAAGTAATTATTTTATTAGTCCCTTAGTAAAACAAAATTTAAATCATCATGGCAGCCTTATTTAAACCAGTGGGAGAACCATCACATTGCAGGCAATGACCTAGATTTAACACATGATTTTCCTCCCCTTTTCCTCACTTCAAAATCGAGATCATTACTTAGAAGAACTATAAATTCTAAGGAAAAAATACGATAGATCTAAACAAGATTATCTAATCATTAAGAAATTATGTGAAGACAAAATAGAAAATGAAATAGATATAAAATTTAAAAATACAGCTTTAGAGAGAAAAAAAATTCAAGATAGAACACACAAATAATTTTGAACACATTAATAAAATTTCAGCTTTAGAAAATCAACGCACAGAAGACATTAAGATAGAACCGGTCCCTTGAGCAGTTCATAAATTTATTGGAGCCTAGTTCATTGGGCATAAATAATGAACCTAGTCCAGCTCAAACGGTGGCTGGTAAAGACACATCAAATCCGTTCATGGGTAAGGCTTTCCCAAAAAAGCACATTAGTCGACTAACCTGACGGGTAGCCTAGGAATTCTCAAAAAGGATATATATAAAGCGGCGAGTCAGCCCAGATCCATTTGAAGGACCAAGTAAAGAAGACAATTATGTATGACACGATTCTTGATAATTTGATGTAAGTGGAACATGAAAAGATATAAGTGGGAGAAAAAAGATGTAAGTGGAATATAAAGAAGAGTGGAAGATAGAAAAGCAAAAAGGCAAAGACTTGATATGAGTGGAAGACAAAGAAGAAGAAGATAAAAAAGCATGAAGAAAAATAGTTGCTTCCCAACAAGATTTGACAAAAGCGAGAAAGAATGAGAAAGCTGAGAAAAGAAGAAAAGACAGAAGCCAGCTGTGAAAGATACTTTTAGATTAACAACTGTTATTTTTCTTTTTAGATCATTTTTGATAAGATTCCCTTAGAAGGGACAAATGCGACCGTCCATGTGTCGTAATCTTATTAGAAAACCCATCATATCCAAATCCCCTTTTGTCCATATTCTCTGTAAAGGAAAAGTTTAAAGATTTTGATTTGATAGAATGACTAGGCACCGAATCGGATTCTTTAAACTGTGTATCTTCAACTATCCCTTCACCTCTTATTTTCTCTATAAATGAGAACTTCTCTATGTATTTGAGATATGGCTCTCCAGAGTCTTTAACTCTGGCTCTCTCTCTCTCTCGTGACCCTCTTGTATTATATTCCCGAAGCTTCGGCAAGCTTTCTAAAAGCTTTCGGCTCAAGCTTATTCCTTTATATAAAGGTGCGTTTCTTTTTAATGAAATCTGTTTAATATTTCCATCTACCGTCATTTATTTATATGTTTAAATCCTAATATGTTTTAAAAACTTAGGGCACATCCCAAAACGGGTTTCTCCCGAAATCTTATGGCCTCAAAATATTTTCCTTTTGATTAATGAACTTTATTTTCCTTTTGATTAATGAACTTTCCTTATATGTATGATCATGGTCGCTCGTATCTTTGATATTTTGCTATTTGTCCATTTGTCTAAATTGACTGTTTAGGACTATTTCTAAGCATTAAGGGAATGCATGATTATACTTACAGGATATTTAATTAGTAAAAAAACTTAGTAAATTATTGTTTAAAAAAAAAAATCCATAAGAAAGTAAGGAAAATCCTGAGTAGGACGTATAAAAACTTTTAATTCTCACTCTTTCACCCCTTTAATCCTCAGCTCAAACTGAAATTCCTCAGCCCTCCTTATAATCTTCTCTATCTTTTTCAGTTGCTTCTATCTTGGCAGTTTTTATTTTATAATCTGGGTTTTTTTATTTTTAATATACATTCAACTTTATCTTTTTCCCAATATTTTAAAAAATTTTCTCCTATAGTTTCTAGTTTGCTAATTATAATACCATGTTCTTCAAACTTTTTTAATACTATTTGGAGATGTCCTATATGTTGTTTTATTTTTTAAAGCAAATTATATCTTTATATATAGGCACTCTGGGCGGTCATTATCTCTAAAAATATTATCCATATTTCTTTGAAATACTGAGGGTGCATTTTTTAACCAAATGGCATTACAAATCATTCAAAATGCCGCCCGGGACGGAAAATTTGTCAGGTATCTTACATTTGGGCGCATCTTAACTTACGAAAACCTAATTTCTGATCAAATTTTCAATATAGTACAATCTTTTATTTTTCCTAATAAATATAAATTATTAACCTTAAATTTGGAAATGCATTTGGAAAAATGTTTCAATGTGTTTTTTGAGTTTGGGGTCAAAATGATTATTTTTTTAAAACAAATATTGATTTTAGCCCTCATATTCAATCGAGTCTCCTTGATGCCATGCTCAAATTTTTTTTTTTTAATCTAAATTAGAAGTTATAGTTGACAACTATGGTTTTAGTACAAAAATGAAACCATAGTTGACAACTACGAATTTAATACAAAAATGAAACCTTAGTTGGCAACTATAATTGTAAGGGTTACAATAGAGTGAATGAAACTAACTCTATTTTGACCCAAAACTCGTGTTACAAAAGCGTTGGCAACTACAGTTGTAAGGGTTAAAAATGGCAATATTTTTTTCAAAACCAAGGCTATTTTGACCCAAAACTCTTGTTTTTTTAGATTTGGTTTTAATTCATTTTCAAAAGTATCAGAAAACATTAGATGGTTTTAATTTTCGATTCATTTCTTTTGTTAGCGGTTTACCTTGCCTGGCTTATATAAAGAGAGGGTCCAACTCTCCTTGGTATGTAGTTTTTTGAAAGGAAAATCACCTAAAAATCTCTTAGATTTTTTTTGATCTCGTTCCTATTTCTAGTGAAGAGTACGAACATCATTTCAGTTCCCCGGGAGAGACTTCAGACAAGGTGTTGTCATTGTCCCTCCAAAGATTGTTCTATCCTAGGAGGTAGACGCCGAGGAAATCTTAAAGCATCACCGGAGAAGGTGAATCTGCTTTAAGAATATTGTGCAACAAGGCTCGATCTTTCTCCGATCTATAGTTTTGGTTTTTTTTGTAACCTTCTTTCTCTACTTATTCTTTTTGTTTCAATGTATTCACAAAATTTTGTAACAAGCTTAAAGTAGACTTGAGATGAAGGAAAAAAGAAAAACAGAGGAACAAAAGAAAAGAAACACATTGAATCACCAAGGTTGTCCGAGAAGAAGGGTTCTCTAGGGAAAAAAAATTAAAAAAGGAAAAAAATGAATATCAAAAGAAAATCTCTGGTTTTTTTTTTGTTGGAAAAAAAAATTCAATTTATTTGGATAGTTGTTTTAGTCCAAAAGAAAGGAAACAATATCTTTACCAAACGTATCTTCTTTGATTTTAGAAGATATTTAAGGGAAAAAAAAAGTAGTTTTCTAGAAAAACAAAACAAAACAAATTTGGAAAAGGAAGCTTTTTTCTAGAAAAAAAAAGTTGGTTAGGAAAAAAACCCTTTTTGGTTGAAGAATATATATATATATATATATATATATATATATATATATATATATATATATATATATATATATATATATATATATATATATATTTTTAAAAGGGCTTTTTCCTTTTCGGAAATTTTAAAAAAAAAGTCTCATTTTTATAAAGAAAAAAAAAAGGAATTGTTTAGTATAAGGAAAAACATTTCCTTTAAAAAAAAGATTAATTTACATGAATAATCATAACTTTACCACATCTTATTTAAATAGTCTCACCTTCTGAGAATAAACCTAGCTTTGATGGGTGTCTTCTCATTTTGTCCCCAACCGACAAGTAAATGGCTAAAGGAGTAAAAAAAAAATCAAATGTGACATTCTTCCTTCCCAAACCCAGTTAATGCCCTAGCAAACCTATGACTCTTCTTCTTCCCTGAACTCGCTTATGTAGCTCTCTTCCCTTCTTTGTTGGCTTTCACCTCCCGCTAAGCTTCATCTCCTTGTCTTCATCCCGTTGTCTTCGTCTAGTTGTGGTCGATTAGTTTTTCATTTTTGTTTCCATTAGGCTCTCTACAAATATCTCCGTTGTCATTGAGCAGGGAGATATTCTGTGATTAGTAAAGAGGTCATTGTGACAGTTGAACCTAGCTCATCACAGACAAGGTAAAATGATAGGCCATCATCAATTGTAAATTTAAAAAATTGGATTTTTTATATTCAATTGGTTTTTGTGTGCACCTATTTTTATATTAAGTTATAAAATTTAGGTAAAATTTTACATTTTATTTGTGTGGGGGATTCTTTAAGATGTGAAATTCGAATAATTCGAATTTTAAAAAATTTAGGTCAGATTTTCTTTTTTTACTCTTTTATAATAGGTAGGATGTGTTTGAATGCTGCATGGGTTTTTAATTTAACTAGTGATTTTGTTGTTTTGATTTTGTGATTAGGTTATTCTTTAACAAATGGAGAGTGTCACATTACGATTTTGGCATGGTGGATCGTTCAAGAAGAATGTAAATGAGTAGCAGTATTTAGGAGTCCAGGGAGGGCCGGGTTAATGTTGATCTGATGAGCTGTGTTAGTTAAACTTGAAGAATTGGAAAAAGTGTGGGCCATATATGAAACTTGAGGAGGTATATTGCCGATTCAAGGTAAAAGTCTAGATGAGGGTTAAGGAGGGTTTATAATGATAAGGAGGTGCTGAATGGGTGAAATTGTTTTGGGAAATAGGTGCATTGACTTGTATGTTTTCATGCTTTGGGTTGATGAACCTAATTTGTGCCAATGATTGAAGCTAACTTCCCTTTAGATGGTGCATCGGACGAGGAACTCCTAAAAGAAGGCTAACAACCTAGGAGGGAGGAAGCGACACCTAAGCCACTAGCCTTGAAATCCCTTCACCAATTGGAAAAAAATCCTCGTTGAGTCAACAGCAGTGAATATAAAAACAAGAAAACCCTTCCCCACTTGGTACCCCTAAAACCTATTCTCAGAAAAACCTTCCCCACTTAGTACCTGTGAAAACCCTTCCCCTAAAACCCCTACCCCTGAGCAACGTACTAAAACCCTAGAGAAAAGGCACTAGAACCCCATTCAAATCCATTAGAAAATCAACTAAGCCCTCAAGAAAATCAATCGACCCAATCGGAAAACCAATCTCAACCCACTCTCCATACAGACAAACGACTGAAAGCGAAAATGTGAAACCGACCATCAAATTGCCCATGGTAGTATGATTGTATACCTAAGAGAGGATGGGATAATCTAGTTGGTGAGGTTTCTTCAGAGGATGATAATGATCCAATTTATGAGCATGTGGTTGAATATGAAGAGAATGTTGACAGTGATGCAGATATGGAAGATTTGGTGGTAGAAGATAATGAAAAATTTTCAGATCTTGAGAAGGAGGTTGATGGCGACTCTTAATAATGAGGAGTATAGGACATCAAGGGATAAAGGAGAGGTGCAATAATAAATTGATTGAGTTAGCACAACAACTACAGAGAGAAAAGGGAGGCACTTCTAGATTTTAGTAAGAGGGGTCACCATCTGGTAGGTCTTAATGTGTAAGTGATTATGAAGAAAGTGATGATGAAATTCACACTCCAATTGACAATGAAGAAGAAGATATAAGTAGTAGGAGAATGAGGGGTAGGGGATTGGTTGTGAATGAGAACACAAACTTCTCAACATTTAAGTGGAAAGTAGGTTTGAGATTTCCAAATAGAGATGCATTTAAGAGGGCAGTTACTAAGTTTGCTATAACACAGGGTAGGAATGTAAGCTTTATTGTCAACAACAAAAATAGGCAACAAAGACTTGGTTTGAAGTGTTTGGCATGCTCCCCTTTTAGATTGTATGCATCTTGGGACTCAAGGAGGGCATGTATTGTTGTGTAGTTAGTGGTGAGCACAATTGTTACAAAAATATGGATGCCAACAAGCAAATGAAGTTAATATGGCTTGCTAAGCAGTTTCTTGAAGTGTTTAAGGCAAGACCCCACTAGCCTGCAAATGAAATTATTGAGACTATTAAGAGGGCATAAAGGGTGATTATTAAGAAGACGGTAGCTATACAGTCAAATATTACATAAAGTCACAATAACGCAAGAGCAATTGCTATATAAGCTTCAGCGTACTTAAGCCCAGAGCGCTGCTCTAGATACTCTCATGTTATCACGACGATCCATGCGTGAAACCTTTCCACCAGCTGAGCTGAGCTGTTTGTTTGTTTATAATCAAAAGGTTGGTCAGAGGTTATAGGAAGTTGATATGTAATAGATATGTTTGAAGACTTTTCTTGGGGTGGATACTGTTAATGTTGTGGGAGGGATGAATGATAAGATATACCCATAGAATAGGCAAACAGAGAGGAAAATAATGATTCATGGGAATGGTTTTTCATTGAGTTGGTGTCTGAGATTGAATTACAGAATAGGCAACATTCATCTCTAATATATATCAAGCAGATTCACTGCCTCCTGTTTATTTGTTTTACTTTCTCATAAAGTCAACATGGTTTATTTAACTTACTTGAGCTTTTTATTGTTATGTTTAGGGAATTTTTAAATACTATAGGTAAATGTCTTTCCTATATGCCAAGGAACACACACAGATTGTGCCAAGAACACTTGGCCAATTGGTACAGACTTTCAAAGGAGCAAATAAAACATGTTTGGGCTACTTTAAAGGCATATAAATTAGGCAGATTACAATGAAGCAATCGAAGAATTAGAGAAATTTAATCCTACTGCAGTTGCTAGTTTTAAAGGAAGTAACGAAAGTTGTCTTTATAGGCATCAGAAGACATAATGATAAAGACATGTGATCATGAACAACACTTACAGTAAACCTTCAATGGTTGGGCATTATTAATGCAAAGACTAAGCATCCGATATAAGTATGTTTAGAAGATGCCATCATAACATCACCGCGCGTAGTTAAGCAAAGAGACAAGAGACGGAGAAGAGTCTCCCGCTATCGATGCCTCTAAAATACAAGCAAAGTAAGAGATAGAAAAGAAGAGGCTACCAATTGAGTTTCAATGCCTCTCATCATAACCTAAATCTTCCAGGAATCACAAGATGAACAACCCATGAGATATACCTGATTCCGTGGAAGCTCAATCAGGTGGCATACCTTATTTCCATGCGCCTCATACTTCACTTAGATATATTCAAATTCCCTCCCTTGTGGGAAGCAGAGGCACTGCCTGATCGAGGCAACAACTCGACCCCTATTAAGATTGGTCTAGGCAAGCCAAGAAAAAATAAAAGGAGAAAAGACCACCATGAAAACCCAAAAAACTTGAGAGACTGACTAAGCATGGTATTGAAATGAGTTGGGTAGCAAAATCAAAGCAGAAACCAAGGAAGTGGTCCTGATGAAAGATAAAGCAGAACCCACCCTTAAAAGACTTTAGACCATGAAAGACGGGAACTACCTTCTTATACATATGCTGACCTCTTCCTCAAACCAATTTTAAATACAAAATGAATAACACTAGAAATGGGAATAGGTGGTAGGGTCATAAAGGAGGAATTCTGCAGGGTGGAAGGAATGCATGCTCAAACAAGGTCAATGAACTTCATTATAAATATAGGTGACTAAATGTATATAGTCAAAGACTGGAATTATTTCTTCATGCAAGGTGTGCCCCAAGGGTTTGGTGTCATACTGCAAATAATGGAACATCAATGATCATGGGGTGGTGTCTATAACTCAGGTTATCGAAGTGATTCCATTGGTAAATAGATAATAATGAGTCTCACTCCTGTAGCCGTCCTTTGCTGGTATAGATGTCGACAAGCAGTGGGACCAAGAATTGTTTACTAGTTTTCAACAATAGCATATGATTATCCAATTGGCAGCTAAGCTTCTACAAATCATCAGTCATCTTCTCATTTAGTTCTTATGTTAAGATGATGATCTGTGTATGTTTTATCTGCATTTTCAAAACATTTGTTATTATGATGGGCTGATGAATTACGATAAGGTGTTGTTTTGTTACGTATTTTGTCGATATTATTTGAAAACATCTAGAAGTGCGTTGATGTTTATGGACCATAATCAGATGGACTATGGTGTTTGCAAAACTTCATTATTTGGTATTTGGATGCAAACTGGCTACTTTTCTAATTTTATTTATTATAATTATTATTACAACTATATGGAATTATAGTGTTTGCAAAAACCTTTGTTATTTTGGCATATTTTGGATGTTAAGATCAGTAAACAGGTACTGTTTAAGGTCACAAAACAGGTATTGAAGTAGCAACTATGGTGTTTGCAAAAAAATGTAGTTATTTCGTGGACAGTATAGTTGTAAGGTCAATAAATGCATCGAAAGAACTTATTAAAGCCATGACCACTCGCAAAGGGTAAGAATTATGGTGTTTGCAAAACTTCAGTTGGCTCGGGTGTATTTCGATGTTATGTCAATGAAACATGCATCGCTGAAGGTCACTAAACAGTACTAAAGCAATAATTTATTAAGGCATGACCATTAAAATTAGACGCATAACAATCATCTAGCTTATATAAATGAACATTATAGCATTATGTGAGCATTATAAATAGCTACAAACAAACAAATGTTTAGGCAAATGGGGATCCGCTATCTAAGAACATTTTGTAGCGATAATACATACAATCTATAGTTGTAATACTCACCATCGCACATCTTGCAAGACAAAACACCATTCATCATTATATAAATCCTAATTCTATAACCATTACAAGAATGAAAAATATAAGCTAAGACATAAAGACACGCAACTAAAGCATACTTATCACCTGTATACTTCTGCATATTAGAACCATCGTGAATGGGTAACCCATTTCTCATGTCTCCATAGCCTCCCCAGCAAGAGTACTCTTCATTTCAACTTCTAAACTTTTTCAACGTAATATTTTTCCCGCCTAACCTTACCAATACTGCTCCTATCTAACACTTTCCCTTGTAATTCTTCCCACTGGGCTGACATATATTGACTTTCCCAACATCTTCTAACAACACAATCTAAAAAAACCACACAATCATTCTTTTACAACAAGAGAAACAAAAAAAAAAAAAAAAATGAAATGCACCCATATGTTTATACTAATTTTCCATAAAAACTCCTAAATTAATTTTACCTTATTTTCCCTTAATAATCCCCAATTTAATTTGTTCTGAATTTTTCCACAAAATTCTAATTTAATTCTTTTCCTTATTTAACCTGTAAAACCCTAAATATTTTTCCTGAATTTTGTTCACATTGCTATTGCGCCATGTAATGAGCACCCATAAAACTTCTAAGTCAGACTGATAATTATTTAAAGTTAACAACTGGTGGTGGCACTTCACCTCCACTTCACCATGAAAAGGCAGAGTAAGACTACACGCATTCGACATGTCGCGCCCACCATTGCACTACAAACTCCAATTTGTAATGTGCCGGATCAAGCTAAAAATTTGATTAGTAATGTGTGAAGAAAAATCAGAGAAGACATGATCAGTCAAGATGATGATTAGTAGGAGGCGGAGTTTGAGTAGTAAGGAGAGATAATATGGAGGAAAAGACGATAAACTGAGAATATAAGCCTGAGATGATTATCTGTGAGAAATGGGAGCCTGTGTCAGAGAGATAAATCTAGAGAAGATGATGACCGTTATGCTGGAGAAGACGACGATCAAATTTGAAGATGATGAATGTTCAAAACAAATCGAAATAGTAATATGAGGAATTGGAATAGAGTTGTGTCAGGCGGTTATGCACATGGCATAATCACAATGCCACGAGGTGATGGTTACAGCCTGCTGCCAATCATGTATCCGATAGGGACCAAACAAGAAGGCAATTTTATCAAAGTCGGGTTTATTCGCATTATCGAGGAAGTAGGACTATTTAAATAAGATGGGTTAAAGTCAGATTAATCATGTCACTATCCAAAAGCAACCTTTTTGTTTGAATTTTTCTTAAAGGGTGTTTTATCAAATTCTTTCGCTCGTAAATCTTTAGGAAAATGTTTTAATTGGGAAAAACCTTGGGAAACCATAAAACAAGAGAATTTGGTTTGTCAGAACATCCTCAGATATAAAAATATAAGAAAAATTCTTGAAACTAGTGATCTTTTGTCATAGGCAAGATGTCTCAACCAACAGGTTACGAACACTATTGGTTGTGTTTTTCCTTAAGCAGGAATATATGATAAGGAGATAGAGCCTAATAGGCTAAACTCTATACTCATTGAGTCAGCCAATTTTTTCTCAGTAAAGCATTGGAAATTACGATAAAGAGAATTATGGCTCAAGGAGTGTGGATCTACAGATCATTTTCTATGAATACTCAGAATATTGTTATTTTCACCTTATTATGAGATTTGGCTTGGGAATAGAAAAATTGACACATTTTCTATAATTTTGTAGAGAAATGGACCTATGACCCAACAATGTTGTCCCACAGACCGCCTGGGCGGCGAACCTGCATCGTGGCACAAGTACCAATGATGCCACCACGGTGGGCTTATCTCTCGTCTTTACATAGAGAAAAGCTGTGAGATTGCTCCAAAGGTCCGAACTTTTAAAAAGGTGGCAAACAAAAGATGTTATCTATCTTACCAACTGAATCTTGAGATTCTTGACCAGATGCTCCTAAGCTCAAAAGAAGATGATGTACATCTAAGCATTTCAAAATGTTAGATGTCGGAAACACTCGACTTTCATGCAGGAACTATGTCATGAATGCTTTGATTGATTCTTTATACAACGTGTATTCAGATAAGAAAATAGCTAAAGATCTCTAGGAATGACTAGACTGAAAATATAAAATTGAGGATGTTGGGGCTAAGAAGTTTGTCATGGGTCGTTTCCTCGATTACAAAATGATAGATTCAAGACTACGGTCATCAAGTCTAGAACTTAGGTAATCTCCTCGAGATAAATGCCGAGGAATGATGTTGAGCGAAACATTTCAAGTTGCAGCTATTATTGAGAAGCTGCTACCACTTTAGAAAGACTCTAATAATTACCCTACATAAGAGAAAGGAGATGAGCATCGAAGATCTAATTGGGACTTAGATCGAAGATGACAATAAGGGATATGAGAAGAAAGGGGCACACAATCCGAGCGAGGCCAAGGCTAACTTTGTGGAAAATGGTCAAGGCTCCAAGTTCAAGAAAGCCAACAACAAAGGGAAAGGCAGTAAATTGGGACCTAAAGGGGGAATCTCTAAGAAGCAGAAGTTCCAAGGAAATGCTTCAATTGTGGGAAGCAAGGTCACAAATCTTCGGATTGGTGTACTAGTGCAGGAACAAACCCAAGGAAGCTACTGGTTGGATGGCATGACCAAGGCTGTGTCTAGCATTGACTTCACATCAATACCCTAAGGTGAACTTGGCGGATCCAATCCCATGAATGGTGGATCACACCGGTACATCACATGTGTGTCGGATCAATGTTCTCCACCTTCAACCAACTAAGACTAGGGAAAGATGTACATGAAACTCCACCACCCAAATCAAAGGCATAAGGTGGTATCAAGATGACTTCTAGAAAGGAGCTAACTCTAACAAATGTATCAGATGCACCAACCGCAAGAACCAAAGTGCATTCGTTCAATACGGAATAACAACTATGACTCTTACCGTACTGAAGTTAGATAACGAGCTAATAAAGAGTGGAATGTATGTCAAAAAAGGTATAAGGAGTGATGACATGTGGAAACTTAATGTAATGACTACTGTTTACATGAATAAAGCTAGTACTTCGCTTATATTCTCGAAGCCCTAATTTACACGGTAGATTGGGACATGTTAAATTACATATCATAGATTAATTGACCTAAGTCATATACTAACTTTCTAAATTGATGTAAAGCATAAGTGTGAAACTTGTGTTAAGGCAAAGCTGACCAGGTCAACTTTTCAAAGTGTTCAAAGACACACTTGTTAGTACCATGGTCTTTAGATCCACTGCTCAATGGACCCAAGGCCCACCTGACCCGCGATGTGAAGCTGTCAAACCCACTCATACCAAATTAAAAATCTGAGGAGTACTACCTGATGGAGAATCAAAGCTCAGAAGTGAGAGAGCCAGGGAAGTCTTCCCGTAGGCTAATCTCGTGGCAACCTGCTCTAGAGTTTAAGTCCTCTGCTAGAGCTAATCTTGGTGGTGTATGAGAAGTTCAAATACACAACATATTTATCAATAGGATTTCGGTGTCGATCCATTATTTAAAGTTGGTCATGATAAGAATAATTAATCACTTAATCACCGAAGGGTTTGCTCCAGTCAAAGATTTTCTTCTAAATCAAATTCACGACACTATGATAGAAGATCCTTACTGCGAGGAAGGTGACAATTCAGCCCACATGCTGCTCAATCTTATCCATAGCCTTTCGCTGGAATCACGTGGAGGAGGGTGTGTGCTGGTTCAGATATTTTTTGCGAGTTGACGCTGAATCCTCGATGAAGTCAGATGATCAGTACTATAGTGGGTGCACCGTCTTATTTAGAAACTTGTTACACCAAGTCTGTCTACATCAACATAAGGGCGACATGGCCCAGTTATTCAGTAACCTTTCACCATCTGGATTCTGACGATTTTTCGCTTTCATGTACGATTCATTCGAATGACCTTATAATTATTGTAATTAGGTAATCCAATCCTCTAGAGGACTAATTTATACATTATTGTGGTAAGACATGGAGAGAAACAAGAGGAGCCTCAAAGTACAGTGAAGGTTACAAACTCCGATTAAGAGATTCACGGTAGGAAAGCAGAAGAAGCCAAGTAAAACCCAGATGGGAAGTGATCTTTGGAAACTAAGTGCGAGATAGTGGTGTTTGCTTGTTCAATCACTTTCATAAAGGAAGACTTCAAATCATCGATGTGAATAACCTGTGATGATAATTTTGTCCTCGAGGTAGTTCCCCATCTTTGGGTCTCTTAAGACAGAATGCTCTAGAGCTAAAAGCTAAGTCACGCTAAAGGCCTTCGCATCAAGCGAAATAAACGGAAGCGGAGACCATGATTCAGGCCATAGAAGCGTGTACGATGTTACTTTCCCTAAAGGGTCTGATCTACCCCAGCTAATACAGTGAGTACTGAGTACCACAGGTCTTTGCCCAATAAATCTGCTGCCCCAGGTGCTGGACAGTTCTGTCTGTGGCCTTCTCAGTGCGAGACCAATGATCTCTCCACCCTTTCCAGATACCATCACCTTAGATTGCCGAGGCCACCTTGGGTTTCACCTGCCAACATTTCTCTTCATGGTTGGTTACTACTCATGTGATGTTTCCATACTCTTTGTATGGGTTTGAGCACTTTACATAAGTGGCAGCCAATTACTCGATTAGCATCTTAGGCACATGTGTTTCACAGATCATTAAATGGAAATTTGTGGCAGTTTCTAAGCTATCTGTTGAGGTGAGGATCAGGCTCCAGCACAGGAAAAATAATTAGAACTAGATTTCAGGCAGGCTGAGCTAGAAGCGAGAGCGAAGCGGAGGGTGTGAGCCCTTGCTGAATTTGTGGAGTTAAGTCATTCAGGTTCATTCTGTCTGGAAATTCCCTCTGACCATTCTTTTGGGTTTTTGTCTCTTTTCTTTCCCCAATTCCCCTACCATAAACAAGTATTTAGTTTATATTGTTGTCTGTATTGTTTTGGTGTGCTATAATGCCAAACGACACTGTAAATGTACTAGTTATTAAGTTTAGGAAGCTTGAAACCAAAGCTCCTTTACACCATTTTCTCTGTTTATTTCCTATCACACAGCTAAACACACCCTCACGAGGATCGTTCTTCCCAGGGATGGTAGCTAAAAAGCCTCCTCCTTGAAATCACTAGAATGCCTGGTGTAAGGGATCTAAGTGACTAAGGGTTTCCAAATGTTTTTTACGTGGAATTCATTGTCATTCTTTGTTCAGCTACCTCTCCAACTTTTAGGTTTGATCCTTTGGAATCACCTTAGACCGTTCAAAATATTTGGTAGCTTTGAGGGCTCATTTAGATCACCATACTAAATCCAGTGAGTGTTTCATTGTTGTTTATATGGGCCATTGGAAGGTGATAAAGATGGTTTATTTCATATTTGCAGGAAGCCTTCGCAAGTGAATGCCATTTTCAAATATTTAAGAGGGTTAAGTTTCTGCTTCGTAATTTGGTTTCAGAGAATACTTTATTTATCTTTATTTGAAGCTGTTTCTTTCAGGAAACCCTCATTTAAAAACTAAATAAATTAATAAATCACCAAGGGACCTCTTATATTTTAATTTCTTGTTTTCAGTGATAACCATCAGGCAACCGCATCACCTTTAAATACTCAGGCTCTGATCGGTGGCCTTAGTATTAATTTCTCACAGAGCTTCATCCTGGAGGCAGTCCTGACCTTCTGCTATGGTAACAATGCGGTGGTATGATGTATTAAAGATTCTCAGTTTTGATTTTGAATACCACAAATTGCAAATCAAATGACGTGGATTGGGGATGATACACCGTCAATAATAATCTCTTTGATTTTGGGATCCTCATCCTGAAGCTACGGTGAATTTCTTTTCTCTTATCATTCTTTCTAGCGGTTTCTAGATTTTTCATTCACTATTGTTTATATTATCATATATATGTATATATATACTCTCTATCTTTAGCTATAATCTCAACCTTTTGGTAGAATTGTTTTGTTCTTTGAATTATTTTGTCATGTATTGTCATGGGGTTACATGTTCCGAGGTTTGAAATTGAAAGCCCGAATTAAGTCATCGTTGTTCCCAGGGAGTGGTGGCTTTGATTCGCCAATGGAACCTGCACAAAACGTGAAGTCATGAGAAGGTGAAGGAATCTCGATAAATTTGGATCTGTGAGAGAGACCATCACCTTCTGGGATGAGTGCCTCTGTGCCTCTCAGCGATCAAATGGTTGTCAGGCCTTCACCTTGTGCCACTCCTTCCACTTTTTGTGGCGGACAGGCCTTGCATATCAGGGAGTTTGAGGTCTGCCTTCAGACCGCCTGTAGTTTAATGAGGCTTAAGTTTTCTTTTCTCTTTAGAAAGGATGAATAAAGTACTGGCTCCAACTCCAGGCTGGGCATCTGTTTGGGGTGAGATCTGGGGTCAGTTTTTGAAGAGATCAGCTATCACTCTCACCAGAACAATAGCTTGCGATTCACATATCATTAGTGAAAATGAAAAGTCTGTCACATCTTTGGAGGGAATCTGGGGCCTTTCAATGTGTTGTAAGTCTGGTCAGGTATCTTGGATTATGTGGAGCAGGTGATGACGTTATACTCACAGCCCAGGTCCAGGTCATCAGGGAGTGGTTTCTCACATTGATCTATAGGGTATTCTCCAAAGAATGTCTCCACGGATTCCAATGCATCAGGGTTGTGATTAGTTGATTTAGGTAACTGTTAAGTTATCTATTTTAAGCGAAAAGGGTGATAGTAGGGTTTCTGGTTTCCATAATGTCCCCGATGTAATTCCCTCTTGACCCAACAATCTAATCTGAGCCATTGATGGATGGTCTTCTTGATGATGGAAAGAGTCACAACTAAGCTCTTTAAAATGAAGCGATCAAGCGATGACAAACACTTGTCGCATTGCTTGGGCTCTCGGCTTGCATTTGCAATCAGAAGCTGCGATGTCTTAGGGTCTCTGCGTTCTAGTTGTCAAGAAAGACAATCAAACTAAGGTTTATAAGATTACCTACAAGTACTTGGCATTATTCAATCCGATCGAGCAAGAAAGGTGAGTTAATACCTGATGGGGTGAGTTCCCCGTTTGAAACCCACTCCAGGAGTTTAGAAACATCGGCCGACTAAAGCCAGATTCATATTTGGTAAAACTATTCACCAGGGGGCTGCTTTCATTACCGGAGTGCAAATCACTTCAAAGCGTAAAATAAGGTTATGTGTTCGCGAAAGATTACACATGTTACACAAATCTGAAAAACCAGTGTCTCTCATATGAACCACAGCAAAATATGAGAAAACACTCCCTTCTAAAGCGAATAAGCCTGGGAATTACGGCATATCACTTTGCTTCCTTTAAATAAATACCTTCATAGTGATCTGATTAGTTAGATAAAAATATATTACCTTACAAAAGTTTAGAATTATATAATCCATGAAAATTATATATTTGGTACGATTGGTGGGTGTGGTGCACCGGTGCGAAGAGCTACTGGTGATTTCTGCTGGGAATGGATCTGATTCGGTTTAGCTGTTACCCGGTACCACCGCCTCTTGCGGTGTTTCTCACCATAACACTTCCCGGGGACTTCTCAGCGTGATTTGCCATCAACCGCAATGATCTGTTGCTCTGGACACGAAGACCCACAAAGTGTGCAGACTCAAAAAACCTGGTAAAAATGCAGAAAAGCGATCCGAGCCTGTTTATTTTAAGCCGAGAAGCCATGCGAAAAGGTGTCGCCGCCATCAGCTGCCACGTGCTTCTGCACCCCAACAACCTACATCACATAGTCCCCCTAGGGTGGCAACACACTATGGGTTATGAGTTTCAAATCATTCAGACACGATTAGTGATTTGTAGTAGAAAATTATTTGCTCAAGTAGTTAACGATAAAGTATTACAGCCAATTGAACTCAAATGGAAGCCATGGTCTCAAGTAATGGACGTAATAACAAGCTGCTACAATGAGAATGTTGTTGGGACATACTAGGATCCCAGAAAATCGAGCTCACAATGGGAATTACCATGCAGAATGAACTATATTATCAAGCAAACAATTTAACATCACCAAGCAACTGGTATCACGCAAAATTCAAGGAATATGACCTTAACTAAAATAAAAAAGGTCTCGGGCTTTTAACGACCATGGCCTGATAGACCTTACCAGACAAGGTAGATTGTTGCAACAGCGTGTGGTTGAGTCTCACCAGGCCCTTGACTACCCCTATTCACAACCCTCCATAGTCTCTTTCTCTACGTCACTCTGTCATCTATCCCGAAAGAGATACCCTCCTTAGCATTATTAGCTCAGCACCAGGAATCTCAGCAAATGGAGAGGATCATCTCTACTAGAGTTCCTCGATAGATGGCTCTGAAACTTGGACCTGTGGTTGAGTTAGTTTAACACAATATGCACCAGACCAGCCCCCTATCCCCCGGATTAACCTCTGTCTGTACCAAGGGAATGTATATCGGCCCACAGGCGGAAGCAGAAGGGCGCAAATACTTAGCGGGAGATGTAGAAAAGCGAAGTCTTGCCATTTATACTTCGACTCTTTTATGTTTGGTTTGTGATGATAATACAGGTAATTCGTCTTTCTCACCAGCGATCCGCCATCTGTAGCCACGGTCGCCGCCGGTGGGGAATAGATATCATATTTCAGTTAGAGACTGAAGAATCACGCACCTCACTATGGGCATAATCGGCTGATCTTTAGGTATACCATCTTAAAAAAAACTAGATTTTACCTATTCAGCACCTTAATTTCTCTTTCATGGGTTAGAATCTGTTGTGATGGTTTGGTGCCCATTAATGCATGTCAGAAGCCAGAAGCTTTCCACTGGAGCGAACTCCTTCTTTCAACCTCCATGCTGTGTGAATTATTTTGGCATCAAATCAACTTAGTCGAACTGATGTCTGGACCTAAAAGAGGTAGATGGTCCATGTGTGAGCGGTTAATATATGTGACTATGAATGGGGCTTACCTTTAACTATTTCCCTATAATAGTGGTGCAGCAGGTGTCTGCTGATTTTCCTCTCGAGTACAGGACTCAAATTGACGAGTGAGGTAATGCTGTGTACCTCCAGCTTAATATTGCAAATTACATCTTCAATGAATATGACTGAGATGGGATGAGGTGAAGACAAAATCGTGTCAACTTACCGCTCACGTAAACGGCGCTGAATTCGTGACCCCAATTTCTCCATAAATTGAGACCTTCATTATGGCTAATATCTTCATCTTCACTCTGGCTGATATCTTCATGCTTCAACTCGGATGCTGCCATTCTCGAGATGAGAACCTTTTCGTTTTCGTTTTCCTTTCTTTACGATTAAGGGGTATCGACTTTAGTTTTGCTACCCGACTCGCTCCATGAAGGAGCTAGGGGCCCCGCACTCAATGTTTTTCGATCTTGCCATGGAATATGGCAAGAATAAATATATGTGTGGCTTACCTGAGCGTTTATCTGACAACCCATCTCACCAGTGTGGGGCTTTATCTAATTTGGATTCGGTCGGCATCTTCCCAGCTATATATGTCGCGGAATGCCCTAATCCCACCAGAACACAAAACCACCAACCCAAGCCACCAAGAAAATCCATGTGGACAAATATCACAGCAAAAAAAATATGCTCCGAAAAATGAGCTTACCACGTCGATGCGACGAGCCGGGTAGAGAGCGAAACAGGCGGGGATGCTTGATCTCGGGTTTTCTTGTGTGAGAGGGAAAAGTAGGTTAGGGTTTTACCTTATATCGAGATGGGGGAGGAGGGGTATGTAAAGAGGTGCAAAATTGGGGATAAAACCCTAATTTGGCCCAAACAAGCCCAGCGGTACCGGTACCAAATGGCCACTGCCTCTTTTTGCGCGGGTGGTACCGGTACCGATAAATCAGTGCGGTACCGATGGGAGTGGCTCTGGAGTACCCTTTGTCTTAACATTTGAGAACAACAGTGCCCATAAATAGAATTTTTCTAACTGCCTTCCATCTTGGATTCCACTGAATGTGCATTTCTTTCCCTGCTCATATTTCGCCCAACCGGATTTGTGTTCACGGAACTAAAAATGGTACTTCACTCTCTTGACACCTTCACGCTTACCTTGGGGTCCACTGTACTTCTCGCGATCACTATTCCTAAGGTTCGAACTGAATTGGCAACTCAAGGCTCAAGATGGGTGCAAAGGGTAACTCAAAATGATTTCGAAAAGTAACACATAAATGATGGCCTAAAATCATCTTCCAGTTATGCATGGGTGTTCCTCAGAGAATATGATGCATATAGTTAACAAGGAATGCTAAATCAAAGCACATGCTGAAACGGCGAGCAAACGAGCTTGAGGCGGAAAATCCATGACATTGTAGTTACTGAAACGAATTCGGGGTGATAAAGGTCGAGTATGAACCTGAAAAATTTTGTGCATGCTTGTTGTGTGTGTGGATACATTGAGACTCATTAAGGTGCATACATGAGATCATGCGGCTGCATAGTCACAAGTCAAGTACTATACCCAAAGAGCCATAAATCGAAAATTTTATATGCGATTTAACATGCTTGGCTATGCGGTCTCACGCTCTGATAAGCATTGTCCTCGATACTGCAGGACACACCCAGATGTAAGCATTGTGTTTTTTTTTTAATTTTAATGTTTTTTTTATTTTGGTTTTTTTTTTTTATTTTTATTATTATTATTATTATTATTTTTTGGTTATTTGAAAATAAAAACAAACTAAAGAAAGAAAGAAAACAGGAAGAAATGCAAGAAAGAAAACAAAAACTATATAACAATTAGGATAGAAGTACTCACGGAAGGAACATCCGTGGGCGGATCTACGAGTCCTCACTACTCTCGGCGGTCAAAGTTCTCGAGAAATGGCTTTAAGCGTTGTTGGCCATTGACTTTAAAGGATTTCCCATTTCCAGTTCTCGATTTCCCTTTGCACCATATGGGTAAGCGACCTTGACAAGCGAGCGGACCGGTCCACTAGAAGACGGGTTTCGAACATGTGCAAGCGGAGGCGTACAATAATACCTTTGGTGAGGTTCAAAGGTCTTCCGAACAAGGGTCTTGTCATGGAACAACTTGAGTCTCTCTTTGTAAATTCGGGAGCTCTCATATGATTCACGTCTCAATTCATCGAGCTCGTTCATCTCATGAGGCGTTGTTTACACTTTGAGCCAAATCAAAATTGAGAGTTTTAATAGCCCAATATGCCATGTGTTCCATTTCTACTGGCAGATGACAGGCCTTACCATTAACAAGCCTATAAGGGGACATTCTAAGAATAGTCTTAAAAGCGATGCAGTGGCCTAAAAGAGCATCGATGGTGGCGAGCGATCCTTTGCTATTGGGGCAACCGTTTTTTCCAAAATATGTTTAATCTCCCTATTAGCTAATTCGGCCTGACCATTGGTTTGTGGGTGGTATGCCGTGGAAACTTTGTGGGTGACTCCATACTTTTTCAACAAATTCTCAAAAGATCGATTACAAAAATGGGGCCCACCATCACTAATGATTGCATGAGGCATTCCAAAGCGAGAAAAAAATGTGTTCTTTTATAAATTTCAAAACAACCTTGTGGTCATTAGTTCTTGTTGGAATGATCTCCATCCACTTCGACACATAGTCAACTGCTAACAAAATGTAAAGGTACCCACAAGAAGGGGAAAAGGCCCCATGAAGTCTAAACCCCAGCAATTGAAAATTTCAATGATTAAAATAGGAGTAAGAGGCATCATGTTCCTTCTTGTAACCCCCTCCCTGGTGTTGGCACCTAACAAGTTTGCAATATTCAAACAAATCTTTAAAAACGTGGGCAGTGAAACCAACCTGCTTGATTTTGTCCATAATTTCCTTCTTGAGAAATGCCCTCCACAAGCTTCCAAATGGCAAAAGGTGAGCACCCCAATTTGATCGTCATTGGGTACACACCTTCTCATCAATTGGTCCGAACAGTATTTAAACAAATATGGGTCATCAAAATAATATTTCTTAATGTCCGCTAAAAATTTCTTCTTTTGTTGAGAGGTCCATTGGGGTGGAATTTGACTAGTCACCAGATAATTTACTATGTCATACCATAGGCGAGTAAACAAGAGTAAAATTTGCTCATCGGGGGAAACTAATACGCCTATGGGCAAGCGAGTGAAGTGGATTCGGAACTACTTAGAGACAAGTGGTCAGCTACCACATTCTCAACTCCCTTTTTATCCTTAATAGTCAGGTTAAATTCTTGGCACAGTAGGATCCACCTAGTCAAACGAGCTTAGTTTCTGGCCGATAGCAAATGCTTATTTGCATGATCCATGAAAATGGTTATGGGAGACCCTACAATGTATGACCTGAACTTTTCTAGGGCAACAACGACGGCCAAAAACTCTTTTTCCGTAGTTGTGGTTGTGAGCGGAATCTGATCTTCGGCATAGTAATCCACAAAAAGCCTTTTATCTTCCAGTTTGTCCTAACTTGACCCTATAGCATAATCATTAGCGTCACACATGATCTCGAAAGGGAGGTCCCAATTAGGGGATCGCATGATGGGAGGAGACACTAACATAGTTTTGAGTTTATCAAAGGCGGCCTCGCAAGCTTGTGACCATGCATAAGGGACGTCCGCTTGCGGCAAATTGCATAAGGGACCAGAATTTTATGCTTGGTCGTGCCACAGTAGGGTGCGAATCAACTAAATTTATGCCTAGTTGCTCCTACTGCCGTGGCGTAACTCACTGCGATATAGCGGCTCTGGTCCCGAACTGAGGGATGGGTTTCGTCTTACAAATGACTTGTATAATGATTCAAAATGGTGAGGCTTTCATTTGGATTTTGGTTGCATAAAAAAGTGTAGTTTGTTATTTGTCACTAAGTAGCGAAGCGATTTAAAATAAGATGTAAAAGACCTTGAAGTTTTGGGTCACTAGTTCGGTATGATGGGGTTGTAGAGGTGTCCTCGGGTTCTTCCTGCATTAGGGCAAATGACATACGAGTCATTTCCAAAACCGGATCTTTGTTTAACTTTAAAAACCAACCCTTAGTAACATTCCTATTTGAACCATAGCATTTACTGAGCATTTAATGTTCTGTGATTGAAAATAAAGCATTTAACCTACTTTTAGTGGCTCGTAAATGACATCTAATGGATATCAGTGTATCTAACAATAAGAATCTACTTGAACCTAAAACTTTATGCAATGTGACCAAAGAAAATACATTAAATAGCATTTAAACCTAGTTTGAAAGTTTGAAACACAAATATGCGTGCAGCTTCATGAAACGGAGGAATGCAAACCCACATCAACCAACCTAGCAACCCTCCTCTTCAAGGTTTTGAGGCTTAGCCGAACATCCTTTGAGTTGTCATCCTCAAGGGGTGTGTTTGGCAGCTTAGAAAATGAGGGAAAGAGGAGAGAGAAGAGAGAAAATGGGAACCAAAACAGGGGCCGTAAATGAAACTGCGTCCAATGAATAGTTAGGTTACAAAATATTCATAACATGACTTATATAGCCCCACAAACATGCGAAAATACCAAACTATCCTAAATAATATGATTACATTGAGGGCAAAAGAGGAATTAATCAAAACGGAGTCGTTTGAATCACAAAAACACGATGCAGAGAATTTTGCTGTGCACATGAATTTCGCCATATAGCGAAAATTTCGCTATATAGATATAGCGAAATTTTCGCTATCATAGCGAAATTTCGCTATGATTGCGAAAATTTCGCTATCATTGCGAAATTTTCGCTATCATTGCAAAAATTTAGCTATGTTTGCGAAATTGCCATTCTCCTCTGCTTGCTTCCTGGTTCCTCTAGCCTGCATTATGCATCTTCCAGCCTGCTATTTCTTCATCCCAGGCTTGATGAAATTGACAACAAACCATACGAACTCGGTATATATTAGCTCAATTTCGATGCCAAGCTTGAAATGATGGTAAAGGTTAATGAAACATGCAAAACTACCAAAAACAACCTCGAAACAAAATTAGTAGTACAAAAGATACATGTCAATTGGCTTAAATAATATGATTAGTACGCAAAAAGCACTCAAAACCTATCTTAAATAGGACTCAAAATAGCACTTTTTGGGTACTAATCAGGCACTAAAATCTCTTATGAACCTCCTATAGAATCCAGCATGTCCTAAAAACGATATTATATCTCTAACACACTTAGGAGTAGGTAGGTTGGAGATCGGCTCGACTTGTATATCCACCTCGATTCCTTTTTTTGATACTATGTGACCTAAGATAATCCCTTGTGTCACTATGAAGTGACACTTTTCCCAATTTAACACGAGGTTCTTCTCTTGACATCTCTCCAATACCTTACGTAGATTCTCCAGACATCCCTCATATGAATCTCCAAAGATTGAGAAGTCATCCATGAAAATTTCCAAAATGAGTTCTATCATATCACTGAAAATCCCATGCCATCATTTGGAAGGTTCTGGTGCATTACATAATCAAAGGGCATTCCTAAAGGCAAATGTGCCAAAGGACAGGTGAATGTGGTTTTCTCTTGATCATATACAAAAATTATCAATTTGATTGCACCACAGTACCTTGAAAGCAATAGAATTCCTTGCCTCCAACCCTCTCCTAACATTTGATCGACAAAGGTAAAGGAAGTGATCTTTCTAGTACCCGCGTGAGTTTCCTATAATCTATGCACACCCTCAAACCTGAGCGTGACACGAGTGGGAATTCTTCATTGTTTTCATTTGCTACCACGGTGACTCAGTTTCTTAAAGATTCTGAGTTAGGCTGACCCACTTGCTATCTGCAATGGGGTAAATAACACCTACGTCCAGTAGTTTTAGAACCTCTTTCTTGACCACTTCTTTCATGATTGGGTTCAGTTGTCGCTGTGGTTGTCTATAGGGTTTAACATCCTCTTGCAAGTGAATCCTGTGTGTGCAGATCAAGGGGCTAATTCCCTTAATATCTGCAATTGTCCATCCTATGGCGGTTTTATGGGTTCTCAATATCTCCAAAAAAACATTTTCTTGATCGGCTCTAAAGGAGATATGATTCTGGAAAGTTTCTTCTACCCCTAAAATGCATATTTGAATGTGATGGCAAAGGTTTCAACTGAGTTTTGGGTGGGCTCTCCCCGAAGGTAACACCTGTCCTCCATTGGTGCTTGATGGTTCAAATTTAAGTGCCCACCATTTGCTTCCAATACCTCCTTTGTGTTCAATTATGGAGTGTAGAAGTCATTTCGGATGTGAGGTGGCCTCCTCAACCCAACTTGGGCTTACTAGACAACACATGAGAGGATCATCGTATGAAACATTATCTACATATTTCTGCACCACAGAGTCAATCATGTTTGCCTCACAAATGTCCTCCTCATCCCCTATTTCCTTGATAACATTAAAGATATTCAAATTAACAGTCATGTTACCAAATGATAGTGTCATTAGTCCTCCCCTACACTGTATAATAGTGTTAGCGATGGCAGGAAATAGTGCACCCAGAATCGCTGGGAGCGGGTCCCAGCAGTTCGCACAAGTTGAGTGTCAAGCCTGACAAAGTCACGGGAGTAGAACTTATCCACTTGCACCAATACATCTTTCACTATCCCTCTAGGAATCTTCACACTACGGTCAGCTAATTGGAGGGAATTGATATTGAAGGTCAGTTCTAACTCTCCTAACCTAGCTCAACATATACCAGTAAAATGACAAAGTTAACACTTGCCCCAGATCACTAGAGCATGTCCTGACTTTTGAATTCCCTACCACTATATGGAAAAAGTGGGGCTTCACAGGTCTTTGTATTTTGGGAGACGGTGTTCGGATCAATGAGGTGGATTGCTCAGTCATAAATGCCTTCTTGACACTAGTTTCCCTCTTTCCCGATTGCACAAATCTTTTAGAAACTTGGCATCGTGGAGTACCTTGTCGCATCTACTAAGGGAATGTTCAACTTCACTGTTTGAACAACTCATAAGATTTGAGAATGGTGTTCACTTTCTTTGGGGCTCTCAACCTATGAGGGTATGGAGCAGGAGGGACATGGGAAGCCTTGTCTTTTTCTGGCTCACCATCAAGAATATCTGCCCTAGGAACATGAGGCTTGTCCGACACCTCATCATCCTTGACTGGTTCATTTTGCAACTCTTGCATCGGTTCCTTGGCCTGAATGGTTTTGTCAATTACTTTACCACTTGATGGTGGCGACCTTACAATGTTCGAAGAGTGCCATCGCCCAGATTTGAGACTCAATATATTTGACCTTGGGGGTTTTGGATGGTTTGAGAAGGGAGTTTCCTTTTTTCTTGTTGAAAATTTCCCATAGAGGAGGTTAGCTTAGTGATTTGGGATCTCACATCATTCAAGGCAGTTCGAAATTCATTGTTGGTGGATTGTTGGGTCTGGACGAACTGTGTCACAATATCCTCTAAACTTCTCTTATGTGGAGGTTGATAAGGCTGCGGATTTGGATTCCCTTGATTTGATAGATGAAAACCTTGGTTAGGGTTCACAAGAAATCCTTGAGGACCTTGATTATGGAACGGAGGGGCTTGGTTTGAAAAACCTTGGTTTGGATAGTTGGGGCCTTGGTTGTTTGGCAAGTTGTGTGGGCCTCCCTCATTTCTCCAACTAAAATTCGGGTGCTTACCTCACCCTGGGTTATACGTTTTGGAGTATGGAGAAATTGAAGGAACTTCACTTGATGATTAAGAGCATTAACACTCTATTTGGATTACTCCCTTAACTTGAGGAGTTAGGGCGGTTAATAGTTAGTGGGTAAATTAGTGCAAATGATGCATGGCTCCTCATACAGATCCAATAGGCACTAAGGCACTTGAGGCTGCTAGTGCCCTCATTCACCTTTTTCAATTCTATAGCCTCCAACTTCCTCGTTAAATTAGCTATTTTTGCTTACAGGTCGTCATTCTCTCTTAAGTGATGGATTCCTCCCCTTGTGAGTGGCCTATGCGCTTTAAGCGTATCTAAGAGTATTAGTCTCCGTATTCGAGCGTTTTCTGCTATGGTGTCAAAAAGTTGAATTGCTTCCCTTGCACTTTTCTCATAAACTCTACGCACACATCAATTGGATGTCTTGTTTGTTATTCAGGATAGTCCTTGGTGAAAATACCTGATTTATGACATCCAACCCGTGATGAGGGATAGCATGGAGGAGATCCTTGTATCTTTCCCGTACCACAACAAAGAGTTCACTGGTTTTTGAGAAGTTTGGATTGCTTTCGCGTAGAAACATTAGTATGTGCGGAGGAAAAACTTGTAAGGAAATTCATTTACCGCATATCCTCCGAGTAAAGATTGAATTGGGATTACTAGCCAGAACAATGTCTTTTGGCCTGCTGAGAGAAATAGAGGCCACTTTCCTGCAAATTATATGGAAGCGATCAGTGAGAGGAACGCATTGCAAACATCCTCAAAGTCTCTCATGAATGAGTAGGGGTTCTCAGAATCGACCCCTTGATACACAGGGAGAAGGCGAATCATCTCCGACTTCATGAGGAATTGGTTAGCCTCTTCAGGTAGGCGAATACATGAATTTGTTGTGGTTCTTTGAGGTTGCAGAATCTCTCGGAGAGTTCTTTCCACATTAGGTAAAGGGCGAGGAGCCCGATATTGGTTTCGCTGGAAATTAACATTTCCCCCTCTTACCGCCGGGGTTTCCGGTGGTGCCACACCATCTCCTTGTTGTGGAGGTTCATAGAGTCTTTGTGGGTCAACAGGTAACCCTTGGGCATTTGGATTGAAAAGAGTCTGCTGACTCCCAGGATGGTCCATTTGAGGTGTAAGGTTCTCTTGAAACAATTGTCTTACTGTGACTCTTGGGGCTCATTGGAGATATAATTCTTACAAGTTAGCGTTGCTCCGTTGCGAGCCTAAACCGACATAGTGATCTTACTCTATGACGGATATCCGCCGTTTTCACAACAACGAATTAAAGAAAAGGTAGAGAGCGTGCAGAATTAAATGCAATTACCAAATTACCTCTAGCTCTCCCCAGATCCACTAGATTGCTCGCCACTCGACATGGCGCCAAAAATGCCGTCTAATTAGGTAGTACTTTAAAAATTTATTTGAAAGCATAGGAACTAAGGTCATCGACATTATACTATTATTGATCCACTGGTCATCTCAGCGAAGTGGTTTCTAGGTGATCCTTAGGGAGTATTCTCCAAGAATGCGGTTAAAAGTAAAATCACAGGGTTGTAATTGAGTTGATTGAGTATGGAGATTAAGTTAACTATTTTAAAGCGAAGGTGAATGATAGGGTTCTTGGGTTTTTCCATTCCTTCTTAGGTCAGTAATTCCTCTTATTCCACAATCTCATCTCGGAGCCATTGATGAATGGTCTTCGATGGAAGATTTTACATTAAAAAGCTCTTTAAAATGAAGCGATCGTGATGACAAACACTTGTTCAAACGTTTGCTTGGACTCTTAGCTTGCATTTGCAATCAAGCTTGCTGTCCTCTTAGGGTCTCTCATTCACACGTTGTCAAGAAGATGCCAAGCGAAGGTTTTATATGATTTTCTGAGTGCTTAGCATTGTACAATCTGTTGAAGCATAAAGAGGAATTGAGGTTATTACCTTGATGGAGGTGAGTTCATGGTTGAACCCCATCATGGGAGTTTAAAATATAATTGAAACTAGAAATCGATTCATATTGATAAGAAACTATTCATAAAGGAGACTTGAAGCAAACTTTAATTACAAGATTGAGAAATCAAAAAAGCACAAAATCTTTAGTAGAAAATACGAGTTGTATGAACTAACTGAAAGATTACACGTAATTGAAAACTAGAATCCGAAGAAAAACCAAGTACTCTCCTCTACTCTATTAACCCTAGAAAAAATATGAGAAAAGACTCTCACTTTCTAAAACCAAACCCTAGAATCCAAGGCCTCCTCTCACGCCTTCATTTAAACCAGCCCTTCCTCCTTAGTGATCTCGAAGTGGTGGACAAAAGACCTGGCGTACCCTTACCAAGGTTGAGTGCGCTCAAATCCGCCAAAATTATGTATTTGATGCAGGTACCGGTAGAGTGTGGTACCCGTGCAGGATCTTGGTGATTTTACCTTTGGAATGTGGAGTCTTGGTTTGCTTGGTACCGTTACCACTACCTCTGCAATTGTTTCTCCACACCATAACACTTCCCAGGACTTCTCAACAGCGGTTGCCATCAACCGCAATGATCTACATTTGCTCTCTGGACACGAACCCCTATAAAAAGTGTGCACGGAACTCAAAAAACCTACACAAGTACAAAAACAAGAAAACGATCAAAGGCACCTATTCTTATACAAAATGAGAGCAAAATATGAGAAGAAGGTATTAAAATAACACATAAATGTTGCTCTTTTTATGTATTCAACACTTGTCCTCACCATGGGTTTGACACATGGCTGTTGGTCAGCTATTTTTATGATGCAATTTTTCTTGCCATGAAGCAACTGCTGGAGACTATGTGTGGAGGGGACTTCTTAAGCAAACATCCAGAGGAAGCTTTGGATTTCTTGGGTTATGTAGCTGAAGCTTCAAAAGGTTAGGATGAGCCTAATCCAAGGGAGATAGAAAGAATGAGACTTCAGCCCCGATTATAAGGTGGCATATCTCTTCTAGAGGACATGGACATAAGCCAAAGTTTCAAACTTGTAAAGGTTTGGAAGCCCAGAAATGAGAAACCTACATGAGGTGCAAGCGTCGTGAGATTCTGTGCCAAACAAGGCATGCTTCATTGTCGAGTCCAGGCATCACGGAGAACAATGTCTAACTATTCCGGCAATGAGGGAGATGTTAGTGGAGCAATGAATATTGTTAGTAAATTCGAACCATCGACTAATATTTCCATATGGGAAACACTTACAACCTAGCTAGAGGAAATCACCCAAATCTCTCTTGGAAGCCAAAACCTCCACAGCATGCACCCCCTGCCCCTCCATAGTATGCATCAACATCTTATTAAATGCAACCATGTTCGGCTTCTCCGATTGATCAGGCCGTTCTAAATTTAGAAGCGAGTGGTAGGTAACTTTGTGGAAGAGCAAAAAGCAATGAATGCTCAGTTGAATCAGAAAATTGATACTGTGGAGAGTACCTTGAACAACATAATAGATGGGCTCCAAAATGATATTACAAAGAAAATAGACAACTGCAGTACTCCATCCTCGAGGCTCACGATCAGCGTGAAGTATAGGAAAAGGAGTAAATTTCCTTCTAAACCAATGAGAATCGAAAGGAATCCACAAGGTAGCTAGTGCCAGTGAAGCTACTCCTAAGATGGATGAGGTGAAAGCCATTATCACTCTGAGAAGTGGTAAAAAGTTGATCATTAATGCAAGCCCTTTAGATGCAACGAAGAGCAATGAAATAAGAAGAGTGAAGAATAGTGATTAAAGAAGATATGATAAAAGAGCATGCCTCCACCTTTTCCTTGAGCACTTAGAGGCAAAGGGTGTGAACAACCAAGCTTAGATTTTGAAGCGGGCGGGTGAAAGTTAATATCCCTCTTCTAGACATGATCAGTAGGTCCCGGCATATGCAATTTCTAAAAGACTTGTGCCTTTGTAAAGAGAGAAGTTGAATGTAGATAAGACAACTTTCTGATAGAACAGGTGAGATCCATCATCTAGTGTATGACCCTAGTGAAATGCAAGGATCCAGGGTCTCCTACCATTTCAGTGAACATTGGGGGAACTTGTGTAGAAAAAGCATTGTTGGATTTAGGAGATAGTGTAAACCTGTTATCCTACTCAGTCTACAAACAGTTAGGGCTGGAAGGATTAAAGCCTAAAACCATCACCTTATCTTTTGTAGATAGATCGATGAAGATTCCTAAAGGCATAGTTGAAGATGTTTTGGTGAAGGTGGATAAGTTCTACTATCCAGTAGAGTTCGTTGTTCTTGATATCGAGCCAGTGGCAGTGGGGGCTAATTATGTGCCCATCATACTTGGGAGACCATTTTTGGCCACATCAAATGCCATCATCAATTGTCGGAATAGGGGTCATGCAGCTCACATTTGGCAATATGACACTGAGCTCAACAAATTTCATTTAAGCAGCAACGATGCCAATCTTGAGGAAGAAGGTCCAAAGGAAGTTTGCTTGATTGTGATGTGTAGAGACATTATTCTTTCGAAAATTAAAGGGAGGTGATGGAAGTTTAGAAGAGTTTGATGGTATCCTTGCCCAATCACCTAGCTGGCTCCACTAGTTCCTCGCGTGATGTAGGATCACGGGCTGCCGCATGCGGCTCAGGAAGTCATTCTAGCGCGAGTTACAACGGTCAGCTCTAGTCCACTAGTAGCTTTGGCCAGCTCTACGGTTCTCATCGCTGGCTCTGCTCCAGTCATAGGATAAGGATGAGGTTCCACCCTCCACGACTACTTGAGGAGGTATCACTTCCTTCATTAAGTTTCCGCTCCAGACCCATTGAGGACAATGATAAATTCGGTTGGGGGGAGAGTTAATGAAAGAAGTGTCGTTTATGTTTTGATAAAGTTTGTTTTGTTTAGTTGAATGGCTTGTTAGTTAGTTTGTTTTTTTTCTTATAGTATAGCACATGTTTACATTAATGCTCGGTTTCTCATTTTAAAGAAAATTTTGTAATTCTCGACTTACGGTGAGAGAAATTGAAGTCTTGTCTCAGTCCTTTTGATGTTAGAATGGTGTTATGTTTTTTGAGTTGATGAAGCGTTGGAAACTCACCTGTATCTTCAACCTTACTTCTTCCACTTTGAACTAACCACACCTTTGTCCGCATTGGGGTTTCAGTGTAAGTAGAAAAGCGCCCCTTGTAAAAGCCTTGCAAAGTCAGAAGCCTAGTACCTTTAACCACCTTTAATGGAAATTCGGGACCCTGAATAAAAGACTAATGAGTCTTTCATAAAGAGAAAAAAGAAAAAAAAAAGAAAAAAAAAGAAATTGTGACACTTGCCTTGAAGCAGGCGCGATCCAAGGGGTATATGTAATTCTTTAAATTGATTCAAACAATTGATTGGAGTCATAGACTTTGTTTCTTATTACACAAATGGATAGGTGGAGTTTAGCAAATTGTAGGTGCTAGAGTTTTGAGCTTATTAAAAGTCCAAGGGTAAACCTGAAGAGTTAGTGGTTGAGAAATCCTTATGACTTGATGCCTAAACCTTAATTGGTTGGGAGTCATCGGTGGACCCATTTATTCCTTCCTACCTTGCTTCTTACATGGGCTGGTGTGGTCGATTCCTGACATTGCACCCCTCTGGCCACAAAGAGTTGTGAAATAAAAGCGGGTCTTGTTATATTAAGGTTAGTTAGTCTGTTAGGTATAGAAAAGAGCTAGGTTGGGGGAAGAGAACAGTTTAGAGACTAATTTTGAAAACTAATCAAGTTAACACTTAGGTTTTTGTGGAAGGTTTCAGGTTGGTGATTAGTGCTCAAAAAGTGCTATTTTGAATCCAGTTTATTATAGGTTTTGAGTACATTTTGTGTACTAATAATACATAATTAACCCAGACAACATTAAGGTCCCGGCTATGCTATTGATCGCATTTTGTGGCAAATTTTCTGGAGATTTTTACAAGCTGTTGTGCAAAAATTGTTGGTACGATCAAAGCACGAAGAATTCGAGTCAAACTTCGACATTGCGGTCCGAGAGACTAGAAGGAAGAAGAAGCGGGAAAATACAAGGAAATTAGAGCACCGTAGGAATTTTGCAGGGTTGCGAAAATTTTGCAAACCTGCAGAATTTTGCAAATTTTCGCAACCTGCGAAATTTCGCATCCTGCAAAATTTCGCAACATCTTGAGAATTACATCTGCAGATCATGTTACATCTGCACTCTTGCCTTTCACTTTTTGAAGCTTTGACCATTTATTCCCTCTTGGTTTCTTCCTTTTTTGCCCCCATTGTAATAGTGTTTCACGTTATTTTGGTAATTTGTAAAGGGGTTTGGCTATAAAAGCCCTAGACAAGCACTATAGGGACATATTCTCCATTAACAAATCCACAGGCGGAGTTTCCCTTTTTGCTTTCCTTTTCTCCCATTTCTTTCCTTTTCTTCCACTTTCTCGGTACATAGAGCACACTACGAGGCTGACGCTCGGAGGATGGTTGAAAACAGACCATTCTCCTTGATTAGGAGGGCTTCTAGCTAGGTTTTGGAGGTAACTCACAGTTCTCTATTTTTAACGCACGCACTTATGGGTATTTATGTTCTATTTCTCTCAATCTAGGTTTAAGTCTCTTAAATGTACCTTGATGGATTAGTATTTGGCAATCTTTTAAGGTTCAGTGGATGCTTATTGCTAGATCTACTAAGATTCATTAGTTGCCCTCTATTTGCCAACATGGGTAGATTTATGAATATGCATTCAACTGTAGGGAGCATTTATGCTCGATGTAATGCTATTTTTCAAAGGGAAAATCATAGGGTTTAGTTTTTAAAGCTAAATGAAGATTCGGTTGGAAATGACTATGAGTGCTCCTCCCCAACGCCGAGAAATGAACTCGAGAACCCCTCGGTGATCTTCCGAACCAAATCAACAACCTAACACTTGAGATGCTTGCACATTTCTTGTGTTTGTTAGTTTTCCAATAATACCCTCAACTACATTTTACCAAACCCAAAAATCAAACCAAATTCTTATTTTGGCCTTCACTTTGTAAATCATTTGTGCGAAGAAAGCCCATCCTAAGTTCGACCCTCGGCCGTATCTGCGATGGCTTTGCTCTGACAGGTAGGAGAATTTAGGATATAAATTTTGTTGATTCCGGTACACCTACTATGGCACGAATCAAATGGCACCGTTGCCGGGGATGGTGCCTAAGTGCATTTGACGAGCTGTGGAACACTTGTGATCCTCATCACAAGTTCTAGTGAATTCTCCTTTATCATCCTTTTTGGTATTTTACAGTCAGATTTCTTTTTTAGTTTCATTTCATTGTTAAAAAAAAAAAAAAAAAAATTCTTCTGGAGATTTGTTTTGTGTTGTCCTGTGTTGCCCTGTTCTTGCTGTAGGAGTGCATGTTCCAGTGGGCTTGAATTGTGATCAAATGGAAGAGGGAGAGCAGTATAGTGAGTACTCAGTGGAGAGAAACCCTAGTGTATACATGTCAATGAGGGATTACAGAAACCTTCCATGGCAGAATCAACAAACTGTGGAGAGAAATCCAAAACCATATAGGTCCATGAGGGACTATAGAAACCAATGGATGAGTGCACCCTTCTGTGAGTGTTCCCCAGCTAAGCCCACCTCACCTTCTCCATATTGTGCTTCAACCCCTCAGCCACCACAACCACCACAGTTAATTTCTCCCGGTTGAGCAAACAATCACTGAACCTTGCAGTGGTGGGTGGCGTTGTGGAAGACGGAAAAATTCAATACTGATTGAGTCCAAGAATTCATGCATGGAGAACTCACGAGCGAAAATTAGAAGGGCTATAAAGTGGAATTGATCAACAATTTGACAGCACACCCAAGTGGAATTGATCATAAATTTACAGTGACCTCTGAAATCAATTTCAGGCTTTGCCTTGACATGATCATCGAAAGGAAATCCCGGAGAGTGCTGATTGACACTATTTTTAGGTGATCGGACTTCCAGTGCGGCGAAGCTTCTTTAAGAGGTGATGCGGGAACAGTAGAAGGCTCTGAGCGCCATCAAGGAAGTAAGGGAGGCGGAGGAAAGTAGGGAAGAGCCCCAAAGCTTATCCTTCAACCAATCCCCATAAATTTAGATCCTAGTGCCATTGCCCTGACCCGAAAACAGCCTGCTTGGAGTCCGCATCACACTTTGCACACCCATGCATACTTGAAACACCTACAGCAAAGGCCATCCCATTTTACCTGCACCCTCCTGAAAACCTCGAGAAGTTAGTGGCCTTTATTCAGAGCATTTGCCACTACATCGAAGACATTAGCGCACTCACCTTTGCGTGGCATAGCGGATGGTTGGTCTTTGGTTCGGACATGGAGCTGGACCTCGGCATTTCAATAAGCTCCACCCAGGTTCAAGCGGCCTCAAGGGTTGAGAAGCTGGTTTGGGGGAGACCTGATCTCCCATACTTTTTATTTTGATTTTCTTGTTTTATTTTATTTTATTTTGATTTATTTAATTTTTCTTTTTAGATTTTCTCCAATTTTTAGTTAATCTTTATTTCTAGCTTTTTTTTTTAAAATAATTTTTTGTAATTTTTTAAATTTTTATGTGTTTATTTTTGCAGTTTTTATCAAATATTTGCTGTAGTGGGAGGTGCAAGAAATGCCTCAAAAATTTTGCAACCTGCGAAAATTCGCAAACCAGAAAATTTCGCACGGTTGCGAGAATTTCATAACTTCTACTGTAACTTGATGTATGGAGGCTTAGGTAGAAGAAGACAAAACAAGGAACAGTAAAGTTCAGGTAAAAAAAAAAAACTTTTATTTATATATATATAATTATATATTTTATATATTTGAAAAAAATTTTTGGTCTTTGAAAATATTAAAAAAAAAAATTCTTTTTCAAAAAAAAAAAAAAAAAAAAAAAAAAAAAATATATATATATATATATATATATATATATATATATATATATATATATATATATACTCTATACTCTGCTCTTTCTGCATATATATATATATATATATATATATATATATATATATATATATATATCGCATGTATGGGTTAACGAAGTTTTTGCGGGTTGCGAATTTCGCAACTTTGTCTGCTCGTCATATGTTTATTTCATGGCTTTTCATTTGAACTCCGTTTTAGGCGTTTTTGGTACCGTTGGAAAGCTTAGAGAGTGTAGAATCTAAATCTAACCAGAAAGAAAACTTTTGAAATATTTAGAAAGGCGAAATTTTCAAAATGCTCAAATTGGTCACTTTTTTCCTCTCTTTTCTTCTCCTAACTTCTTTATTTGAAGCCCAAACGGAGTGAATAAGGTGTCGATGGAAAGCTTGCGAATTATCCTATCAACAGTACATTTCATCAAGGAGATGGCACTTCCTTCTCTAACGTCACCAGAAGCTATTACGGACAATGCTGACATTTGGTTGGGAGAGTTAAGCGAAGGAAAGTAGCGACTATTATGTTTGTTATATTTTGAGCAAGCCCATTTTGTGATGTTCAGTGGCTTGCTGGTTTTCCTTTTAGTGAAGCTGTTATACTATACAACTTACTTTTTCAATAAAAAAATTGCACCCATTTTTTTTTTGTGTTTTGCCTAGCTTATAGTTTGAAAAATTGAAACACTGTCCAATTCTATTGATGTTAGATTGGTTCCATGCTTGGTGGAGTGAATGATCAGTTGAACTCTTGTTACTTTCGACCATTTTTCTTCCACCTTTAGTTAACCACACACTGTGCACATCAGGTTTCTTCAATAAGCTGAAAAACTGCCTACCTCCTAAACATTGTAAAACCTACCCTAGTTTCGTTGACCACCTGTAATAGGTTAAGGACCCCCATGAATAGAAGGCCAATGTGTCTTCCAAAAGAAAAGAAAAGAAAAGGAAAAAGAAAAGAAAGGAAAAGGAAAAAGAAAAGAAAAGGAAAAAGAAGAAAAATTGTAACGCTTTGCCTTGAAACTGACACGGTCAGAGGGTATATGGCGAAAGCCTTTAAACCTGAGTACCTAAGCCAAGCGGTTGGAGCCCGACTTAGTGCTACGCTTCGCGCGTTGAGGATGGGTGAAGTTTATGAGTTGTAGGTGTTGGGTTGAAATCATTCGGAGTCCGGGGTGAAACCTGAAGAGTTAGTGGTCAAAAGATCCTCATGACTTGGTGCCCTAAGCCTTAATTGGTTGGAAGTCATCGGTAGATCCCCGTTACATGGACTTTGGTGAGGTCGATTCCTCAACATTGCACCCCTACAACACAAAAAGAGTTGTGGAATAAGAGTGGGTCTTGATCTGGCACAGGTTGGTTTGATGTCCTGGAGTGGCGTATTAAGCTTGGTTGGGAAGAGTCACGGTTTAACGGTTTATTGTTGGCCCGATCAAATAAACACTTAGGTTTTGGCGGAAGTTTCTGGTTGATTCACCAAGAAGGAGGCTCTTTTGATACTCAATTCTATATGGCATTCATTCTCTCGAGAAAGTTATTGGGCAAGGGTTTTGGTGATTCTTACTGAGGGTTAGGTATTACTCATTCACACCCTTTTTGAAATACCATTTTTGTAAACATGATTTTGATATTGTTTTGCATGCTCTTTCTTTCTTTTTTTCATTGCTAAGGGACTAGCAATGTGTAGGTTGGGGGGGTGTGATTAGTGCGCAAAAGTGCTATTTGAATCCTGTTTATTACGGGTTTGAGTACTTTTTGTGCTAATCAGCATAATTAACAATTGGCACACATTAAAGGTCCCGACTATGCTATTGATAGCATTTTGTGGCAAATTTTCATCGTTCCTAAAATGTATAAAAAATATCAAGTGATCTGTTGAAATTAAGTCAAACTCAGCGTTCTAGATCAGTTGGGTGATACAAGTGAGGCATCATAGGAATTTTGCAGGGTTGCGAAAATTTCGCAAACCTTCAGAATTTCGCAGGTTGTGAAATTTCGCATCCCACGAAATTGCATCCTGCCGATCCTTTAATTCACCCTCTGCACTATTCACGCTCACCTTTTGAAGCTTTGACCATTTGCTCCCTTTTGGTTTCTTCCTTTTTAATTTAATAGTGTTTGCTACATTATTTTGGTAATTTTAAAGGGGTTTGGCTATAAAAAGCCCTCAGACAAGCACTGTAGGGACATCTTCTCTATTAATAAAATCCTGGGCGGGAGTTTTTCCCGCTGCTTTCCTTTTCTCCCATTTTCTTTCCTTTTCTTCCACTTTCTCGGCTGCCAAACACACCTCTGAGGCTGACAACTCAGAGGATGGTTGGCTAGACCACTTTTCTCCTTGAAGAGGAGGGCTGCTGGCTAGGGTTTGGAGGTAACTCACGGTTCTTTGTGTTTAACGCAAGCACTTATGGGTATTTATGTTCTATTTCTCTCAATCTAGGTTTAAGTCTCTTAAATGTACCTTGATGGACCCAGTGTTAGCAATCTTTAGGGTTTAGTGGATGCTTATTGCTAGAGCCCACTTTGGGATTCATTAGTTCCCCTCTATTTGTCATTGTAGGAGTAGATTGCAGATATGCATTCTTGTAGGGAGCATTTATGCTCGTGTCACTATTTTTCAAAGGAAAATCATGGGGTTTAGTTTTAAGCTAAATGAAGATGCAGTTGAAGGGAAATGACTATGAGTCATTCTCCCCAACGCGGAAATGAATCAGGGAACCCTCGGTGATCTTTAGAACCCAAATCAGCCGACCCTAACAACAAAGATACTTCTTTACATTTTATTGTATTTAAAATTTTAGTTTCCAAACAATACCCCTCAACATTTTTACCAAACCCAAAAATCAAACCAAATTCACCATTTTGGCCTTCGTTGTAAATCATTTGTGCGAAGAAAACCATCCTGAGTTGACCCTGGGGCACATTATCTTTGCGATAGCTTTGCTCACGGTAGTAGAAGGAATTTGGGATATAAATTTGTTGATTCCGATGCGCTCTTGTGACCACGAATTAGTTGGTTTTAAGAAGTTGACATTGTTTGATGCTGAATTTGCATACTTCCTTTTTCCCAAGATAGTCTTTAGGTAGGATTTTTTGTGACTCTTGTTGAAAGTTAGGTTATTATCCCCTCATTTTTGGAAAACCATTTTTTGAGGATATATATATAGTTCATCTTGCTTTTGATTGCTTTCTTCTTCTTTCATTGCTGGGACTGTGTGTCGGTGGGGAGTGATTACTACCTAAATGATGTTGTTCCATACTCTTAACACTCCGGGTATTGAGCACTTTTGTGTAATGTCGGCCCGATTTAGGCCCGATTGGAACGTTAAGGACCTAGTAATGCTTCTGATTAAATTTTATGGCAATTTTTGTAGTTTTCACATGCTATATATATTGAAGATAGGGATCCAACTCAAACATGAAGAAATCAATTGGAACTTCGAGTTACCAGAACCCGAGACAAGCTGAGTAAGTAGAATTGTAGAAAGCCCTTATCAATTTCGTAGGGGTTGCGGTTGCGAAATTCCTGCGAAGCCCTTCTTTTTTACTTTTTGTCTTTCTTTCTATTTTCTTCCCAAATTCTCCCCATGTAATAGTGTTTAGTTTATACAATTTGGTAATTTGTATTGTTTTGGTGGTATATAATACCTAAACAACACTTTGTAAAAAAAACCTTTTGATTATTGAAGTTTTGGGAGGCTTGCCGAACAAGCTCCCGTTTTCTTTCATTTTCTCTCATATTCTTTTCCTTTCTGACTAGTCAAACACCCTCTGAGGATGCGTTCTCAGAGGATGAGTGGCTAAAACCCCTTCCTCCTTGAAGTAGAAGGCCACTAGGTAAAGGATCTAAAGAGCCCGAGCTAAGGGTTTCCATGTTTTCAGCGGTCTTCTTGTCATTCTTTATTCTTCTCTCTTTAACTTTGGGTTTTGATCCCTTGAATCACCTTGAATGGTTAATGTTGGTAGGCTTTTCGGGGCTCGTTGATGTATGCTAGATCGGTGATGTTCGATTCGTGCCACGATAGGGTGATCGGGAATCAACAAAATTTGTATCCTATGTTCTCCTCTTGCCGTAGTCAGAAGCTACTATGATGCCGCCGGTCTAAGTCGAACACGGGGATGAGTTTTCTTCGTACAAATGATTTAAGTGAAGTAAAATGGTGAATTTAGTTTGGATTTTAAGGTTTGGGTAAAAAGCAGGTGGGGTGGTTGGTTCTTGAGCGAAAATAAATAAAATAAAATGTAAAATAGAACTCCTTGAAGTTTTGGGCCACTGGTTTAGGGTTTTAAGGCAACTAACATGTCCTCGGGTCTTTTTCCTCGCATTGGGGAGCATGACATATAGTCATTTCCCGAACTTGATCTTCATATGACATTAAAACCTAAACCTAAATCATTTCTTCTAATATATATAGCATTTGTTACCCCTTAATGTTTTAAGCAGTTATTAAAACCATCATTTGGATCCTAACCTGCGGGGAGCTGTAAATGACAACTAAATGGGCATCGGTGGATCTAATGAAGTAGCATCACTTTGAACATAAACTGCCAAATGCGGCCTTTCGGGGTACATCACGGTGATTGAGCCTAAAGTGAGATCACGAGAAGCATTAAAGGGAGCAAATGCTTGCGTGAAAAACATGGGGACTATGTTTTTACCTTCAAACATTCGCAGTGGCCCTCATAACTGGGAGGAAGAAGTCCCCTTGAACATCCTGCGAGTTGTCAATCTCGAAGGAGTGTTTGGCTCAACGAAAATAAGAGAAAGAGGAGAGAGAAGAGAGCGAATGAAAGGCTGCGTATGTCTTGAAAAGATTAAAGTTGGGGGTTACAAAAGCTATAGAGTTGGCTTATATAGCCATTCACACAATATGTGAAATGAAATAAAAAGGCCTAAAATATAAATTACAATAGGGACAAAATGGTAATTAATCAAAACGAGGTCGTTTAGAATCAAAAACATCAAAAACACAGGGGCAGGATATTCGCTATGAACAGTGAATTTCGCTATACGTAGCTAACGAAATAAGCGAAAACAAAAATTGCTATGGTGATGGTTTTTCGCTAAGCTAGCGAAATTTAAGCTAACAGCGAAAATTTGTGCATAAGCGAAATTTCAAATTTTAAGCTATGCACGATAGAACTAATAAGATAGCGAACTTGTGCATAGCAAAATTCATTGTTCCACTGCGTCCTGCTGACTCTTTGCTCCCCCTTGCATCTCTTTTCTTATTTCTTCCATTTTACGCTCTTAACTCACTCTTGGTCTACGATCCTATTGTGTTGATTTGACTCAAATTCTTCATGTTGGATCGACTCAACAATGTTGGCATAATTAGCTGTAAAAGCTTGCAAAATTTGCCACAAAATGCTGATCATTACAATAGTAAAAGTGTAATGTGTAAATCGGGTTAATTATAATGATTAATATACAAAAAGCACTCAAAACCTATAATAAATAGGGTTCAAAATAGTACTTTTTGGGTACTAATCAGTTCGTTAGTTATCATTTATGAGCCATTGGAAGGTGAGTCAAGGAGACGATTGTTTTCACTGACTGAGAGCATTAATGGGCAGTGAATGCCATTTTCAAAGATATTTAAGGAGGGTTAAGTTTTATAGCTAAATGAAGATCCGGTTTGGGAGATAACTATATGTTATCTTCCCCAATGCGAGGTAAAAACCCGGAAACCCCTCATTTGCCTAAAGAACCTAAACCTAGTGTCCTGATACTTCAAGGGACCTCTTTCCATATTCTAATCTCTTTTATTTTCATTGATAACCATTAAAACCAACCCTTTTTTTATCACAACCCCAATATCCAAACTGCAATCACCAGTGTAAACCTCAGTATTAGTCATTTCTACGAAGAAAACCCATCCCACATGGGCGATCCTAGAGACATTTATACTATAGTAACAATCTTCCTGATAGTATGAGGTATTAGGTTTTAAATTTTGTTGATTTAGAATACCCTACGGGCTGCGAATCAATGGTTATGCTGACCCTTCTGATCACATGCTCCATTACAATCAGGCGATGATCCTAAATGCCGGTAATGACCGCTTGTTGTGTAAAGTGTTCATGGCTAGTTTATGAGTGGCACAGTTACTAAGCTCTGTAACTCAAATAAGCTCGTTCAATGAACTATAGAGGCGTTTGTGTCACGGTATATTTAAATTAAGACAAAAGGAAAATTATCTCCTTATAAACAATTCTCAAGCAGGAAGAAGAATCTATTCGAGACTTCACAATAAGGTTCAAGCAAGCCGTCCAACAGATAGAGTCGTATAGCATGGATGTAGTACTCCAAAAATTTAGGAGAAGCTTCGGGCCGTCTACTCCTTTCTTCCAGTCACTGTCTTTTAAACTCGCCAGCAACAATGAAAGAATTATACAGGCGAGCCGATGGTACTCAATGTTGGAGGTCAATATTTGTGCAGCAACCCAGACTGTCATGATTACAAACTAGCCGGCCGAAGGAAACAAGCTATTTGGGAAAAAGACGTCTGAATCTAAGGATGGCCATAAGCGAGACCAAGCGATCTCATTGATCGGTCGTAAAAGAAGAGATCTCACCGTAATTCCTCCACCGTAGATATCTCTTATGAAAGGTTGTTACCCATCATTCACAACTTGCTAGAGTTTAAGTGGCTAACATCGATCCAGTCGGATCCCTCCCAAAGAAACAAATCCTTACGGTGTGACTATCATAGAGATCATGGACATGAGACCGACAGATGCCGAAGCCTGAAATTTAAGGTGGAAAAGCTTATCAAAGCGGGACACCTCAAGTACTCGAGAGAAATTGACCACGGTGGAATCGGCGGGGCCACGGATGAGTTGCGCGGTCGTTGCGGCCACATCGGGAAACTAGACTAGCCATTAACTATATCTTTGGCGGGGGTAGGTCGATGACGATATTAGTCGAAGCGCCCCAATAAAAGCTCATGAGAGCTGCCACGGTTAAGGCCCAGATAAATGCAATCCACATGGAAGGAAGACATGTAGAAACTAAGGGAATAGACGACCCTATATCCTTTCCTCTTGTCAATCCGAATAGGGTTATTATGCCCCACTATGATGCACTAGTACTCACCCTTTGTATTAACGGCTTTGATGTGGACAGGGTACTGATAGATCCTGGTAGTGCGGTAGACTTGTTGCAATTACCCACCTTCAAATAGATGAAGCTTTCCTTAGATGTGGTGAACTCATCTGGGCAAATCCTCTTTGGTTTTAATAGTGCAACTACTGTAACTCTAAGAGACGTCGCGCTCCCTGAAAAATCCGGCCTAGTAACTAGTAGGTTATGTTCTCAATCGTCGAAGACTTGGGGCCTTACCAACGACAATAATAGGGCGAGCCTGGCTGCACTTGATGAAAGTTGTCCCCTCAACCTACCGCAAGCGGTCGGCCTGTTGACTGCGTTGATAGGTTGACCTTTAAGCAGATAGCTAGCCCAGGTATGGCGGTGTTATCGATTATCCATCTTCCAGACGAGAAAGGAAAAACCGCTGAAATCCTTTCCTCGAAGATCAAACCCTCGCATAGCAATCACAGTTCGCCGCCCAGATCAGGGCGGAAGAGAAGGATCCGTTGGCTGTGGTTCCCTTGGAGAAAGTAACGTTAGAACGGTCAGAAAAGTTCACTTACATCAGCTCTCTCCTATCCAATGAAGAAAGGGAGCGGTTACAACTTATGCTATTGAATAATATAAATGTATTCGCTTGAAGACACTTTCAGTTCTGATTAGGATTAACGTGGTGGCCTCCTACAAGCTAAATATTATCCCCGGCCCTGCAGTAAGACGAGAAAGTAAAAATTTATTCCACCGGATCGCCATCGGATCATTCAGACGAGTAGACAACTTGCTAGGCGGGGTTTATCGGGGAGTGGAAATTGCCGAGATGGCTGGCCAACGTGGTGGTGGTTCGAAGAAATTAAGTGGCGAGTATGTGTAGGAATACTACTTGACCTCAGCGAAGCATGCGAAAGGATAGCTTCCGCTGCCATGAATAGAACAAATTGTTGATCTTATGACCGGGCACATATCTTGTTGTTCTTGGATGCTTTCTTTGGGTATTATCAATTCCCCATGCACCCGCCTGACGTAGAGAAAACAACCTTCATTACGCCGCATGGGTTATACTGCTATGATGTGATGCCTTTCGGATTGAAGAATGTTAGGGCAACTTATCAAAGGTTGGTGACTAAGATATTCTGTTGTTGGGTAACACAATGGAGGCCTACATCGAAGACATGCTCGTAAAGTCCAAAGAACTCTTTGACCACACCAAGCATCTACAAGAGGCCTTCGAGTTGTTGCAAAGGTATGTCATGAAACTCAACCCTCTGAAATGTGCATTCAGAGACAGTTCAGGCAAGTTTTTAAGCTTTATGGTGAGCCAGATGGGGATAGAAGCCAATCCCATTCAGCTTAAAGTTATAATGGACTCTCAGATTCCTACCTCCAGGAAAGGAGTACATCAATTAATTAGCCAACTGGCGGCTATCGGGCGGTTCATATCCCATTTCACAGATCGATTAAAACCATTTTTCATCACCCTAAAGAGAGCGAAAGGGTAGTTTGGAATGAGGAATGTGACTAAGCCTTTAAAGCGGTCGCAATATCTTCTTGAATCGCCGGTCACGGCCCCGGCCTTGGGGCAGGCGATACACTCTACCTTTACATGGCGGTGTCAGAGGCTTCAGTAAGTGTAGATTTGTTCAAAGAAAACAAAAACCGAAAGCAGAGACCAATATTCTTCATGAGAAAATCTCTATCTGAAACAGAAACACGATATACCCTTCTCGAACAGGCAGCGCTAGCCCTCCATGTGGTAGCTAAGAAGCTTCGCCCTTACTTTCAAGCACACCCTATCGTCGTGCTGACTAATCTCCCCCTGTAAAGCACCATACACAAGCTTGACCTGCTCGGAAGGATGGCTCGGTAGGAAATTGAACTAAGTGAATTTAGTATTCAGTATAAACCTCGCTTGGCATTGAAGGGGCAGGTATTGGCAGATTTTCTAGCAGAGTTACGTCAATTAGATATGGATCTGGATAATACTGGCTAGTGGGTCCTTAAAGTGGGCCGGTGCTTCTATCAATGGGGTACAGGTTGGCTTGCAGCAAAGCCCGACGAGAAGGATCGAGCGGAGCCATATGGTGGAAGCTCCTATATCCAACAATGAAATTAAATATGAAGCGATACTGGTCGGGGTTGACCTAGCAAAGTCTTTATCCTCAGTAAAACTCATCATACATAGCGACTCTCAACTAGTAGTGGGACAAGTGAACGGGGAATATGAAACACGAGATCAGCAAATGATCAGGTACGCAAATTTGGTCAAGTAACAACTAGGAAGTTTCAAGGCTTGGAAGCTTGAGCATATCCCGAGGGACTCGAATGAAAAGGCGGACGCTTTGGTATCAGTGGCTGCATCCATCCCGATAAGAGAAACAGTGTTACTTCTTATCTATTACTAGCCTGCGTTGTCCATTACGTTCGATTAGGTGAGTCAGATAGACGATGAGTCCTCTTCTTGGCTAACCCCTATAATGTTTCATCATTGAAATTTCCAGAACAACGATTAAAGCCCACGGTCGAGTCAAAATGACCTAGTTTTCCTTTGTAAACGGTCAATTGTATAAGTGATATCTGGACGGGCCATATCTTAAATATCTTATCACTTAACAGGGACAGTATGTATTGGCCGAACTCCATGAGGGGATATGCGAAAACCGTCGGGTGGTAGAACTGCAGCTCCATGAGGCCCATTGAGGTTGTGTGTGACCATGAGGCAGTCGTACCCAGCATGTCGAAGAGTGCCGTTTCCGGCGAGACTCACTATCTCAAGGGTGTCGACTCGAATCTAACCACCATCGCAGGCCCCTAGTCCTTTTGCTTAGTGGGGTGATATAGTTGTGCCACTACCTCTGTATTGACTTCGGGAAAAGCTATTTGTTGGTTACCATCGACTACTTTAGCAAATGGATAGAGGTTGAGGCCATCATCGAGAACAAGACGTCACCCGATCGTGTGGAAGAATATTGTTTGCAGTTCGGAATACCTCGTCGATTATGGCGACAATGGGCCATAGTTTGATAGCAAAGTATAAAGAAATTTCTACCATGGGTTGAAAATCATAAACTTGTACTCGAAACCATGGTACCCATGAAGCAATAGCGAGTGGAGCTTGTCAACAAAAATCTTAATGACTTTGAAAAAGCGCCTACATTCGGCTAAGGGAAAGTGGGTTTTAGAGCTACCCGAAGTTCTTTGAGTCTATAGGGTGTCAACGTTCACCCTCACCTATGGGATGGAAGCCATAATCCCGGATATTGGGTTGCCCACACTCAGAGACGGAGTCTACAAAATGCCATGATGGGAGACCTAGATATGATAGAGCCGAGCTCGGGTGAAACAACGGTGTGTGTATGGCATCATACCGGTAAGACTGACAAACTTATCTGGCGAGTGGATAAAGTGCATACCAAGCTAGGGACCTAGTCTTAAGACGGGTCTTTGAAAACACGGTAGACCCAGCAGCCGGCAAGTTCCAACCAAATTGGGAAGGGCCATACACGATAGTTAAAGTGGGGCCAACCGGATCGTACGCATTGGATAAACTAGACGGGATGCCAGTGCCTAGGATGTGGAATGCTACTCATCTTAAGAGGTATTACCAATAAAAATTCTTTTCCTTTAAGGGTACTATCAATAAAGTTTCCTTTAGAGTGTTTCCTTTCAATTCTTGAAATATTGTCAAAAAAAGTTTTTCCTTTAAAGGGGTTTTATCAATTAAATTTCCTTTAAAATATTTTCTTTTTAGTCCCGGTAGCAAAGACCAGAGACTTGTGGCTCTAAGCCTGCTAGCACTTTGAAAAGACCAGACTTATGGCTTTAAGCCTGCTGACACTTTCAAAAGACTAGACTTGTGGCTTTAAGCTTGCTGACACTTTCAAAAGACCAGACTTATGGCCTTAAGCCTCTTGACACTTTAAAAAGACCACACTTGTGGCTCTAATCCTGCTGTCATTTTCAAAAGACTAGACTTGTGGCTATAAGCCTATTGACACTTTCAAAAGACTAAACTTGTGGCTCCTAGCTTCTTTGGCACTTAAGGCAAATGTGCTAGTGCGAAACCCGGAAATGGAACTGTTGACCTATTTGCGATCTCTACCGGCCTCTAGCTCTTAAAAGGCTTAGCATTGACATCCTTAAGAAACTATCCTATGATTTGAGAAAGAGTTGTGAAATAAGAGCAATTTAAGTAAAAATAAAATTGTATTTCATAAATACGCCAGTAGCGTCAATAGTTACATAAATGTTCTGGCGGCCAAACGGGCCAATTACAAAAAGACGGGAGAGAGGAAAAAGAAAGGCAAAAATAAGTTTTTGTTCCCAATAGAACCTTCTTCTCGGGCTCCTTTGTCCTTATTATGCTCGACAACGTCGTAGCCTCGATGTTTGCCATGGTAGGGGCACCTAGGGTTCCTGAACTACGGAGCGACGGGTTGGAGGAGTTGGGCATACCGTTCGAAAACTCTAGTTGGTCTCCATAAATGTTGTGTTTGACCACCTGACACGTAATATAAGTAAAAAATCAGCTCCAAATCCTTTTGGTAGTCTTCCTCTATGGCCTCCTTATCATTGCACTTTAGAGTGGAGAGAGGACACACAATCATGGCCGCCCAGAACTATAAGCGAGAGTGGCGATCAGCAACCTCTGGCGGGAAGTCTCGACCTCACTATGAGCAGCCTCTTATTAGCTAAAGCTTCTTGGACCTCTTCGGGTCATCCTCATGCTGTCTTGGCGTCGCTCAAGGCAATGATAGCAAGCTGGGCGACTTGGGCTTCCTCTTTAGCCTCATCCCTCTCCTTCTTTGCCCCTGCAGTCTTCTCTACACTAGCCTTAGCCTCCACCTCCCTCTTGCCCTAGACCTGGGTTGTCCTTGGAGGCTGGAGCGTCGAGGCAGTGCTTGGAAATGGTCGGCGGCGTAGAGCCTCGGCTTCTCGGCATCGTCAGTATTAGGGCATGGAATTCCACTATCTTGTGACCATGTTACAGATAGTTGTAATGACTTGTAAGAGGAGATGTTAGAAGAAAACCACAACACAAAACTCACTTTCATGTACTAAAATTCGAAACATACGAGCTCAGCTGACTCGTTAAAGTTGTGGTTGTGGTTAAACATCCCGTCTTCGACCACGCGTAGGAAGGACTTCCTATCCAAATGGTCGGGGAAGGGGACATAGTACTCCTCGGTCTGACAACAATGGGTACTCAGGAAGAGTGGGGTAGAATTCGCATGTGTGCGACGAAGAATCTTGTTAAAGGGGCTCAGCAGTCTACGATTTCCCGGGCGGTTGGGCGAGTTTGCCACATCCGAAGATGGTCCATCTTTGTGGCGCGACATATGAGCTAGTCTTATTTGGTTTGGCATCCTTGGCTGCGAAGGCTTCGTATTTGCAAGTTACGGCGGAAACGGCGACAACGACTATGCCGATAGAGCCTCCTGACTCCGTTGTATCGGGGCCCCGGTTGGGACACCATCATCCCGGTGATGCACGAGCCTGCATGGACGAATCTAGGCGCCCTCAGAAAGTTGGTGAGCATCGGGTCTCTGGATTACGGGGTCGACAACAATTAGGCGAATCTTGGGCGGATTATGGTGGCTTTGCGCGGATACCTTAAAGCAGGGGTAGTCTCCCCTGAATGCTTTACTCGTTGATTAGGTGCCTGAAGTGCTATTTTGAGCCACTATTTGAGATGGGTTTGAGTGCTTTTGCGCGTTAATCATGTCAATTAAACCGATTGGCGAAGTGTTCGGATCTGCCGTATCGCATGGGTTTTAGTTTATTTTAGTTGACCACTGCGGGTTTTTGCATACCTTAGGGTCGATAGCGAGATGTGTTGGTAATGAGGTGAAACTGGCGCCACCATCAAACATGTCGAGTTGATTGAAGAATGGAAGCGAAGTGAAGAAGAAAGCGATGCAGTGGAGGCCGAGGATGCGGTCTGATGAAGAGCAGGCCAACCCGAGGAGATTTTGTATGATTGCGAAAATTTTATTTGGGATTCTGAAAATTTATGATCATAAGCGAAAATTTAGCAATCTAGCGAAAATGAACCATAAATATATTATATAACAAATAGAAAATCCTTCAGTGCGCAAGCAATTCTTAATTCTTATCACCTAAAATATTGTGGGCATGATTTGTATCAGAAATTATTATGCATGAATTTTGGGAGAGGATTAAGCTATCTTTGTCCAATTTAGCTAGGCTAGCGAAATTTCGTGGAAACTATGGAATTTTCGCTACCCGGCGCAATTTTACGCATAGCGAGAATCTCTTCTTGTCATATTTTGTAATTAATGCCCAGTAGACTTCATTTTTGGTGTCTTACCTCCTTGTCCCTTGTATTGTGATATGTTAGGCTTTGCTTTGTATTTTCATGCATTGGGTGGCCTATATAAGCCCCCGAATTGTAAAAGGAAGAGTAATCTTTTGTGACTTTTCATTTATGTAAATATCTCCAGCGGCTTGAGTTAGGGTTTGTTTTCTCTCTTCTCTCCCTCTTTCTCTCATTTTCTAGGTTGCAGACAACCCTCTTGAGGATGTGACTCGAGAGATGTAGCTAAAAGTCTTAGCTTTGAAGAGGAAGGTAGCTAGCTTAGTTTATTAGGGCGGTTACGGAGTTGTCCTCATGTGTTAAATGCTACAGTGCGTATTTATAACCCATATCTTCCAAACTAGGGTTGAATATCATTTAATGTCATTAACAGCGATACCACCATGCTTTAGTGCAGTGCATACTTATTATTAGATACCTTTGTTATTCTTTAGATGGTCTTCTGAACCAACGAAATGAGGTTGAGTCTTCCAGGGTTTGAACTAAAGGGTTTGTGAATGCATGTTGCTGTGTTGACTCAAATAGGAGTGAGGTTTTTTTAGGGTTAGGTTTATAGTTAAACAAAGATCAGGTTATGGCTTGGAGTATAGGTTGCTTGCCATAATGCGAGGATATAACCGAGGGACACTTGTTTGCCGTGTTATCAAGCTGTAACCTAAGCCTTCAAAGTTACCTTTTACTTCACTTTCAGTTTTACAATTATTGATGACAAAGCTTGACTCCCTTTGTTTTAAAGCAAAATTCGAAAATCCAAAGCTAAAGCCTACTTATTTTATTCTTGATGCGAATCATTCATAGGATGAAAACCCGTCCGTGTTCGACCCTAGGCTAGCTATCTTTGCGGTAGCTTGACTACGGCGTGGGAGGAACTATAAATATTTGTTGATTAGCTCGCCACTACCGTGTACGAATCACTCGTTTTGCGTCAGGTGTGACGAATCCCAGTGTAACCATTTGTTTCTCAGTCTCTCTGACCGAGGGTCACCCGGCGGTGGATCAATGATCAGCGATATAACACCCCAATTATACCCTAGTATTTTTATTACATGTTTAGGGTATAATAAAAGTCAAATTAAAATTTTTCAGAATTTAAATGCTAAGAGTGAAAAATGATAAAAACCGGAATTTATCTGAGTCGAGTTAAGGCGGTAAAATGTACATTAAGGACTTAAAAGTCATTATGTGGGAGAGTATATGTTGATGAAATATGATGGCAGATTTCAAGCGAAGAAAGGGTGAGGACTAAAATGAAAAGGGGAAAAATTGAGGGCCAAATGCCTTAAAGCCAAACATGGCCTTGTAAGAAAGGGAAATTTCTTATTTTTGGCTTTGGAGTGCTAGGGCTTATGGTTTAGAGGAGAAACAAATTTTGGTTTGCTTTTCTCCTTTGTCTTGGGCTCTACTTGTTCTTGTAAGGAAGAGAAGTGAAGAAAAAGAAACTAGTTGAAGTGTTCAAGAAGATCAAAGGTGTGGAACCTATAGGTATGGAACCTATATGTATGGAACTTTGGTATGGAAACTTGTTTAGGTTTGTGTATGGAAAGTATGGATTTGTTGGTTAGGAAACCCTCTTAACTCTTTCTTTGCCTATGTTTGGGTTAGAAGAAACCTATATCTGTATAAAATTGATTTTTGTTGGTTTTAGTTTTGTTTTGTGGTTAGTTTTGGGTTTTGGTTGGAAATTTCGAGTGAAAATAAACCATGCCATTCTATGAATCGCATGAGTTAATTATTAATTAATGAAAGTTAGTGCGATACTGAAGTGGTTTTATGGTCACAGAGGATGTTGAATTACCGATCTTGAAAGTTGGTCGGTACTCGAGTGGTTTAAGGTCGAAGGATGTTGGTCTGGAGTGCCCAAAAGTTGAGTGCGAATTTCAGGTGTTAAGGATTGATCGGTTTACCTTATTTATTTTGTTATGTTTTTGTTAATTCGAGGAATGAAAATTCGATTACATGTATAAAGTTATATGAAAAATGCTACGTACCTCGAAGCAAACATTGTTCTTGCCCTTATTTTCCTAATGTGATTAAAACGAAATATGGCTTCGAAGCACATAATTGTATGCACAGCGGAGACGGATGAAGTGAATGAATAAGCAGTACGTTTACGGTGCGACGGTACTCCTGCATTGTGCTACGACACCTCTGTTACTTGGGCAGGCACGTCTCTGTTCAGTGCGACGACACTCCTTCTAGTGCTACGTCACTTCTGTTACATGGGAAGGCACGTCTATGTTCAGTGTGACGACACTCCTGCATTATGCTACGTCACCTACATTTACATGGAAGGCGCGTCTACGACCGATCTTGTCTGGGTACCTTGAGTACCTATTGTCTTGGAAGTGTCCCTCTCATTCATTATTCTTGGTCTATCTGAGACAAACATTTATATGATAAGAATATGAATAATGAACAATAAGAAAGCATAAGTAATCAGCTATGCTATGTTACGTAATATACTATGGGTACCTTATCTGAATCTACAATTACGAACTCTACGGAATGTGAAAACCAGTCATAAATTATGTTATATATGAAACCCGGTTATAGAATTATGATATATATAAAATCTAACATATTCATTTTTGTTATATATGTAAACCATCAAATTGGTCATATATCGTATTTGTTTACTCTAGCTATAAGATTAACTTACAGATTGTTTTAAATGCAGTGTAGGTACTAAAGAGGACATCAAGGTATTAAAGCGTTCGTCGAGCTGACATAGCGATAGGGTCCACTGATGTAAGTTTTTTGGCATGTAAATGTAAAAGTTTTTGGTAATAGTGGGATTTGTTTATGTACAAGTAAATGAGACTCAGGAATATGTACAGGACAGTTTAAACACTACTACGGTGGTCATATTACAGTTTATGTCATTATGGAAGAATTTATGAATTTAAGTTATGCCAATATGTACAAGTTTGGATTTATATTTTGAAATGTTACCGTGTTCGGAAAGCAAGTTAGTCCAGTCCGTCGCGTGCCCTCTGCCCGCGGACGGGGTAGGGCGTGGCAGAGCCGAAACCCCTCCCAGTCTGCGTCGGTGGCCTTGGCACCGGTTATGATTTCTCCACTTCTTCGTTTCGCCTTAACTTCTTGGAAGATCGAGAGCGAGACTCCGATGTAGACGGCCCAGGCAAATTGATCTGATCGAGTAGTGACGAGACACCTTTAGCGATCTTGGCACGAGGCTCCTCGTGAGACCACTTGCTGAAATTTTCAGGATCGACCTTAGAAGGTCGACGAGACCAAATGCTTACACGATAAGCACCACGCGTGAGTGGGGATGTGAGACTATGTAGGGAGTAAGGGTTGAGCGCTAACTCCCTGAAGTTCTTCACGGATAAGAAGAGCTCGTGGTTGCGCTCCCCCTTGTGAGTGATCTTTGAAGCCCAGTCTTATGTACTCAGTTAGCCTTCTGACTCAGCTAACTAATTCGGCCACACATTGCCTGCACGTAAAGTTGAAAAGAGAGCGTGTCAACACACAAAATTAGAAAATGAGGGCATGTAAGAACAAAGACGACCTAGGGGAGCATAAGTCTGCTAAGTTGAGACAAACCTTGGAAGGAGAGAGATTGGTTCAGGTTAAAGGGAAGTCTGGTTACAAGTTGTAGCTAGGGACTGTGGGCTAACATAGATAGGCAGCCCTTAATCCCAAGCTTCAAAGTGTAAATAAAGTAAATCTCTACCGATTGAGGATATCTGTCGGTGAGAGAGTTCGGCCTGCCTTAACCCGTAAGAATCAGAAAGGCGTTCGGATGTATGAGTACCGAGGAGGTGCCGGGTAAAGTGCGAGGAGCGCACTAATGATGGGGCCCAGCCGGTCCTGTGAGCTACTCCCAGGTGAAGTAGATGGTATTATCTGTCCATCCTATAGTTGAGATAGCAACTCCGCCTAACAACTGCAGACTAATGTCAGCATGGACTTGACAAAAGGATCTCAACTCCTCTACTAACATAGCAGCAACAAGGCTACTTGTAGTGGGCGGTCTCGGGAGCCTCCCTTCTACGCTGGCTGTTGGTAGAAGTCTCTTTCGACCTCTTTCGTCGTCACTACAATGAGCAAAAAAAAAAAAAAAGGATCAGCTTGAGGACCTTAAAGGAGTGAAGGTGTTAAAATTCAGGAGAGATAAAGAAAACCCCCTTTGGAGGTTTGATAATCCACTAATAACCAAACCTTAGAACCCCGAACCTAGAAGCTTTGCGACACTGTCAGGATGACCCGAACTCGTGAACATCACAGAAGCGCATAGCTTTGTCACGAGCCACCCGATGGGCCGATGGACACACCCTCAATAAAGGAAATGCAAACGAAGTTCGTAAAAACTCACCGAAAAATTGAAAGATGCCGAGGAGGTTTTGATGATGGCTTTGAAGCAACGATTCGCTGAAACACGGGAGAAAAGAAATTGAAATAAGTGAAAGACTGTAAAATAGTAAAAGAAGCAACATTCGGAACCTAACCCCTATATATAGGGGTAAAATATCAACAACTGCACTAAATGTGCTGTCAGAACGTCATGCATTGCAAACATATTGGGAGATGTCTTCTGTATGCCTTGTGACAAACACATTTACCTTCTATGGCGCGGTGGGAATGCTAGCATAAGTTTTTAGTCCTTTTAGCCTTCCACTTTCGGGTTTAAAAGCAGTATTTTCCCCAGCGAAAAAACACAAAGTTACAAGCCCAGGAAAAGTGGGGATGTTGTGAGTCTGTGGTCTTTAGACTCACTACTCAATGGACCCTAGGGCAGATTCATTGAGGCTACCTAGCTCGCGATGTGAGTTACTTGACCCGCTGCCATATTAAAATCGGAGGACACTACCTAGACGGTAGAATCGAAAAGCCCATATGAGAGAGACAAGGTGTCTTCCCGAGTCCGACCCGAGGGCCCAGCCCGTCTAGAGTTTAAGAGTCCCCCGATCGCGGAGTCATGCGTATGAAGTTCGTTATGGAAAAGGATACGAAGGCGGAAAATACATAGGATATTTATCAGCGAATTTACTAGTGTCCAAATCCATTATCTCCCGAAAGGATTAGTCCTTGATAAGGAAGAATTAATCCTTGATATGGAAGAGAGGATTTTATACGAATTAATAAGATTTTCTTTCCCACAAAATCAAAGGGAGATTCGTGAACCACTTTTACATGGTCGGGAAGATCCTATGATAGAAAGGTGAGCAATTCCAATTGCACATACTTTCTTCTTCTTCCTCTGCATAATTTTACCAACTTAATCATCGGAGAGGTGCTTCCGCCCACCATCATTTGAGTTCCTTTTTTCTTGAGTTGACATTCATATGATCCCAGGAGGTTAGACGATCAGTACTTGAAGCAACACTAAACCTCTTGAATTAATCCATAATGACATATGTGATTTAAAATTTGTACAAACAAGAGGCGGTAATAAATATTTTATTACCTTTGTTGATGATAGCACAAAGTATTGTTATGTGTAGTTATTCAAAAGTAAGAATGAGGCGATAGAGAAATTTGTTCTCTACAAAAATGAGGTTGAGAATTAGCTCAACAAGAAAATTAAAGTGCTAAGAAGTAATTGAGGTGGTGAGTATGAATTGCCATTTGTTGATGTTTGTGCTCAACATGGGATTATACATGAAACCATAACACCTTATTCACCTAAATCCAATGGAGTGGCAGAGCAAAAGAATCGCACTCTCGTCTGATGTTGAATGCAATGTTGATAAGTTTGTTCTACCCTGAAACATGTGGGGAGAATCATTTTGTCCACTAATTACCTTTCGAATAAGATTGCTTAAAAGAAAGCGAAGACTCCATATGAGTTATGGAGAGGATAGTATGCATCTATAAATACTTGCGAGTGTGGGATGTACGCGAAGTGGCGAGTTCCTCCACCTAAAAATGTGAAAATAGGACCTAAAACTATTGATTGCATTTTTATTGGTTATGGACATAATAGTACTGCTTATCGATTTCTTGTCTATGAGTCGAATATCCTAGATATTTACAAGAACACAATAATGGAATCGAGGAATGCATCTTTCTTTGAAGATGTATTTCCATGTAGATCCAGAGAAGAGCCAAGCACATCGAAATGAGTGATTGAGACTATTAATGAAAATAGTCATGACCAAGATAAAGACGATGAGATAGAACTTAGAAGTAGTAAAGAGAAAGGATAGAAAAATATTTTAGTCTAGATTTTTTGACATATGTTCTTGAAGGGGAACCTCTAACTTTCAAAGAGGCAATGAACTCTACAAAGCGTCTCATGTGGAAAAGGCTATTAAGAGTGAAATTGATTCCATACTGCATAACCATACTTGGAAACTTATGGATCTTCCACTAGGTTGTAAACCTTTAAGTTCCAAGTGGGTTTTCAAGAGAAAATGAAAATTAGATGTATCAATTGACAAGTACAAAGCAAGACTTGTGGTTAAAGGCTACAAACAAATTGAAAGCCTTGATTATTTTGACACATATTCTCCTGTGACGAGAATAAATTCCATAAGGATGGTGCTTGCAATTGCATCCTTAAGGATCCTTGAAGTACATCAAATGGACTTGAAAACAACCTTTCATAATGGAGTTTAGATGAAGAAATCTACATGGAGCAACATGAGGCTTTTTTTTTTTCTTTTTTGCTTCGGGACAAGAAAAGAAAGTATGTAAATTGGTGAAATCGTTGTATGGGCTAAAAAAATTGCATGAGAAATTTGACAATGTCATGATGTCACATGACTTCAAAATTAATGAATGTGACAAGTGTGTTTATTAAAGACATTGAACATGGATATGTCATTGTGTGTTTGTACGTAGATAACATGCTTATTTTTGATAGTGATGATAAGATGATTACATCTACTAAGAACATGTTGAATTCAAGTTTTGACATGAAAAACTTAAGACTTGCTGATGTTATATTGGGGATAAAAATCAAAAGAACATCGGATGGACTCATTCGAGTCAATACATATGTTGTGATATTTTAGAAAGTTTGGCAAAGATAATTGTGGTATAGCCAGGACACCCGTAGATGTAACTCCGCATTTCTCAGAGAATAAATCAGAGAGTGTTTCTCAAGTAGAATACTTTAGGGTAATAGGCAGTCTAATTTACTTAATGAGTTGTACAAGATCAGACATAGCCTATGCAGTTAACAAATTGAGTAGATACACAAGTAATCTAGGAGCCAAGCATTGGCAAGGAATTATGAGACTATTAAAATACTTACGATTTACTCGTGATTATGAGTTGTAATATACAAGATATCTTGCTGTACTTGAAGGATACATTGATGCTAATTGGATATCTAATGTTAAAGACTCAAAATCCAAGAGTGGTTATGTGTTTACATTAGGAGGACCAACGGTCTTATTAAAATCCTCAAAACAAATGGTTATTGCAATATGCACAATGGAATATGAGTTTATAACATTAGATAAATGTGGGGAAGAGGCTAAATGGCTATGCCACTTCTTAGAGAATATTCCAAGTTGGCCAAAACTTATGCCTCTAATATGCATACATTTTGATAATCAATCTGTTATTGGTTGATTCGTGCCACAGTAGGTGTACCCGGAATCAACAATATTTGCAACCTAAATTCCTCCTATACTACTTGATAGCAAAATTTCTTTCGATATACTGATTCTTAGGTCGAACTCGGGGATGGAGTTTCCATTACAAATGATTTACAGTGAGGTTAAAAAATGGTGAATTTCAATTTGGATTTTTAAGGTTTTGTAAAAAACAGGGGGTTGGTTGTTTGCAAGCTGAAAATAAAATAAGGAAAAAATATAAAATAGAACCCCTTGAAGTGTCGGGCCACTGGTTTAGGGTTTTAATGCAACCAACATGTCATCGGGTCTTTTTCCTCGCGTTGGGGAGGATGACATATAGATCATTTCGACAGGATCTTCATTGCTTTAAAAACTAAACCTATGATTTTCCTTTTTGAAACATAGCATTTAGCGGGTATAAATGTCACTAACGGTGAGAACATATACAAAACTTACCTACAGTAACTAATAGAAACAATGGCCGGATAACGAGTGGATCTAGTGATAAGCATCCACTTGTAACAAAAAGCTGCCAAATACACGTTAGTGAGGGCGTGCTTAAGAGATTTAAACCTAGATTGAGAGGAAATAGAACATAAATACCTTGTCGTGCGTTAAGAAACGAGAGGGCCCAGTTAGATTTACCTCAGGCCTAGCTAGCGACCCTCTGCTTGAAGGAAGAGGTGCAGCCGACTCATCCTCTAAGTTGTCATCCTCGGAGTGTTTGGTAGGCGAGAAAGGGAGAGAAAAGGAAAGAAAATGGGAGAAAAGGAATCTTGCAGGCGTCGCCCCCGGTTACATGTAATTGATTGATACAAAGGTTTCTGAGGCCCGAGGCTTATATGGAGTGCTTAGTGTATAGGAAATTACGAAAAAAAAAAAAAACAAAACGGCTTCTTCTGGGGATAAATTTGGAAGAAACAACAAAAAACATCAAAGCGTCAAAAGTAGGAACGAGCAGCAGGATGAACAGTGGATGGAGAGGTGAATAGTGCTGCAGGATGCAAATTTCGCAATACTTTCCTTTCTTCACTTTGCTCTTACTCCTTTTTGGGATCGATGCATAGCGATGAGTTTGGCTCTAATTTTTCAATTGCTTGGATCGACTCAATAATTTTGGCACGGTGGCTCATGGCTGCAAAATTTTCCACGAATGAGATCAGTGGGAATAGTAGGAACCTTAATGTGCAAATCGGGTTAATTAGAATGATTAGTGCGAAAAGCACTGAAAACCTATAATAAATTGGGTTCAAAATAGCACTGGGCACTAATCACCCCTGACCTACACATTGCTAGTCCCTTATAAGTGAAAGAAGAAAAACGACCGAATAACAAAAATATGGCGATTCGAAAGGTTGTGAAAATGTAAAAGCAACGCGATGAGAATCAGAAACTTAGCCCGATAACTACCTGAGAGAATAGATTCCATACGAGTTGAATGTCAAAGTTTCCTTCTCGATGACTCAACCAAAGAACTTCCACCAAAATCTAAGTGTTTCTTTGATCGACTCCTCATGATAAGCGCAAAAATTTGCACTCTCCCCCAAACGAGCACACTTAGGACACTAGTAACCTAAATGATCGGGACCCACTCTTATTCCACAACTCTTTTTTGTGTTTGTAGGGTTGCGATGGGGAATACGACCTCACCCAAAGTCCATGTAAGCAGGGGATCTGGGTGACTCCCGACCCGATTAAGGCTGGGGCATCGAGTCATAAGGATCTTTCGACCACTAACTCTTCGGGTTCACCAGGACTTGAATGATTTGAGACTCCCTTTTTACAACCTTTCAGCTCACCGTCCGTGTGGCGAGCTGCTTCGATCGGTGGCTCCCGACTGATTAGCTTAGACCGCCAGGCTTCAAAGCTTCGCCATATGCCTGGACCCAGTGCTCGGGTTTAGTAGCCGTGTGATTTTCTTAACTTTCTTTTCTTTTTCTTTTCTTTTTCCTTTTCTTTTCTTTTCTTTTGGAACATTGGCCTTCATTCATGGGGGTCCTTAACCTATTACAAGTGGTGTGAAACTAGGGTAGGTTCTGATGTTTAGGAGGTGGCGGTTTTGACCTATTGTTGAAAATTGATGTGCCTTTGTGTGTGGTTAGCTAAAGGTGGAAGAAAAGGTCAGTAGCAAGGATTCAACTAGTCATCCTTTCAGCTAGGCATGGCATCAGCTCCCAGCATCAACGAGTTTAGAAAAGTTCCAATTTTCCAATTTGCGGGTTAGGCAAAACCCTGAAAAGTGGGTCTGATTTTGAAAAATTAAGTTATGCAATTATAGCTTCCTGAGGAAACCGGCTGAGCCCACTGAACATAACAAAATGGGATTGCTTTCGAAATAGTAACAAAACATAAATAAATACCCTTGCCTTACTTTGCTCTCCCCCGACCAAATGTCTCTCCTTTATCACTTGTGGGGCTCCGGTTGGAAAGTTAGAAGGAAGTGCTGCACCTCCCTTGATGAGATGTGTTCATTTTTTGATAGGAGACTTCTGAAACTTCCATCGACACCTTATTCATTCGGTTGGGCTTCAAATAAACAAGTTAGGAAGAAAAGAGGAAAGAAGTGACCAGTTGGAGCATTTGAAAATTACACCTTCATAATAATTTCAAAAATATTCTTTGCCAAACATATTTGGATTTACTCTAAGCTTTCAGTGCCAAAGCACCTAAAACGGAGTTCGTATGAAAAAGTTATGAGCGAAACAAAATGGAGGTGATGCAGGTTGCGAAAATTCGCAACCTACGAAAATTATTTATTTATTTATTTATTTTTGAAAAATAAATAAAAATAAAAAAAAAACAATTTTTAAAATTTTTGTGTGAAAGACAATTTTTGAATAATAAAAAATAAAAAAAAAAAAATAAAATAAAAAACACTTTTAACGAACTTATTATTCATTTTTGTCTTATTATATGGGAGCCTTCCGTACAAGTTTTGCGAATTTTCGCAACCTGCGAAAAGTTCGCAGGTTGCGAAATTTTGGATTTTCGTAGGTTGCGAAATTTTGGTGCCCTTTTCAGTACCTCCAGCTGCATCAAAATTTTGATAAAGCGCAAAAATAAACATAGAAAAGAAGTTAAAGAAAATTTAAGAGGAAAATTGAAAATTAATAATTTAAAGCAAAATTAACTAACAATTAGAGAAAATCTAAGAAGAAAAATTAAAGAAATCAAACTAAAATAAAATAAAAACAAAGATAAAAGAAAAGATGGAAGCAAAAGGAGTGGGAGGCCTATGTCCCCAGAACAGCCATAACCTTGGAGGCTGTTGTTAGAGCCCTAGAAATGCAGAAGTTCGAGTGTCGAATACGAACCAACGCCAGAACCATCCCACTTGCCCTCTGACATAAGCAATTGCCAATGTCTTTGATGTAGTGGCATAGGCTTGTACAGTGGCCACTAACTTCTTGAGGTTTTGTAGGGCAGGCAGTGTAAATTGAATGGCCTTTACTGTAGGTGTTTCAGGTGTTGCATGTGGTGCAGTGTAGCGGGATGTTGGCGACGGTCAGTTGTTTTTAAGGTTAGGCAGTGGCCTTGGATCCATTTGTGGGATTGGGTGAAGGGTAAGCCTTTGGTGCTCTTGCTTGCTCCCTTTCCTCATCCCCCACCAACACCCTTGCTAGTAGTTCCTTAAGACCTCTAATGGTTTCTGCATGTTCTGAGTTTGCATTTAGTAGGTTCACCGAAATATATCAGTCTCCTCTATCTTGATGAACATAGTGCTAGAGCGAGCCTTGAGGTGATGTCTGCCAAGTTGTCAATTTTATAATCAATTCCACTTTGAAGCCCATCTAATTTGGTCGGGGAGTTCTCCACAGCATGAATTCTTTGGCTTATTTTGGCATTGGTCTTGCTCTTCCCTGAGAAGTCACCCATTTAGCTTGGTAAAGGTCGGGTGCTTGCTGATTGGGAGATTAGTTTTGTGGTGGTTGAGGTGACGAAGGGTATATTGTGGATGTGGAGGTGCATGCGTGGGGCACCATGTAGGAGGTGCTCGCCCATGGAGGATTTCTATAGTCCCTCATGGACATGTATGCTCTGGGGTTTTTTCTCTCCACGGGAGTGTGACTATCTTGCTCTCCTCTAGGTGTTCATTTGATCACAATTCAAGCTCGGTTGGGTTACGTGGAGATTGACTTTATTGACCTACCTCTTGGATTTCTAATCACTTGGAAATTCACAATGATAAAAAGCAGGGATAAGCATGATGACAGAAGCGTCCTACAAAGGTTGGGCTGTGAAGCTGAAACTAAAATTAGCAGTAAAATATATACAAGAGAATTGCAGGAAACATGATGAGGATCCGCAGTGTTCATCAGTCATCATTTGCATTTAGGCACCGTCGGCGATGGCGCCCGTTTGATTCGTGCCACGGTAGATGTCTGGAATCAATGATATTTGTAACCTAAATTCGCCTGCTGCTTGGTAGCAAAGCTCTTGCTTGATTATAGCGATTCTAGGAGTCGAACTCGGGGATGGGTTTTCTTCTTACAAATGATTTACAGGTGAGGTTGAAATGATGAATTTCAATTTGGATTTTTAGGTTTGTAAAGCAGGGGGGTTGGTTGTTTGCGGGCTGAAATTAAAATAAGAAAAAATGTAAAATAGAACCCCTTGAAGTGTCGGACCCCTTTGGTTTGGGGTTTTAAGGCCTTGACATGTCCTCGGGTCTTTCCTCGCGTTGGGGAGGATGACATATAGTCATTTCGAGCCAGGATCTTCATTTAGCTTTAAAGCTAAGCCCTGCAGTTTTCCCTTTTGAAACATAGCATTTAGCGTGTATAAATGCCTTTGCAGTAGAACATATCTAAAAAACCTACAGTAACTAATAGGAAACAACTAACTGGATAACAGTGGATCTAGTGATAAGCATCCACTGTAACCAAAAAACTTGCCAAATACACGTTAGTGAGGGCGTGCTTAAGAGATTTAAACCTAGATTGAGAGAAATAGAACATAAATACGCATAAATGCGTGCGTTAAAAGAGAGGAATTTGTGAGTTACCTCGAGCCACAGCCCAATGACCCTCCTCTTGAGGAGGAAGAGGTCACAGCCAACCATCCTCGAGTTGTCATCCTCGGAGGAGTGTTTGGTAGCTAGAAAGGAGAGAAAAGGAAGAAAATGGGAGAAAAGGAAGTTGCGAGGAAGCTGTCATTTGGTTGTATTCTTAGAATTGATTGCTCTAAGTTTTGGTAGGAAACTATATAGGTGCTTAGTGTATAGGAAATTGCAAAAAAAAAAACCCAAAAGTTATTACAGGGATAAATTTGGAAGAAACAACAAAAAACATCAAAGCGTCAAAAGCGAGGAACGAATGCGGGATGAGCAGTCAATTTGGATGGGTGAACGATTGTTGCAAGATGCAAATTCGCAATGCTGCATTTTTCTTCACTTTTTGCTCTTCTTTCCTTTTGGGATCGATCTGCTATGATGAGTTTGACTCGAATTCTTCGTGCTTGGATCGACTTCGACAATTTTAGCACGATTGGCTGCGCCAAAAAGCGTAAAATTTGCCACAAAATGATCGATAGAATAGTAGGAACCTTAATGTGCATCAGTTAATTAGAATGATTAGTACCTGCGCTCAAAACCTATAATAAATAGGGTTCAAAATAGCACTTTTTTGGGCACTAATCATTGGTAGAGAACAAAACAGTATGTACAATGGTAAGTTGATGAGTCCTAAACTCATCTATTTTTAATCCCTTTTTCTAGCATAATTCTAGAAGTATATGATTCATTTAATGCGAGATTATGGAATGTTCTGACTTTTTGTTTGCGGGTTTATATGAAAAATAGAGAATTCTAGCAAGAAAAACAGAAAAATTGGTCAGGGCAGCAAACTATGTTGCGATAGAATTCCAATATAACCAGCAGAAGTATGTCACAACAAGGATCAAGTTGAGCGTAAGCAAAAAATGAGGACTGTCACGACAAAATTTGAGATAGATTGACTAATTTATGTTGCGACAATGGATTTTTATGTCGAGACATAGTTGGAGAAGTTCATAAAGAAGAATGTCATGATATTCCAAACTATGTCGTAACATTGATCAAGCAAATGGCAGTGGAATTATGTTGCGACATTTCGAATCTTTGTCACGACATTTCGAATATTTATAACCATTCAACTCAAGGATGATTTCTTCCAGATTTTGAAGAGGGGAAAGAAACTCATAATCCCTTTTAATTGTGGCTAGTGGTTCAGACACAATTTCTTGAAAATAGTCCCCTTTATGTGATGTAGATGCTAACACATTTATGCTTAAGGGGGATTGTTCAAACATGTGCCCTATTGATGGAAGCAAGGCGCGGAATTTTACGCACATTGTTCTTTAACACACTCTGTCGAGTAATGGTTGGTGAAGATTGAACTTTGCTTTCTCCTCACCCGCAAGCAAGGTGAGTTTCCCCTTGTTGATGTCAATCCATGCTTGGCTTGAGGAAAGAAGTGGTCTTCTTAATATCTTCAAATTTTTTAGATCCCCTTTAATGCCTAATCCACAAAATCCATGGGGAAGGTAAATGTGTCAATCTTCACTAAAATGTTTTCAATGGCCATCACTTGACTTTATTCTTCAAATTTCAGTTTATCCACTAATGGCTCTTTATCCTCTAAGTCGTTTAGGAGTTCCTTGTTCTCAATTTCCAGCTCATTTTCACCTTCTTCCACAGATTTCAAGATAGGAAATTTAAGCCTGTAACTCGAGAATTATCCATTCATTCTATTGATATTTGGCAAAGTGTTCTTGGAGATTCTGAAAATTTTTCCTTGAATGCTTGGACTAAGTGTCCCTATTTGAGCTTCTACGTTTCAATCCTAACGCTAGTGTTGACTTGGAAGGTATCTAAATATGAAATTTCTTCTCATGAAGTTAATCATCTTCTTGTTCCCATCCGTATAGATAAAAATCTGCTCTTCTTGGGAGAGCAGTTCTTCTTCCTCACGAAGTGGGGTTTGAACTCCTTGATAAAGGCAATACTCCTTGTTCCATGTCAAACCCCACCCCCTTTAGGCGGATGAAGGGCCACGAAACATATTGGGACTCTTTACACCTTTTCGAGACATTGGTAGTCCCAATTTATCAACGATTCAAAATATCTTATACAAGATAAAAAAATAAAACTACCATCGTAGTGGTGTTTACATTGTCAATACATACAATCCTGAGTCCCATTTACATATACATATACTAAAATTGTACATTTACATTTACATAATCAAGCTATGAAAACACAGAGGTGATGGACCTACATAAATTAATATAGCCAATGAATGCGGAAGATCACGGACGCCCTCCTCTGTACCTACACAGATTAAAACCCATGCTAAACATAAAGCAGTAGAGCTTATGACTTATACATGTACACATGCATTGATACTCACTACACGGTAGACATATAACGATAACAAATATCGTGTGGATATCAGATTTTTAAATGAATTCATATAACAAACTTGTATACACATACTTATACTTATAACAAACTATACTTGTTTAGATCTCAGTGAGGAGTTCGAGCTTATACTTGTACGGTGCAGTAGGTACATTCGAGGAAACAAAACAATGCATTGCCTCTTCGTTATTGGACTCTTATCGAATAAGCTATTTCAAATCTTTCGTAGGAGTTCACAGGCTTATACTTTATCTGGGATGTACTCGTACCATTCAATTCAAAGCGAGCGATGTACATTACTTTACTCTTATTCGTTATTCGGACTCTTATCAAAATAAATGTTGGATCTCCATTAGGAGTTACAGGAAACATAGTATGCGGAGTGCCGTAGGTACATTTAAAAATTAGAGCTATTCTTGTATACTCTTGTGTAGTTATTAGGACTCTTTATCAAATAACTATTCCACAGAATTCCTGCATTAGGGTTATGGGGAAGCTTATGTATGCGGAGGTACTAGTAGATACATTGAGCAAAGCAGTGTACATTACTACTCTGTTCGATTATTTAGACTCTTATCAAGTATTGTTTGACTACCTAGACAGGTAATAATAAATGGTGGGGACAAAAAACTAATAAAATTGCAGAAGGTGCGATTTATCAAATCTTGAAGTGTCATTAACCTGGCGAAGTGCGACTTGTGTGAGTGTCGTCATTTACATTCGGAGAGTCTGGAAGTATTAGTGTCTGAAATGATTGAGAATCTTTGTCAGCCTTGTCGAGGAGGTACAAAAAGAAAGTACTACTTGAAGTCCAGTGTCATTCAATATCAGGTCTTGGTAGTCTACAATTATATGTGTTAAAGACTTACTATATTATCATAAGACGTGGTTTGTATCAGAAACTAAATCGACGTGGTACAATCGTTTTCACTTAATTTCAATCTTATTTGAACCCTCATTAGTCATTTATTAGGGTTCTATGCTATCGATTAATATGAATTTGGAACTAACAATGCGAAATTTCTGAAAAATGAAAATTCTTGGAAAAAACAGTCTGAAGTATCCACTTAGTCGATCAGTGCATTACTTTAATTGAAATAGATTATAATGCCCTTTGAGTCATTATCAGATTGCCGCTGCGCTGTCTAATGGTGCGCATTCCACACTTTTTAGTGAGTAAATTCTGAAGTTTGCCTAGAAATAGAAAGATTTTATATTTCTCTCACTTTTCTTGATAAACCTCCTCAATTCCATCCTACATCAAACTCAACATGGAATCCACCTAAAACAACTCCCAAAATGGTTCATAACCCAAACATAAACAAGAGGGGAAATTAAGAGTTTCTAACTCCAAACAAATATTCATACACCTAAATCAAATAACACATGATTCTCACAAATCCATAGAAATTCTCCTTCCAAACTTATATATACATATTCCTACAGTTCGACCAATGACTTCCCTGAACACTTGTAATGGTGTTAGAAATTCTGTAAAATACAGACGAAGAACATATCGAAGATCGATAATCCATACCATACAAATCTATTCAAATGTTCTAAATCCTTACAAAACCATAGCAATCCATACTAAAATCCTATTCTCTATGTATTCCTCTTCTTCTTCTCTTGTCTCTCTTTATAGAAGCCCTCCCATCTAGATGAAGTGGCAGTGTATCCCATTTTGATTTAATTTTTTCTTTTATTACGCTGGTGTCGAGCTCCTTCTATTTGCACTAACTTATGTCACATTTCTATAATAGCATCTCATCTTCTTATCTTATGACTTTTATATCCTGTTTTGACAAATTCCATTTTTACCCTTGTATCTTATACAAATTCCAGGTTTTGAAAATTTCTCACTTAGCAAAATAATAATTGTGAAAAATTTCAGGAAGCACTTATAATATACCCTAATTATGTTTAAAAACGACTAGGGTGTATTTCGGGGTGTTACACCATTAGTGAGTCATTGTAAATTCTTGGGTCCAAATGATGAAGAAGTAAGTCAAGCTTGGCTTCTATGGAGGCAAATCTATCTTCTATTGAATGTTCCTCCATAAGTACCCGACAAATAGGAAGAAAAAAACAAAAGAAAAATATAATCTGAAAATATTAATAAAAAAAATTATAGAAACAAATCACAACCAAAACTAAAAATAAAAATAAAATTGCATAAATTAACCAAATCACATAGTTCTTCAAAATGTCGACTTCAGTAAGAAAGAATGAATCATTCAATCACAGGCAAGCGGTGCGAAACTTGTTGAGACTAAATGATGTATATATGAAATATGGCAGGGAGTGAATGGTAAATGCTCGAAGTGATTTGAGAAAAAATTAAGTGTACTCAAAAGGCGGAATGAAAGTATTACCAACGCTCGACCCCTTTCCATGGTCATGGAGTCGTCTGAAGTAATAAAGTGGACTCTAAATCGTACCTACGAGGATTGGAGGTTCTCTGGTGAAATTTGATCCTTGCGATTACAAGGGCTCTTCACTATTTAGGCGACCAAATAGGATGTGAAATAAAATCAATTTAGTGAGACAAAAAACTAATTTAAAACTAATCCACAAATCTACCAAATAAACAACTACTTGAATTAAGGTATGAAGAGAGGCTGCTTAGGGATGGGGATAATTATTTACAAAACAATTTTAATTTTCTTGAAAGCGCAACATTTGTGAATTGAATGATGGATTTGTCCAAGAGCAATGTAGTATAGCTTGGATTTCTCCATACACCATACATTTCACTAATTAGATATTCATGTTTATTTCAGATACATGAGCCTAATCAGTTACTTGTAGAATATAACTCTCTTTAAGACTTTATTATTTTTCTTTTCCAATACTTCACAACCATTTCTTAGGACTGAAGAATTCTTGCCCCCATAGACAGGACAATGCAAGCCTTCTTCAATGTAATAGGTATCTCAGCCATCAAATCTAATAAAGTTCTCTCTCTCCTTGATTAGATCTATGTGATTAGTACCCAAAAAGTGCTGACACAGGCCACTATTGAGATGGGTTTTGAGTGCTTTTTGCATACTTCAATCCCTTATCAATTAAACCCGATTGATGTGTGCGGAGTCCATGTTTCACTAATTCCATTTCGAGAGATTGTTTTGGATAGTTTTGCGAGGTTTTTGAGAACTTCAATCGACAAGCATAGCTTCTTGTGGTGTTGAATACGAGAATCCTCGATGGTTCATGGCGGCGATGAAATATCAAGATTCGATGAGAATTGAAGCAAAGTGAGATGAAGTGCGAGAGAGGATGCGTGAGCAAAGCGAGGGCGGGACGATCGGAGTTTTAATATGATTGCGAAAATTTTATTTGGGATAAATTTATTACAGGATTGCGAAAATTTATAATCAGCGAAAATTTCGCAATCTGGCGAGTGAAATTTTAAACTAAGTGTAAATTTCGCTAGCTAGAGAAATTTCTAACGTGCCTATTGAAATTTCCCCGATTAAATATCTCACAAAAATTTCGCTAGGCTAAAATTTAGCTAATTTGAAATTCAGCATTATAGTGAGGAATTACCATTCAGCTATCTACGTAGAATTTCGCTAAGTTGCGAAATTTAAGCTAACATAGCGAAATTTTTAACTATCTTCATGAGAATTTCTGCATAAGCGAAATCTCGGCCCACTGTGTTTTTTATACTTGATCTGACTTGACCACGTTTTGATGTGTACCATTTTGACCCTTATGTAATTTCATATTTTAGGTATTTTTTGTATTTTACACTTTGGGTTGGACTATATAAACCCCCACCTCTTTGTAACCCTAAAGCGACTTTTCATTTTATAAAGTTTTCCCTCAGCTTTCATTTTAGGGTTCTATTTGCTCTCTTCTCTCTCCTCTTTCTTTCATTTTCTCGGCTGCCAAACACCCCCTTTGAGGATGACAACTCAAGGGATGCTTGGCTAAGCCCCCTTTCCTTGAAGAGGAGGGTCACTAGTGGAGGTTTGGAGGTAAGTTTTCATGCCCTCTCATTTATCACACTGCATTTATGAGCATTTCGCTCCTGTATCTCACCTTAGGTTGAAACCTCCTAGATCCGGCCTCTTGATGTATTTAGCGAGCTTTGTGGATTCTGATGGATGCTTAGCTTAGATCCTTTAATCATCCCACTTAGTTGTCTCCTATTAGTTGCGTAGGTTGCCTCTTTGAGGCCATATGCACACTATAAGGGACTTGAATGCTCAATGAATGCCATATCTCGCAGGGAAGTAATTTAGGGTTTAGGTTTAGTGCCAAATCAAGGTCGGGTTTGGGAAAAGACTATAGGTCATTATCATGAGCTTGAGGGCATGAATACACCTTAAAATCGATCCATTGACCCAGGAACTTGAGGAGTCTTCTTTTTCTATTTTCACCATTTATTTAGGTTATATCAACTCTTTGTTTTAGAATAAAACCTTAAATCAAGAAATACCATTTTCAGCTCATTTGCACTTCTCCATTTCATTGTCCAGTATTTAGGCCTAGGCGGCTATCTTTGCATTGGCCTAAGCTGGCGGTAGGACACCCTAGGATACAAATTTTGTTGATTCCTATGGCCACTACTAGCGAATCTCTATGCTATCAGGATCAAAGTGTTCTATCAGATTGAGAGTGAGACCTCTAAATATTAAACTGATACATCATCTAATTAATCCTCACCATGGTAAATTAGTGATCTATCAAAGTAATTTTAAATTTCATTAGTTTCATAATATTAGTCTAACATACCCCCGAGTTCTTGCTCTTCTCGATCTCCATCTACTGTGTCATGGGGCCTCTGGAAATCGAGCGAATCTGACTCTTTTTTGGGTATAAGTTACTAATATTTCGAACAACTAATTATATGACTAGTACCAATTATATAAATTCAGTATTCAAACCCACAAAATAACCGAGAATTTGAAAATCTGAATGTTCAACAATTAATCCCCACTTTAGAGAATTGTTTAATGTTTCATTCTTTAGTTCCAATCATTGCAGTCAAATAAAAAGTAAAAATGAAAATCAAAGACAAGAAGTGAAAAATTCAGTTTAACTTAATCTTTGTTTGAATAGTAATGAATTTGAATCTAGATTATATACAAATCTCTTAATAAAATAAATATCTTTAAAACTACTATAAGATCTATTAAAAATCAAAATCTATGGCAAAACTAAGAAAAATGGGCAGTTTAGAGAGAGAAACCCCATGAGAGGTGTTCTCCCACCTTCTCGTTGCCCTAAAAACCTAAAAAATGAGTATTATAGTCCTAGGGTGAAATGGCCTTGAAAACAGTCCAACACAACAAATTTTGGACTTTTTCGGATTTTTCCAGTGTTTTTGTCGCTACAGAGTTTTCTGTTGAGCTTCTGTTGTGATAGAGTTTCTCTGTGTTTTTGATGAAGCTTTGTCTCGATAGAGTTTTCTTTGTTGCAACAGAGTTTCTCTGTTGTAACATAAAACTTTGTTGCAACAAAGAAGATAGAGTTTCTTTGTTGTAACCAAAAACTTTGTCGCGACAAAGTTTTCTATGTTACTATAGAGTTTCTCTATTGCAATAGAAAACTTTGTCGCGTGAAGGCACTAACTGTTGCGACCGAGTTTCTGCAATTTGCAGCGGCTTTGTTGCGATAGAGTTTTCTCTGTTGTGACAGAGTTTGCTTTGTTGCAACAGAAAACTTGGTAGCGACAGAGTTTTCTTTATCACGATAGAATTTCTGTTCTGACGAAAACTTTTGTCGGCAATTTGTTGCGACAAAGTTTCTCTGTTGCAATAGAAAACTTTATCACGATAGATATTTCTCTGTTGCGACAGAGTTTACTTTGTTGCAAAAGAAAACTTGGTCGCGACAGAGTTTTCTCTGTCGCGACAGAAAACTTTGTCGCGATAGATTTTTCTCTGTTGCGATAGTTTTCTTTATCCAACTTGTCGGGGCCATAACTTATTCGTTTTAACTTGGATTTGGGCGTGTGAGGTGTCGTTGAAAAGGTCTTTGAATTTAGAATGTAATAACGAGTAGAGTTAAACCATTTTATGGTCCAGTTGATATAGAAAAAACTATCTTTTCAATGACGTATTGTGAGACATCCGGTTAACTTTCTTTTTAGAAACATTTTGCATATTTTCTTACTAAATCACTTGCTTTCCATAAAAAATCCTACAAAACCAAGTTTAGAGGAAATATTATGAGTTTTACATGAATATGGATATAAAATGCTCAAAATAGCATGTGAAATGAACTCAAAACATAGATGAGTTTTACACTCATCAGTAACCGATTAGATACATGAGTTAGAAATGAACATGAATCTCTAATTAGTGAAAGGTCTGGTTATGGGAGAAATCCAAACTATACCACAATGCATCTTTGACAAATTCAGCTTTCCAACTAATGGCTTAACTATGACTCAAAATGATGCAGAAATTGACAATCATTCATCAGTCTATTTCCCAGTGTGATCTCACTCTATGAATTCTCAAATCCACTTTTATTAAATTCTTTATGTATACTAGTGAAATTACTTTAGAATTATTTTATTAGTACTCTCATCATTTTGACATTAGAGTTCAAATAGTAAGGATTTGAGTAGTTTGGGTAGTTAGTCTTTTGATTTATCATCAATCCTCATTAAGAACGATATATACGAACCCAAAATCACTTTTATTACTTGTATGACACATTACTTGTAGTGATTTAGACCAAACTCAAATTTTAACAAATTCATTTTACAAAAAGAACAAACACATATTCTACAAAAAAAGAAAAAAAAGAAAAGTCAGTCAAACAAGTTTTTGGCGCCGTTGCTTGGGGACTTTAGTTGGTAGCCGTGTCAATTACTTGGTTAAAGCTGAATACATCACGAGAATTGAAGTGCGACATAGAGTCTAGACATGTCGTTGTAGACAAACACCATTGAAACGAAATACTCTGAAGTGAGTTATCTTTCTAGATTATGTAAAATCTAAGGAAAACATCGCAGACTTGCTAACCAAGGGTTAAATAGAGAGTTAGTTAAGAAATTATAGAGGGAATGGGACTAAAGCCCATAAAGGAATAAGTTAATACAATGGATACTAACCTTTATGACTGGAGATCCCAAGATCTAGGTTCAAAAGGGATAACTAATTTCTATACCCAAAAAGAGTTGTATATGTATTCTAATTTCTAGGATCCCCCTGAGTGACACAGGGATGGGCGACTTGAAAGTAAAGAGCAGTCACTTAGGGGTATATTGAACTAATATTATTTGAACTAATAAATTCTAAAGATCGTTGTGATACATCACTGGTGAAGATCTAACTTCTGACTTCAAGGTCCCCTCCTAGGTGACAACAGGAGTGTTTTCCCGAGGCATAAGATCCGCCTACTGATCTATCAGTTTAATCCTTAGAGGTTTCACCTCAATTGGGTAGAATAATCTCAATCATGCTAGGCCCAGATTCCTAATTGGGAGAAGGCATTTTAAGTAGGAATTAATTGCTAGTGCCATTTATGTTGGAGAGGGCTTGAATTATCTTGTCTATGAGAGTAACCAATTTCCAATCCTAAGAGATGGTTGAGAAGTATTGAGAAGGAAAAACAGTCAGATCTTAAAGATGATCAAGTCCTACAAGTAGCTTTTTAGACCCATTGACCTGGTTTAGGAATATGGTTAGCTAGAGAGTAAAATGTGTAGTGTGGGAGGTATTCAGGCTACACTATCGCTACTCTTGAGCCCGATTCGAGTTCATGTCCATAGCGTATTTTCTTGAAGAGCTATTGGTGTCTGTGACACTAATTTCTTTCCCAGTGTTATTTAAGTATAGTGAACTCTCTAATCCATGTATTTTAGAATTTCTTTACTTCTTTCATCAAACTTATTTTAGAAAGTTAAATCTATTGTGGAAAATATAAGTTCAAATAGTGAGGATCTTGAGTAGTAGGGGTAGTTAATCTTTATATTTTCTAATCAATCCTGTAGGAATGTCTCTGGACTTAAAAATCCACTTTATTACTTGTGGCTGTGCACTTGTAGAGATGTGGAGCGAAACCAGTTTAGTTGAAAATTGTACATACCACGGTGACGGCTTTATTATACATAACATTTATATCATTTGGTCAAAAACAAGTTTTTGCGCTGTTGTTGGGGACTGAATCAGTCTTTGGTGGTTGTGTTGAAAATTTGGTGTCTTAGAAATGGTCTAAACAAGTTTTGGCACCTTGCGAGGTTGAAGTAAAATTTAAGATTAATATTCTTGCCCGAAAGAGAGTTCTTGGATTTGAACCGATTTTCATTTTATTTTTAGAAAAAATTTCAAAAATAGTTTTAACTGTAGTAGCTTATTCAGTTACTGATCTTTTTAATGAGCTTATCATAGAATATTTCATTTATCTACTGATCTCAGTCTATCATTATTTCAGGCACTTAATATATGCACAGAAGGTAAAAATTAGAATTGCTACCAGTAAACACTGGAATTGAGAGAACTTTGAGAAATTTGAAGAAGGTTAGAATAACAGAAAAAACAGTTATGACGAGTAAAAGGCGATCAACATATACCCGGCATAACGGTGAAGAAGACCTCGGAGATGAGAACTATGGAAGATTTTGGAGACACATCATTAGAGATGAGTATTTTGTGAGTGACGGCCTGCGATGGTAACTTTGAGTTGAAGCTCCATCATGTGTGTTTAGCAACATTAGTACACTGGGCATCTAAGTGAGGATCCCAATGAGCATCTGGGAAGGTTCTTAAGGATGGAAAACACTGTCAAACTAAATGAGTAAATCCAGATGTCATAAAGTTACAGTTGTTTCCATTCTCAGTGAGAGACACAACAGCTAGTTGGTTTGAGTCTTTGCAATATGGATCGGTCAGCAACTGGGAGGAGGTACAGTTGAGCTTTCATGGAAGGTTTTTCACAACCCTCACATCACGAGAAAGAAGAGAATGTAGCACCCAGCTGGGAAGAACTCAGCCTCAATGATTGAGAGAGGTATAAGAAATTACTGAAAAGATGTCCAATGCATGGCATTGACCAGATAACACAAATGGATATTTTTTATCATGTAATGAACTACTCTTCGAAGGGGATAATTGATGCAGCCTGTTATGGAGCATTTAAGAAGGGAAAATCTTGAAGAGGCCCGGCCGACTTGTGAGAAGTTGGCGAGAGCAACTATAAAGCTCCATGAGACTTCGGGGGCTTGATGGAGTGAGAGGGAGGTGGTATCATAGAGTTGAACAAGATGTTAGCAATAGAAGCAAAGCTAGATGCATTGATGAGAAAAATGAATAATCATGAAAGAAGAAGCCATTCATCCAATGTAGTGGGAATAGAGGAAAGAGGAAAGCAGAAGAGCATAGCTAATGAGGGACTTTCTCATGAGGTCCTTATCGAGTGGAGGAGGCTTAGTTTGTCAGTAGCAACGGGCTACAACATGCCCGACACGATCTTCCAACCGCACACACCAGTATTGAGAAACCGTGAGAACTTCTCATATGGAGGTGGAGTCACCGTGAGTCAGACGATGTAAATTTCTAGCAGCAGTGTGCTCCCTGAGGTTTCCATGAATGCAACAAGGCAACTTGAGCTGAAAACCAAGGCCAAAGGAGGCCCCAGTCTTTTGAGGAGCAAATGCTGAGCTTCATGGGTAAGAACAAAAGACTTTTGAATATACATAAGCAGAAGTTTGTTGAGCTAGCACTATTCCAGGCAAACATAACTATGTTTAGACTGATACTAATACATCTCTGAAGAATCTGGAGGTTTAAGTATGGTAGTTGGCATTAAATATGAAAAATCAGTCTAGGGATTCTTTCCCTAGTGACACCAAGAAGAATCCCAAAGACTGTATGGAAATTACTCTCAGTAGTGGCAGAGAACTCTAGAAAAGAAAAGAATATGAGAAGAGGATGACTTAGAAAGAAAAACAAGAAGAAACTGAAGAAGAAACCAAGCTGGACAGTTCAGAAATGACTAAAGATATAAGAAAATTTGAGGTGCATGAAGTAGTAATTGAAGAGGGGTGACTTGAAAGAAAGAGGAGGTCTGACTTATAAGCCTTATTCCATTCCTCGATGTAGAAATCCAAGATGGAGAAGCAATTCTCTAAATTCTTGAATATGTTCAAGATGATAGAGATAAATATTCCTTTTGTTGAGGCATTAGCTCAAATGCCTCATTATGCCAAGTTCATGAAGGATATACTAATCAAGAAGAGGAAATTTGCTTAAGAATGAGTGGTGAGCTTGACATCAACTTGTAGTGCAGTGATTCAGAAGAGTTTGCCATTGAAGATCACGGAATCCAGTGACTTCATTCCACACACGGAGGAACTTTGAAATGGGTAAAGCATTATGTGATTCGGGCAGAAGCATCGACTGATGCAGCTATCTATAGTGAGATTTCGGTTGGGAGCTTATCCTCTGACCATGACCTTGTAGATGGTAAACCAGAACTTTAAGCTGACGGAGGATCCTTGAAGATGTACTGATCAAGGTGGGAAAATTTATTTTCCCTATGGACTTTGTGGTAATCGACATAGAAGAAGATAAACAAGTTCCACTACTCCTGGGCAGGCCCTTTCTTGCCACTGAAGCAGCCTTGATAGATGTCAAGAAAGAAGAGCTCACTCTAAGGGTGGGAGATGAAGCAGTACACTTCAATTTGAATCAGAGCTTGAAACAACTTGAATTTGATAATGCTGATTGTAAGACTGTAGAAACAATAGTTCCCATTAGTTCTAAACTGAAATATGATTGTAAGATTTAGAGTTCAAGGAATGAGAATGAGATTAATTTCCAATTTATTAAGGATCTTGATGTTGGTGTAATTCCAGTTTGAATTTAAAGAAAGCGATTTTTCGATTTAAATGAAGCGGTGCAAAAAAATCAAGTAGTTGTGAAGGGAAGGCACAGTATAAAAGCAAGCTCTAAGGGTTAGATGCGAAGGGAATTGCCCAAAAATTTAGTATGCCTTCTTGGAAATTTGAAAATCAAAACCCGATGATCATAATAATTTTGACTTGACAAAGCAAAAAGAGTAGAAACTAATAGAGATTCTCATAAAGTATAAAGAAGCAATTGCTTGGTCAGTGAAGATTTAAAAGGATTCAGTCCTTCTATATGCATGCATAAAATCCTCATGGAGGAAAATGCAAAAACATCAATAGAACATCAAAGAAGACTGAATCCAGTTATTAAAGATGTTGTCAGAAAAGAAGTACTGAAATGGGTGAATGCAGGATTCATTTATTCAATCTCAAAGAGCCCTTGGGTGAACCCAATTCATGTGGTTCCCAAGAAGGGTGGTTCATAGTCATTAGAAATGAGAAGAATGAATTGATTCGACAAGAGCGTGACATGATGGAGAGCTACGCCGTTACGGAAAATTGAATCTTGCCGCCTAGAAAGGATCATTATACTTTTCCTTTTATTGATCAAATGCTGGATAGGTTGTTATGACACTCCCATTTATGTTTTCTTGATGGATATTCAGGATATAATCAGATTTCCATAGCCCCTGAGGACTAGAAGAAAACTACCTTCACATGTCAACATAACCTTTTTCATTTAGAAGGATGCCATTTTGAACGTAATGCTCTATAACTTTTTCAAAGGTGTATGATGTCCATTTTTTGATTTGATGGAGGGTATGGAAATCTTATGGATGACTTCTCGGTTATGGATCGATTTGAGCAACGCACGCACAACTTAGGCGTATTTGAGTGCAGACAAGAATTTAGCTTTGAATAGGGAAAAATGCCATTTTATGGTAAATGAAGAGCATTATATTAGGAGCCTGAAAATTTATCACGACTAGACTTGAAGTTGACCAAGCAAAGGTTTCTGTAATTGAAACTCTAATGCCATCTACTACAGTCAAGGGTTTTAGAAGTTTTTTGGGACATGTAGGATTTTACAGAAGATTTATAAAAGACTTCTCAACAATTTCAAGACCGTTATGTAGACTGCTAGAGAAGGATGCTAAATTTGATTTTGATTAATCATGCAGGTCTGCATTTGAAGAAATAAAATCCAAATTGGTTATAGCTCCCATCATGGCAACACTAGACTGGAACAAAGATTTTGAAATCATGTGTGATACTAGTGACTATCTGATGAGGCGATCTTTGGGACAAGAACAAATAAAATTTTCGAGCAATATACTGTAAGAAAAACCTTCAATGAGGCACGAAGAACTACTCCACACGAAGGAGATCTTTGGAAATGGTTTTGCTTGTGAAAAGTTTAGACCTTACATACTGGGATCCCATGTCATCATACACACTGATCATGCAAATCAAATTTACGATGGCAAAGAAGATGCGAACCAAGGCGATCGGGTGGGTATTGTTCTTTTGCCAAAATTTGATTTAGAAATTAAGGACAAGAAGGGGAGTGACAACATGATAGCGGATCACTTGTCAAGTTTAGAAGAGTTTACTGAAAAATAAAGAGAAACTAAACTAGAAGAAAATTTCCCTGATGAGCAGCTATTTTAGGTGTCAATCCAAATACCCTGGTGTGCTAATATTATGAATTACTTAGCACTAGGTGCATGCACCATCGAAAAGAAAATTGTGGCTGATGCGAGTTTATATATGGGATGACCTACTGTTGTTTAGAAGAGGGGCATATCAGATCATCAGAAGATGTGTTCCAGAAGCTGAACAATGTGAAATTTTGGATAAATGTCATGCATCACCATATGGAGGACACTTTGCAGGAGGCAGAACATCCCAGAAAGTTCTCTAATAAGGTTTTTATTAGCCTACTTTCTTCAGAGACTGTTCTGAATGGGTAAAGAGGATGGGCAACTTAAACAGAAGAAATGAGATGCCTCTGCAAGGAATCCTAGTGGTGAAAATTTTTTATGTATGGGGGATAGATTTTATGGGACCAATCCCACCCTCATTTGGAAACCTATACATTCTCCTTACTGTGGATTATGTATCCAAATGGGTGGAAGCTATAACTTGTCCTAGAAATGATGCTAACACAGTTGTGGGTTTTATTAAAGTATCTTTTAGTATATTTAATTTAAAGAACAATCATTAGTGATGAGGAAAATCATTTTGCAAACAAGCTGTTTGCAAAACTGATGAGCTGATATGAAGTCAGGCATGTAATGGGATTGTCTTATCACTCTTAGTCAAATGGGCAAGTAGAAATTTCCAATAGGGATATTAAGAATATACTGGAGAAAATAGTCAACATAAGTAGGAAATAATAGTCAGTCAATCTAGATGATGCACTTTGGGCATACAGAACTGCTTACAAATCCCCTATTGGAATGTCCCCATACATAATAGTATTTGGAAATCCTTGTCACCTTCCTCTGGAACTTGAATATAAAGCTATGTGGGCCATCAAAAAGCTGAACTTTGATTTCCAAGTTGCTACAGAGAAGAGGTTACTCTAGATGAATGAACTAGAAGAATTAAGAAATGAATCCTATGACAATGTCAGGATCTACAAAGATAAGACCAAGAAATGGCATGAGCCCGAGGAGGATCTTGAGAGAGAGTTCAAAATAGGAGAATCAGTCCTCTTGTACAACTCAAGGCTCGGACTTTTTCCAGGAAAACTCAAGTCAAGATAGGGTGGTACTTATACATTAGTTGTAGTTACCCCTTTTGGAGCAATAATATGAAAACCAATTCTGGAGATGAGTTTAAAGTGAATGGTTAGAGGCTAAAACATTACCTTGGAGGAAAGCCCGAATAAGAACAGTCTAGATTTGAAGAGATCAAAAGAATTGTTGAAAAGAGAAAACATTGCAGCAAAGTCTAGCTAAAGATATAAAATTGAGCAGCTTCTTGGGAGGCAACCCAAGCAACTCTTAATTTTTACTTTTCAGTGTGATTTTGTTTACATCAGTGTGTTTTGAATAGTTTAGAAGTAAAGTAGTTTTGTTAGAATTTTTTTTCAACTTATGTAATCACAATTTGTTGAATTTTAGGATAATGAAGTTGTAAGGAGATATGAAAGTCATTTTTGAAGCACTTCCAACCAAAATCAATATGCAAAGTTGACTACATATGGGAGTCTATTTCCCTGACTTATTCTTTAAAAATGATTCACCTACTAATTTTGGGGGAGTGTACTTTTTCCAATTTAGAAATTGCATAATGGCTTCATTGTTCCTCTGTTGAACTTTTAGAATGAAAATTGTTGCAGTATAAAGAATATTTGCTGAATTTTGAAGTGCATTGAATAGAGAAATTGTCTTTATTGTCCATGCTTGATTTGAGATGCTTAATTCTTGTTAGGTATGTACTCACAAGCATGCCTGAATTTACAGAAATGAATAAAATGGGGTAAACAAGTAAAAATATGAAAGAAGAAAATGCCTTCTCAATGTCGCGACATTGACAGCAATGTAGCAACATCGGCTCCAAAAAGTCCCCCAATGTCGCGACATCTACATTTCAATGTCGTGACATCGCCACGACATTGCCCCCAATGTCACGACCTCGCATTTATAAAAGAGCAACACCTAGAATGACATTGAGGCAATGTCGTGACATCAACACTTGATGTCGCGACATTAGGGCAATGTCGCGACATTAAGTTGAGTCAATTAGAAATCCTCAGCAATGTAGCGACATAGCATTTTCAATGTTGCGACATCAAGGCAATGTCGCGACATTGAAGTAGGTCACTTAAAAAATTATTGTCAATGTCGTGACATCGACACTTAATGTTACGACATCGAATTTAGAGCAGACCACCTATTTAAAGGAACACGGAGAGAGAAGTGAACATCCAAACTAAATCTCTCAAGCTTTTGAGCCCTAACCTTTTCCAAATCTCTCCAAAATCAAGCAATGTTGAACCCTAACTCTCCCACCCTAGATGAACTCGTAGAGAACATCACTGAGGAATTTTTAAGAGAGTGGGCAGGACAAGAAAACTAGGAAACTGATCTTGAGGAGGTTCTTGAAGAAATCGAGGTAGTGGTAGAGGCTGGGGAGGCCAGAGCTTTCTACTTCAACAAGGGAGCAGAAGCGTTCAAGAAACACATCGCCAAGAAAGGATTTATGGAAGAGAGGGGTTTCAAGAAGGTGGTGTCGCCATTCAAAGAAGAAGTTGAGAAAAAGGGTTGGGAGATAGTGAGCCAGCACATGGAGCCTGGGAGAAGAGCAGTGGTAAAAGAGTTATACATTAACCTAGGCAAAATAAAGGACCTGACATGCTATGTCAGGGGGAGATGGGTCCCTTTTGGGGAAAGGGCCATCTCCCAATGCTTGGGGCTTAGACTGGCAGACGACTGTACAGAGTATGAGCTGCTTCAGGAGAGCCTAAAGTTTGAAGAAATAGCTAGAGATTTGATTGAACGTTTAGGGTAGTGGAAAAGGACCAAAACCATCCGCAACACCTATATCAACCTAGGAGACCTAACCTAGATCAACAAGGTCTGGTTTTATTTTATTAATTATGTTTTGAAATCCTCCAAACATGTCTCAACTGTGAGACAAGACTATACAATACTCTTGTATGCACTAGTAAAGGGATATTCTTTGAATATGGGGAAAATAATTAAGGAGTCCATTCTGGACTATGCTGAGAACAATTTCTCAGGAATTATCCCCTACCCCTCTTTGATCACTCTCTTGTGCATCAAGGGGGGAGTAAAGTTCTGATGAAAGCGAAGGAAGAGAAGAATGAGGCCTCTCATCTCACTCTTACTAGAGCCCTCAAAGTTCTAGTAGAGGATGAAGAGGTAGAAAGAATCATGAAAAGAAAAAGGGTAGAGGCAACAACAATGCCCAGGGAGCGAGTCCCTTCAATTGAGCAGCTAGAGAAAGAAGGCCACATTGAAGGGGGGGGCTTCGATGCTATTTAGAAATTGATGCTCCCCCATTGTAGAAGAAACAACATCTCCCCTCTTAGGAGCCTAAAAGCGAGGAGGCAAGCGGGTGAAGATGAAAGAGCGGCAACTCGAGATCTTTGGAATTGATGAAGGAAATGAGAAAAAATGAGAGGGAGAGATGGGTAGTTCAGGGAGGAGCTCAGGTGGAGAGACAACCACCAAGAGGAGGAGAATAAGAAGAGGGAGAATAGTCTAACAGTTGCCCTCCAACAAACAGATGATGAGTGGAGAGAGGAGCTGGCTGAAAGAGACAAAGCTCTTATAGCTGAGTTCAGAGAGACAGAGAAGGCATTTATAAATGAACAGCTGAAGAGGGACCAGGAGATGTTGAAAATCCTGGAGGTCAGGTAGAAGGAGATGGAGTAGAATTTGCTCCAAAAGCGGTGCCTTTGGTTATTTATCTGAGGGCATCGAGGAAATAAAGGCAACCATCAAGAAGAGAGATGAAGAACTTGAAGCTACCTTGAACTTTAGGGAGAAGTTGTGGACATAAAGCTTGGATAGTTAATGCCAACCTGCTCAAGATGTACAATGCCCAGGGTGAGTTTGAGGGAGCCTTAGGTCAAGACAAAATGAGATGATAAAATATTTGCTCTCATCACGAGAGTGGTATTTCACCAGTAAAGAAAGGAAACCAAACTCAATTTTCAATCCACAACCCCAGTCACTTGACTTCACTCATAGATGCTAGTTATAAATATGAACCTATAAATCTCAAATTCTATAGGTCCTATAGGAAAAGGAAATGAACTTCATTATATCTTTCTCTCTCTCTGAATTTAAATCTCTGTAATTTAGTCTATTGTAAATGTACTTCAATTCATAAATGAATATAATTTTGAAAATTTGTGTACAAGTTTTTATTTCTTTCCTTATTTTTCTTCTTTGTATTTCCTTTCATTTCAAGTTTAAATTGTGCAATAAGTCAAGAAGAATTAAGTGGGAAATTTTGTGTTGCTTTGTTGAATAATTGAGAATTCAGTTTTACTGAATGCATAAGTACTGAGATGAAAAGATTAGAAGGCTAAAATAGCAATGTTGAAAATGCTAAAATAGAAAGTCTAGAGCTTGAAATAACAAAAACCAAATTTCTGATCACTGTACAAAATTGTGCTTTGGTTAAGGTTTTTTTGGTGTTTTTACATTATGATAAAACCAATGATTGTTTGTTTGGTTGAATTGGGAGCACTTGTTGAACTATTTGTGTCATTGATTGATGAAGAAATGAACTAAAATGCTGGATCAAAATAATCTTTTAAGTTGAACAATTACAGAACAATCCGTTTTAAACCAAACAAGGAAAAAAAAATTCTGTAAATGGAATTGAGCTAATGATTGGAACATATTTTAAGTTGTGATGTCAAGGACAAATAAGTTGAAATTTTAGTGCAAAGAAATGAATGAAGATCAATATTTAATCAGGCTTGTAATTCTATTTTGAATGAACATTACAATTCAAGAAATGACTAAACTGACACATTGGTCATAATTACCTTGAAAATTAATTAGGCTTGGGTTAGGAATACTTTATTGGACTTATTATCAGCCAATCTCAAAAGGTCCTAGAACTTTTTGTATTATTGTTCAAGGCAAAATCCTAGGCATTACAAAATGATTTAGGCCATCCTTGGACAGTTTGTGCCTTTTAAAGACTACCCTTTGATAAGCTTATAAGCATATACTTTAGTACATTAGTTGAGCCTAAATGCCATTTTTATCATCAAAGCCACAATGAAAAACCTTAACCCTTCCTGAAAATATAAACTTACAGCGAAGAACCTTGAATTTTCCCAAAATTGTAGATAAGTGCAGCAAAAATTGAACAAAAGGACAAGTTTAGGGGAGTACAATATTAAAAAAACATAAAAGAATGAGGAAGAAAAGAAGTGATAAAAAGATGTACAAAAGGAGTGCCTGATAGAAAGCTAAAGGCTGAAAAATATATACGGTTCAAGGGTGAGTTTGTAGCTGCTATGACGAATTAAGTCCTTGGGGTGTTCTGCACAGTACCCTATTACTTGGCCCAGGTATGGGAGTGCTTGACCCAAAGCTTGTTAAGGGGTAGTAGAAAGCTTAAGAAGGCTAAACATTGCACAATTCCAAACCTTGAACAAAATGATAGGAAAATATCTTTTGAACTGAGAAACTGAAACTGAGATAAAAAGTGGACAAAGAAAAAGCCATAATAGGAAACATGAAGAAAGATGCACCAAATCAAGTTTGGGGGTGCTCTTGGAAAAGTTTGGATTAGACATGAAATGATGAGCAATTAGAGGGGAAAATGCCAAGAAAATGTATGCATTATGGGTGAATTTGAACTGGAATGTCTAGTTATCACCAAGTATAGCCATACATTCTGACCACTAAAAGACCTATTTGATCCGGGGACATGTATACTACATTAGTGGAGAATGATATGACCAGCAAGCCTATGAGGACTTGGTCATACAAAAAGAGAACCATTCTACATAGTAAGTCTCATAAGGCTACCTAATGCGCGAATTAGTCAAAAGGGAGGCGAACACATACTAGGTCGAAATTGTAATTGTTTTAGATATGATTTATATCTTTGTATTGAATGATCTAGATTGAAAACTTTTAGAATCTGAAAGTTAAGCAGATAGAATTGATATCACAATTGAAATACTGGGGTAATTGATCAAATTGAAAAGAAGATTCAAATGAAAAATGTCCTTAAAAACAAAATTTTATTGTTTGAGGACAAACAAATAGTCTTTTCTTTGCTTAAGGACAAGTAAAACTTTAAGTTTGGGGGAGTTTGATGAGTCCAAAACTCATGTTTTTACCAATTTTCATGAAGTTTTAAGGCTTAAAAGTTCAATTTAATGTAAAATCAGGGAGCATTCACCTAGATTTATGTTTTGTAGGAAATTAAAGAAAAGAAGCAGAAATAAGCATTGTGCAGCAAAGGCAACAATGTCGTGACATTGCCATAACATTGCCGCAAAATAAACTCAATGTCGCAACATCGGATAATCAATGTCACGACATCGTGTGGAAGTGTCATGACATTTACTTCAATGTCACGACATAGCCACAAAAATCGGCTCTGGTATCTTATAAACTGCGAGCTCACAAATTCGATGTTGTGACGCCGGGAATGCCAAACTAAGCATTGGAGATCTCAGCTGCGATATCATGACATCGGGAATGAAGCCAAGGAGATCACCGACTTGCGATGTCGCTGACATCGGTTCATTGATGTTTGACATGGTTGAAATAGGCGGCCCGAAAGTCAATGTCACGACATCGCTGCGACATCAACTCAATGTCGCGACATAGGATGATCAATATCGCGACATCAGAATACAGACTTAGTAGTCAAGCAATAAAAGACATAACCAATGTTGAAACATTGACATCAAGACCCAGAACATCAACTTAATGTCGTGACATCGGGTTAGCAATGTCGCGACATCAACTAAAAGGAAAAGAAAAGAAGATCCAACAATTTCGTGACATTACCACGATATTTCCACGACATTGACTGGTCACTCAGAATTCAGAACTGCCCAACAAATTTTCAATGTCGTGACATCAGATTCAACCCGCCATTTTACTTGAGATTCAATGTCGCGGCTTGCTCGCGCGGCATCGCCTTAGAGGCTGAGGGTTTTTGAAGCTTTTCAAAGAGCTATACCATTGATCTCGCCTACGTTTTAGGGCCCAGACGAGCCTATAAATAGTAAATCCTTGGGAGTAGTGTGGGAACTTCCAGCCTCTTTTCATCTAGTTTTGTGCTTTTTACAAGAGCTGATGTCTCATTGTATATATATTTTTTTATTTTAGTTTGTTTCAAGATTTATTTTTCTTTCTTTTAGGATAGAATAGTAGATATGAGCTTATTCCAAGCTGGTTTGATTGTAAATCAAGCTTCATTTATGTCTGAATTTTAATGAAATATGGCAATTTTTCTGGAATTCGCTTTACTTCTGTTTTGATCAAAATTGCAATGAATTCGTTTGATTAACTAGTCATTGTGGTTTATGATCTAGATGCGGAAGAAATTTAGCTCCTGCAGGAAGAGTTTATTGTTTTGATTACTGTTTGTAGTATTTTAATGTTGTTTTATGAATGAAATCTGGGATGATTTAATTGGTATTGCTCTTACAATCAGTTGTTCGGAATATCAGTTTTCTATACCCAAAAATAGTTGTATACGTACTACGATTTCGGGATCACCTAAGTGACACTAGGGATGGGCGACACAGTAAAACTGATCCACTTAGGAGTATATTGAACGATATTATTTGAACTAATGAATTCTAAAGATCACTTTGATACATTACTGGTGAAGATCTAACCTCTGACTTCAAGGTCCCCTTCTGGGTGACAGCAGGAGTGTGTTCCCGAGGCATAAAATCCACCTACTAATCTATCAGTTTAATCCTTAGAGGTTTCACCTCAATTGGGTAGAATAATCTCAATCATGTGTTAGCTAAGATTCTAATCAAGAAAAGAGAGCATTTTAGTCGAATTGATGGCTAAGGTACCAATTATGTTGGAGAGAGCTTGCATTATCCTGTTGATTACTACCAAAAATGTGCTATTTTACACCCTTATTAATACAGGTATTTTGTGTACTAATTAGCCTAATTAACTCAATTGGCATGTTAAGGACCTAGCAAGGCTACTAATAAAATGTTATGGCAAGTTTTGTTGTTTTTGCAGACTATTTATGCCAAAGTTATTGAATCAGCTCAACCATGGAGAATCCAAGTTCAACTCAGAGCTGCAGATCAGAAACAGGAAGAAGAGTAGCTGCAGAATGAAATAGTGCACCCTTGAAATTTCGAAAGGGTTGTGAAATTTCTCAACCCCTGCGAAATTTCGTAGGGGTTGAGAACTGTTCTAGCACCCTTTTGACTTTTTGACTTTTTTTGCTACAATTTTTTGTTTTGCCTGAATTGTCCCTCATGTAATAGTGGCCAATTCATACTCTTTTGTAATTTTTCTTAGCTTTGGACAATATATAAGTCCCAGGTATCATTGTGTAAACGAAGACTTTTTAGATCATTAATAAAACTTTTGGAGGGAAGCTTTCAGCTCTTCACGCCTTTTTCATTTTCTCTCACTTTCTCTCATTTTATTTCCACTTTCTCACTAGCCAAACACCCTCTGAGGATGACAACTCAGAGGATGAGTGGCTAGAGACCTTTCCTCCTTGAAGTGAGAGGCCAAATTTGGGTGGGGATCCCTTATATTTATAACATTTCTTCTATAATGTTATGTAACTCAATCTAGATTTTATTTATTGAATTACACTAATCCCCATTTGCTTATATTTTTTGAGTTCAAGAGGAAAAATCAAGCAAGTGATGGAAGAAATCAAGTGAAAAGAGTTCTTGATCTGCGGTTGCTCACTTGAGTGAAGAATTGCGGGCGGAAGCAGAAAATTTCAATTTTAGGCCATCATTGCTTGGATTTTCCAAGGCATATAAATGGTAGTTCTTTAGACTTGTTTAGGGTTCCAATTTTGAGAAAAACACCTCATTAGGGTTTTCTCCTCTCTTCTTCTTGAACATTAGTTTTAGGTTTGATATTTTGTTCATTTACACTTTGGATTTGGTGTAATATTGAAGGTTGCTTCGATTAGAAGAGCTCACCAACGTGGTGTGAGTTTGACTAATTCTGATCTAATATCATTTTGGATCTCTAAACTCTACTATATTTGTCAATCTTTCGATTATGTTTATCTTAAATGATTTTTGGATTACTTGGTTGAGCCCGAGTGGTTAACTTCCCTCAAGGGCGAATTATGGAAGTTGATGTTTAGTTTATATATATTTTATGGCGATTTTGTAAGTTCATGCTTGTGTGGATGTTAGTTGGTGTAGTTATTATGATTCTTATGGACACTTCGTTCATCCTCAGTGAGAGTTGTGTCTTTGGCCTCATACTGACATCTATAACGCTTGAATGATACCTAAATATGGTCTGGGTCTCTTAATGTATGAATTAGTTAATTGAAATACTACTTAACCTAATCAAAGTGTGGTAATTAGGAATGCCCTGAAATGCAGGATGGATTTCATTAGAGTAACACCATCTCAACATTATGTGAGAGTTGGCATGGGCCAGGAGATTGTTGGTAAAAACATAGTTTAAATCAATCTTATTGTATGGATGGTGACGATAGGAATCCCGAGCAACGCCTTATAAAAGTACTATGCTTCATGGCCTAGATGGAGTAGAAAGGAAGATAGGAATGGTCTGAGAAGTAGGGGGGAGACATGAATGTGTAGCCTGGGTGTCGATTCCTTTGACACTCCATGATATACGATTCACTCAATCGATTAGTAATGGATATGAAGCCATAAATGCATCAATGAATAATCAGCCTAGTATCTGTGGGGTGCTCTCCTCGATATTATCCCGTTTCCTTGTGAGTGGATATTGATCACACCATGTTTTGTTTTGCTTTATTTTGTTTTTATTTTAGATTAGAAAACATTCTCCTCAAGTCATCGAGTCACTCAAATAGTGAATGACTTTAGTAGCCGAGGTACTCGATCCTCGCTAAAACAGGGTGTGAGTGGACATTGACCACACCTTCCCTGTGGGAACGATATCTAGACTTTTGGTCCACTATATTACTTATACGACCTGTGTGCTTGTGGAAATCGTAACAGTCGGTATGTATTCCCCATAGATGAAGCACAATGATGTATCATGTATGAATGTAACATCTATCGATAGTTTTCATAATTTTGAAAGATCAGGATGAGTTAATAAAGGTTGTAATCTGTCTCTTACATCACATCCATGTTAGAATCAACTTTATAGGTAGGCATTGTTTATCAACAGTTATTTAAATGCTTGATATACATACCAACTAAATTATAGTATTACATACCTTTGTTGATCATATGATGAACTATGTTTTGAAATTAGAAGAAATATGAGGTTTGTTCATATTAGGATTATGCAGTTAGTTTGTGTAGCAGCATGCTCAAGGTAAAAATGGGAATTTTTAGGACCAGTGATCCAATGACCAAGAGTATGAGCTCTACCTTCCCACTGCAGTACTATTCTTTCATTTGTCATGCTAGCTTATTATACCTACTAGATTGACTGGTTCTCATTCATGAGAATGAGTACTAATTATGATTATATTAAGATGAAAGGTGAAATTCTTACCAATCAATTGAAGATTTTTCTAAAAATTTTGAATCTTGATTACTATCTCTTTTGCTACCAACTTGCTTGTTATGCCTATTAGAGATATTTCTTGTCATAATTTTAGGCAAAAAAAAAAAAAAAAATTGCATGTTTCAACAGCAAAACCTATTGTCACCAACTAATGTCGCACAAGTTGGTGCATCATGCTGTGTGACATAACTTACCATATGCATCCAAATTCGATTTTGGAGCCAATAATTTGCAAATCAAGAGTCAATTTCGGTTGTGATGAATAAGGAAGGTTAGAGGAGAATATTGGGCAATATTGCACGAATCAAATTAGAGAGATCAGATATTATTTTATGAGATTTCCAAGGAAGGAAGATATTCTATTATGATAAGTATGGGAGGAAATCATAATATTCCAGTTGGCTTGTTGAGACATATTAGGAAACATAAAGGCATAGAATATTGAGAGAATATCTCCAAGGGGTTACTTAAAAAAGATTTAGAGACATTTCTCTTGGGGGTGGAGAGCACACACAAAGTTGATTTATTGGAGGGGCTATTCACATGTGAAGATAGCTACTGCATGTACTGCTTGAAGCCTTGATGATGAGCAGTATTGATACTCTTTGTTGAGAAGGAGTGTATGGGCGTGTAGGAGTCTTGATGTTGCTGTTTGGGAGAATAAGAGGAGCTTATTTCCATGTTTCACTATGAGAGAGTTAGGTGAAGACGACTATGAGAAAGGGGGAGCCTTGTCTCACATAAGACCAACGTGTAACCTAATTGATATATAGTGGAACTCCTTTGCATCCCAGGCTCGACCACAGGGCTTAGGAAATTTGAAACCACATAACGATCTTTGGTTTCTCTTTGTGTGTGTGAGTTCATGCATGTGATTCATATTTCTTAGTGCAATACTTTAGCATATCTATCAGCAGTTATTGTATGTTGGATAACATAGTAGAACTGGTTGTAGCACTAATCAGAGTGTCACACCATTTGGTGCTAAATCTCTTGAATCATTGCCATAACAAACAATTTTCTCTTTCAATTGGTATCCGAGCGGGTCACTCTAAGTTATTGAGTGAGATCCATGGATTATCTAATTGTTTATCTTAGAGTGTTGTCGGGTAGTGAAGAATCTGAACATGCGGATGAAAGGTACCTTCCCTCAATACACAAATATGATTTATGCCCTAACCGCTTTCCAATGTTTCGTGAAATGTCAATCGAGGAGCTAATCTTGGTGCGAAGAACTGACCTAAGGATCCAAGGCATGAAATGTGGAGGTTTGGACATATTAAGTGAATCTTTGCTACATGGAGTGATGATAAGTGTAAATATGAGGAGAGGACATATGTCGCAGATAAGTGTTATAATCAATCTTCTTATATGAAAACAATTCTCGTCTATGGCTCTCATGCCTCGATGGCCCTTGCTCCATCGGATGTTGCGACAACTGATGCAACAGTTGGTGTGGAAAGAGATGATGAAGAAATTTCTTACGAAGAAATGACCCACTCCAACAAAATCATGTATAAGAATCTAGTGGGTATCGATGAAACGGAGGGATGCTTTCGAAGCCCGATCTCTCAACTTTGTAGAGAAAGAAAATGAGCTCGATCAAACAGATCAATGTGTTGAAAGTGAAAATGAAAGTCTCACGAACAAATTTGAACAAATTAAGATAACTATGCGTGATGAATTTTTGGTACCATGACTCTAAATCAAATTTTGTTGATGGGAAGAACGAAAAAAGACCACAAAGGTCTAGACTTCACGAAAGAAAGTTCAGAAACTAAACCTAATTACCTCACAAATGCTATTACAACATGCAGAAATTACCATCACAAAGGTGGTAGGAAGAATCATTCATCAAGAAGATAAAGACTTAGATGCTATTATTGCAAGAAGCTAGGACATATCCGGGGGGAATATTTTGAGTTCTTGATGCATCAGAAGGTGAGACAACAAAAGCAACACTCTAAAACAAAACAGTTTTGGGTGGTGAGAAATGCTAGAAGGTGCTTGGTGGCCTGCACATCTCTCAAGGCGAACGTCAATCAAAATGGTACTTTGATAGTGGAAGCTCCTGGCACATGATAGGTAATAAGATTTCTGACCAATCTGCAACATTGCAATTTAGATTTTATGGCATTTGGTGATGTTGCTAAAACTAGTGATTAGTAGTGGCCTGTAAGCGTTCCATGTATGCCTAAATTAGAAAATTTTCTTCTTATGAATGGGTTAAAGGTCAATCTTATCAGCATTAGTCAACTATGTGATCATAATTTATTTGTTAAATTTACTAAAGACAAATGCTTAGTCACTAATAGTATTAAGACATGCATATGGAAGGAAAAAAAAATCATTAGACAATTCTTATCTGACACCTTGTTAAAATCGGATATTTGGCATAGAACTCATTGCAGTGATCCGCAGAGCCTTAGTAAAAACTATTGCAATCGATATTTGTTCTTGGAATTCCAAAGATGAAGATTGACCTTTAAACGATGTGCGATCCATGTCAAATCTAGAAACAAATCCGGATGTCTCACAAGATGATGCAACATCCTTCTACCACAAGGGTTCTAGAACTCCCTCATATGGACCTAATGGGACCAATGCAAGTGGAAAGCTTAGGGGGAGAAAGGTATGCGTTTGTCTGTGCTAATGACTACTCAAGATTCTCATGGATAAGCTTTCTTAGAGAGAAATCTGGCACATTTAATGCATTTAAGATATTGTTTTTAAATTTGATCGTAGAAAAGAATGAACCTTTCGAAGGTTATTAGGATGAGGTGGTCATGGGATGAGTTTGAAAACTCTCTCTTCACTAAGTTCTGCAACAAACATGGGATAGACCATGAATTCTCTACTCTTAAGACACCTTAACAGAATGGGGTGGAAGAAGGGAAGAACATGTCAGAGAAGTGATATAAAGGCAATTTCCCATAGCACTTGTTGTACGTCACAAGTTACTATTAAAAGCTTCTTCAATAATTTGCTATTCATACGTTGAATTGACATAGATATTTAATCGAATTAATGAAGTCCATGATATGTAACATAGAATGAAAGAAATAGTGATGAGATCATGATAATAAGATTCCTATCATGTCTTGATTATGTTAGTATCTAAATTATCCCTAGTCATAGGATTAACGAGACTGAACATTGTTAATCTGGACAGACTAGCACATGTCATACTCCTTGATTAGATAAAGTAGTAGATCTTATAAGCTGTGATCATGAGTTGTTTAAAGTTGACATGTGGATGCTTTCTAAGAGTAGCTAAGTACATCAGAGACCTACTATGAGACAATCATAGGGATTATCTATTGTATGTAGATGGTAGTCTCATCATAGTAATGGTCACGACATCCTTGGAGCTTGGGGTGCTCAAGGATATCTTGAATGCTGATTCCGTACTTTGACTTCATTCCTTGTTGCCTACAAGAGGTCGCTCATAGGATGATGATTGGGTATGGTTGGGTATTCGAAGGTAATTGGGTAGCCCGACAAAGTTCGCCACCCCCAATAGAGAAAGAGTATACCCATGGCCTCTTGTCTAGATCATTACTCGGGAATCTTTGGCAAGAGTGGAAATGCCATGAAGAATGTCTTTAGGTGCATAACTGTTGAATAATGAGTCTAGGGACAAGATCTAAATCACTCGGGCTAGATGTGGCGTAGCCAATCTAGTGGGAGCTACACTTTGTCCATGCTTTGAACCGAGTGGGGTATAGATTGGTGAAGGAAAAATTATTAGTGGTAATACATGGAAGAGTTAGCAGTCAGATCATTGACTCTTCGGCTAATTGGGGGTCATGATGTGTTGTTAGATACCACTCATGACTTTCTTGATTCAATAGTTGAATCACGTGGCCAACATAATCGGGAACCTAATGGGTCATATACTTAGAAAAGTGTGGGGCTGATATAAAATGGATTTGGATGTGATCCAAACAAGAGGGTGATCAACCTCGAGAATGGAATGTCACGGGATTAGTGGAATCCTGGGATCAAAAGCCCGCATTGGGAGATTTAGTAGGCTTGGAGGCTTGTTCGAAAGGACCTTGAGGGTACGCCATAACGCATAGGGATGCATGTAGTCTATCATGTCTTAAAGAGAGGGGTACTTTGGACATTTCAAGAGCAAAGGTTTTTCTATATAAGGACTTGTATAAAAACCTTAACACTAAGCCTTCATTTTTTGTTGACCCTTCTCAAGAAGAGTGTTATTGAGATAAAGAAAGTGTTCTTCAATATGCGCTCCTCTTTGGTGAGACTTTGGTTTGGCTTCCCGCACCGGATCTAGAGCATAGCTATGCAAGGGACTTCACTCAAAGATCTTTGCCTTGGGAGGTTATCGACTCCACTCTTCATGTGGATACTGTTAGAGGCAAACCAAGGGCGTGGTATGTATTTGCTACATCATACTTCGATTTGATTTGAGATCGACAGAGGTATAAAATCAGCTTCACTACCCAGTTTTTGAATCGATTTCATGCCTTAAGATGTCTCTTGATGGGTTTTTTTTCTTTCTAAAATTTTAAATTTTCTATTGTTTTGGAAATTGTTGCCACCTTCAAAACCCAACAATTGTATTAGAGCCAACTCGTGTGCATCAAATCGGTTATATGTTGATACTTTTTGATTTTGGTACTGAGTTTTCAAGGTTGAAAATGAGATTTTTTCTCGAAAATACATGATTCATTGTTCTTCTTCATATAATCTGGTCATAGGATGATCAAACATGATTTTAATGAAGAAATGGAATGGATGAGATTAAAACTCTCAAAAATGGGATTTTTATCGAATATGCCGAGAATTAGAACCCCAGCTCACATCGCGACATGGGTGAAGAACCGAGGCGGCGTCGCGACATGCGGGGGTGCTGAGATCGATGTGGTGCATCTGGACCCGAGCGTCGTAGCGTATTGGTGTCCACTTTGTGATGTGGCGAGTGCTCTTCTTAGTAGGTAGCAACGTTGAGACATGGAGTTCTTTAAGTCACGATGTGAGAGTTTGTTGTTGTCGTTTAGGTTGATGAAGAATAAAGTCGTGACGTCTTGGGCTTATGAAGGCCAGGCAATGTCGCGACGTTCGGGTCCCTACATCACAACGTGGAAGGCTCTTTTAAGTCACGTTCTGACATGAAAAGTTCACGTCGCGATGTGACATTGTTTGTTCTCCCTGTGGTTAGTCGTGGCGTGAAGAATTCACGTCACGACCTACCAGTCAGTTTTGTTCTTTTCTCTTGTTTTCTCTTGCACATTATTTGAGGAATCATCTTTAGTGTGACTAAGATGAAACATGGCCGGGATTGAAGTGTTCAGCCTTAAATTTCTAGAATCATGGATTTTTTAAAGAGATTTGGAATAAAATTCTAAAACCATGATTGAAATTACTTTCAAGAACCTTGGACAAAGTAGTACCTTTATGTTATTATGGTTGAGAGTTGAATCGGGGTTATGATTCAAGGAGTTGAATCAGTTAGAGATTCAAAAGTTGAATCGGGTTAATGATTCAAGGGTTGAATCAGTTTATGGATCAATTTAGTTCAAGTGTTGAAACCTTTTCATGTGCTTTTGAAATCATGGAGTGTCATTTTCCATTACTTTCAAGGTTATGCATTAGAGAATGCATGTTAAGGGTTTATGTTGGCATGATGAATGATTATGGACTTTGCCAATTGTGATTGAGCATATTGCATGGTTACTTCTTTTTAGATAAATAGGGCCTGTGACTTCTTGCTTCTCTCTATTTTCTCAATGTATTTCTCTTCTCATCTAAATTCCCCTCAAATGTAATTTGAGGTTCTTCATTTGAATGTATGTAATTAGATTGCATGGAATTAGGATTAGTTGATGGATATACAAAGGAGAAAGGATCATGGAGGAGGATCTGAGAAAGAACATCTTGAAATGTAAATTTGATTTAATTTCATGGGTTGTAATAATTATGCATGTCCACACCGAGTTTTGACGCTGAATTAGTTCCATTTGGCTCATGGAATTGATTTTAGAATGTCCATAATCATGCCATAGAGATAGAGTAACAATCTTTATATTTTCATGAGATGAATGGATATATATAAAGCGTCCTAATGCAATGATGAGACTAATCTAAAGAATTCCCTCAATAAAATATATATTAAGGCTAACGTCTTCCACTAATATGGTGTGAACCAAAGTTCTTCTGGAGTTGTGGTTGTTGGGTAAACCAGGCTCTTCCTCTGAATACGTTCTATCCATGGAAATGAGTTTTCTTGAGATGGAGTTGGCCTTAATTAGACTCGATGCTTGTTAGGAGGAAAACCCAGAAGTTAATGTTGGATAGAGACATAGATTAGAGCGAAGTGTACATGAGATGAACACACATGAGAGTTATTAACCCATTGATAGTGCATAAATCAACGGTTGTAGAGGGTGATTCGATAGTTGCATGAAATTACGATTGGTATGGGCAGTGATTAATGCCCCGAGTGCTATTTTGAGCCACTATTTGAGATAGGTTTTGAGTGCTTTTTGCGCACCCCCAATCATGTCGATAAGACCTGATTGAAGTGTTCGAGTCTTCTTAGTATCACTTGTCTTAGTTTAGAGGTTTATTTTGGTTGTTTTGCGGGTTTGCGTACCTTGAGAGTTGATATGAGATGGCAACCATGAAGATTGAACCCATTTATCAAGCCTTCAGACATACCAAGATTCAATGAAGGAATGAAGCGAAGTGATGAAAATTGATGTGGGAGCGTGGAAGCGCTGCGGTGAAAAGCGACAATTCAGGGAAATTCATTGGGATTGCGAAAATTTCGCAATCTTAGCGAAATTGAGAAATTCGCTAGGCTTCAAATTTAAATGTACCTTTGATCCTAACGAAATTACACACTTCGCTATCTCTTAAAAATTTAAGCTAGCTAGCGAAATTGCAGTGCCTAAGCGAAATTCTACGATTCGCTATCTACGTGCAATTTCACTACCTAGCGAAATTCACCGCTATATGAGAATTTTTCGCCCCAGCTAAGCGAGTGCAGCTACCTAAGCGAGTGTATTTCCTAGCGAAATTTCCTGCCTTGTCATCCTTTTGTAATTAATGCAAGCGAGCCTCATTTTGGTGTATTACTTCCTTGTCCTTGTGTAAAATGTTAGGCTTTCTTGTATTTTCATACATTAGTGGCCTCTCGCCCCCAATTGTAACCTAAGCAATCTTGAAGCAATCTTTTGGCACATTTTCATTTTATGTGATATCTCATGACTTTCATTTGAGGTTTTGTTTTTTTCTCTCTTACTCTCTCCTCTTTCTCTCATTTTCTAGGCTACCAAAAGCAACCCTCTTAGGGATGACAACTCAAGAGATGTAGCCTAAGCCTCTTAGCTTTGAGAGGAAGGTAGCTAGCTTCAGTTGTGGGGTAGTTGCGGGTTATTATCATGTGTTAAATGCTACAGTGCGTATTTATGGTTCCACGTCTTCTCAAACTAGGGTTGAATATCATTTAATGTCATTATGGCCAAATACTTACATGCTTTAGGATGCGAGTGCATACTTGTTGCTAGATGCCTTTATTGTTCCTAGATATGGCACTCTGACCGAAATGATGTTGAATGTTGGGGTTTCAAGGCGAAAGGGTGTAGATGCATGTTACTGTGTTGACTGAATAGGGTGGTTCTAGGGTTAGGTTCACGCTAGTTAAGCAGATCGGTTATGGCTTGGACTATAGGTTGCTTGTCATGTCACGAGGATAAGAGCAGAAGAGGGACACTTGTTACCCCAGTGTTTATTCAGGCTGGTGACTAAACCTTGAAAGTTACCTTTTCTCACTTCACTTTCAGTTTTACAATTAATCATCGGTCGAACAACTCACCTTTGTTTTAAACAAAATCCAAAATCCAAATTAAAAGCCTCACTTTCCAGCAACGATGCAAATCATTCCTAGGATGGCTCCGTCCCGGGTGTTCGGCCACACAGACCCTTTATCTGCCGAGTAGCTTGACTACGGCGTGGGAGGAACTTAGGATATAAATTTGTTGATTCAGGATAGCCCTACGTGGCACGAATCGGTGGGCGCCGTTCTTGGGGATGGTCTTAGAACTCACGTTTGATAAGTTGAATTGTACTTGTGATCAACATCACAAGTGAAGGTGACCTTTTTAACTCTTTTTGAATCCCAGTTGTTGTAACTGCAAGTGTTCATCAATTTGCGTGCTTGCCCAGCTGTTTTGTTTTTTGTTCTGATCGAGTTTTATTTTAGCTGACAATAACCCTTTTTGCGAGTTTGTTTGTCTTGTTTCTTGTGTCTCGGTTATTGTAACGGTGTTTATGCCAGGGAAGAGACATCGGGTAGACTATAGAGAATCGGTACACCGGGTTAAACGGCGGTGAAATCGGTGTGCCCGATAGACAAATGGATCCCACACGAGGAACAAACGAGTCGGCCAGTACTGATTAATCCAAGCGCATATAGGTCGATGAGGGACCATATCCCACCCTCTAGAGTTAGTGCCTCCAGGCATCATACCTCCTCTTTGAAGATGTGCAGTGGTACACTTATTTAATACCCTACTCACAGCATATCATGGTATGGAAAATGAAAATCCATACACACACATAAAAAGTTTTGAGGAGGTTTGCACAACCTTTAAAGGAGTTACTTGATTGACATGGTTGCTAAAGGCTGAAAGCATTTCATATTTTTAAAGAGTGAGGCTAAGATTTGGCTTAACTTCATTGAGACAGAACCATAAGAAATTGGGGTACGAGTATGACGAGTTTTTAAAAAATTCTTCAGTGCTCATAAGACCAACAATTTGAAGAGACAAATTTACACCTTTGCGTCGAAGATGGTGAGAGGTTCTGATCTTTGGGAGATTCATAGGAGACTATCGGTGCTTGTCCACATCATGGTTTCGACACATGGATCTTTGGTAAACCATTTTTATGGTGGGCATGTCTCTGCCGTAGACGGCTTTTGGAAACTATGTGTGGGGAGATTTTACGATAAGCATCTTAATGAAGCCATGGATTTTACGAACTATGTGGTACAAAACTTCTAAGGGTTGGGATGGTAGAACCACTAGAGAAATGGAAAGAAAATGCCTTTAGCCCTGACCACAGGAGTGGGATCTTATGCCTTGTCGGAGGATATAGAAATGAAAGCTAGAATTTCAACCTTAGCTAGGAAGGTGGAGAGTTTGAAGGAAAAAGGCTCCATATGAAGTGCATGCGATGGCTTGAAAACCTTTGCGAACCCGAGCCCATTCACCGAGTTTCCAATCCCTGCAGGTAATCGGGAGAACGTAATCTGAGTGTTCATCGATGAAGGATTTGATGTCGGAAGCGAAGCAAATGTTGTGGGTGTCTGAGCCACCACAGCCAAATGCTCCATATGGAAATACCTACAATTCCAATTGGAGGAATCACCATAACCTCTCATGGAAACCTAATCCCCACCTTTATGTACCCCAGGGTGCCAAACCACGAGTTCTTCCACCTTTCAACCACAGCCACCTCCATCCTCTTCTCTGTAGAGCAAGCCATTTTTAAATTTGAGTAAGGTGGTGGGTAACTTTGTGGAAGAGCAAGGGGATCAATGCGGCTGGAGCAAGGATTGACACTATAGAGCCTGAACAAGAGAATAGATGGGCTTGAGAGCAATCTAAACAAAACAATTGACAACTTCTGAGAACTCAATCACAAGATCAACAATATTACGGGAGGTACAAGAGAGGAAGGTTCCCTTCCCAAACACGACCAAATCGAAAATTAATGAGATAGGTTTATCTAGCAATTGAGAATGGATAAAGTGGCTTCTAATTACACTAAAGGAGTGGAAGGGTTGATCAACGATACCAAAACTTTGTTAAGGAAACCGGGAATGAAGTAAAATGGAGCTAAACATTTTCCTGAAAGAGGACTCAATGTGAAACATGCACCACCTCCATTTCCTGACATGAGGCCAGAAAAGGCGTCTCGAGACGGGCACATCTAGAAGTCTATGGCGGAATTAAAGTCAACATACCTCTTTTGGACATAATCAAACAAGTCCTGCCTATGCAAAATTTTTGAAAGATCTTTGCACAATTAAGAAGGGATTAGGTATTGAAAAAAATTTCTTACTGAAACGAGTCGGTGCCGTAATCAAGCAAGAATCGATCAAATACAAGGATCTGAGAATCTCCACAATTTCGGTAAATGTGGTGGGACTTGTATAGACAAATCTCTATGACCTTGGGCAGTGTGAACCTCACTGAAGTATTACATTGTACCAAAAGCTGACTAGGTTTGGGTGAATAAACCTGCAATATCACACTATCATTGGTAGATAGATCGGTGAAGATCCACAAGGGGATAGTTGGGAATGTCTTAGTGAAAATAGACAAATCCTACTACCCGATCGTTTGTAATTTTCGACACCAAGCCATTTGCAAATGAACCCAATCATGTGCCAATCATCCTGGGAAGACCATTTCTGGCCACTGCTAATGCAATCATCAATTGCCGGAATGGAGTCATGCAACTCACATTTGGCAACATGACCTTGGAGTTGAACATATTCCATTTGAACAACAAATACATTTCTTTAGAAGATGAAAATCAAATAAGCGGTGAAGTTAGTTCGATTAGTCGACTTGCGGGAAGCTGAGTGTCAGGGTACAGAAATGGCTAGCCAGAGTTGAAGCGAGGAGGTTTTGAGGTATTGCCATCGGTACTCCTTTGAGGCGGTTGCTCGATTGAATTCAATCGGTGAGAACGAGTCAGCGATAGAATTGACACCAGGGAATCGGCTCGGTATTTGCCGGGGTTGGAGATCATCCTCCTCGACCCTCCTTGAAGTAACCCAAATAACGTTGAGGTACGATTTGGGTATTTTGAAAACCCAATACGACTCATTATTTTTTGGTTTTATTTTAATTTAGTCAATTTGATAATTTAGTTATTTTAGAAAGTTTCCTAATTTAGTAGTTTTTTCTATTTTTAGTAATTATATGTTTTTTATATTATCTTGTTTAAAATTTCCAATTATAGTTTAATATAATAATTTTGTTTTAAATTATTAATATTTAAATGGGAAATTGATTTGCGGAGTGACGAGTTTGGCTTTCAGTTTCGCTATAATGTGAAATTAGGTGGAAGCGACTCTTGACTTCCTTTTGGATATTATTTAAACCCGGGGAAGGCCCAAAGTTTTCGAGTCCACTTCATTTCTCCCTCCCACCACAGGAGCCACGGTTGCGAGCCCTTCTTTGCCGTAGTCACACACTAGCCCACGACCAGCCCGGACCACCAGGCCCCCATTTCCACCACTCCACTGTCGCCGCCGTAGCCCTTCACCGCCTGATTCCCGAGCCTTGGCCGTTTGACCTGCGGTAGAGCCCTAGTGACCGGCTCGGTGTGCGCGCCTGCAATCGGAGCTACGTGCTGCTGCCCAGGCTTCCGCCCGGGTGCTGTTCGTGCCACACGAGCGGCGAGCCTGCGCTGGGCACCCGGCTACCTGCACGTGTGGAGACCGTGCCACATCCCAGTACCACTTCAGTGCTCCAGCCTGTGCCGCTCGTGCCTTGAGATAGCCCTGTATTGATTTTCCTAGCTTTGCCTAGCCTCCACTCCATTGGCAGTGGTTGGTGTGGTCCATCCGAGCTGCAGTCAGTATACGTATGCGCACCGGCCTTCAACCCGCTAGCTGTCTGTTCAGGAATTACAGCTATGGTTCGCCTGAGGTGGGTCACGCCTTCGGCCTCGGGTCGGTTGTACACGGGCGAGAGGAGGCGGGCCCCGAGTTCAGCTCGGTCCGGCCCCCCGGTGCCGGCTCACATCCCCGAGGCGGTCTCACAGGAGCCTCGGTTCGACGATACCCGGACTCGGATGGGACCGGGCCGCTTCACGGTGCCCTGTGCGAGATCACAGGAGGGCGCGACCCTCAATGGGCCCAGCATCGGGCGGTGGAGTCATCCTCATCGGTACTTAGCCATGCATGACCCATCTCGCGGAGGCGACATCATCGCCTCGGTTGTTGCACGCCTCGGGGATCGAGCCGTTGTTTGTCGGGCACCCGTTACGAAGAATGTCGCACTACCTTTCGAGGACTTTCATCGGGGAGTCTTATACGATGTCCGGTATTAGCGGTGATCCCGGTCGGGGATTCTGAGGTTGATTGAGGACTATTTGCAGCCTTCCCATGACCCAGGCGATATTATTACCCGAATTAGTCTTTGCCGGTTTATCGCTCGATGACATCTCGGGAAGCGGTAGTCCACTGAGCTTAGGTTCCTGCATAGATGATCGCCCGGGGATTACTTTCGGGCGGCCGGATATTTCGCGGCTTGCAGGCTGCGTATACGCCCGGTCCAATTCGGAGGTTCTGGGCTTGGGCCCTCCCTCGGCGGGAGATGGATTGATATGCGGCCCCGAGACACCACAGGCGGGCGGTGCTCTTCGAGAGCGTCGCCTCGTACGATCGATCTGGAAGTCGGGACCGTGCACCGGCTGCAGCCTTGTACGGCGGAGGCCATCCTAGAAGGCTCTTTCACAGGATCTCGGAGGGATCTGGTTTAGTCCCTCGGTGAGTGATGACCTCCTTGATGCATTCGAAGAAAAGGTCACCGGAAGGGGCACAGTTCGGCCGGAGAGTCTACCAGCTGCGATGCCGGCTACTATGCGGGTCGCCAGGCATTTAGGTTTTCGGAGGAGCCCGGATAGGAAGGAGGGATCCGATGCCCTCAAGTTCATCAATGGAGCGGTGATGGCCGTACCCGTATCTTTTATCCTCAATGACGGGGCCAGGAGGAGGTTCCATTTTTGAGCAGAGGTAGGCGGGTCGATTCGCATATGTCCCTCATCTCTCGCCACATGCTCGTCATGAAACATGGTGATACACTGGCCCATCTTACACATCACATCATTCACTGGAGTACATTCATGCCAGCTCGAGAGAGATAGCAGGCATGATGGATGCGATCTGTTCATTAGCAGCTACGGGCGGCCACGGGATCGGAGGTTGGCTCGGTGTCACTCCATCTTCACGGCCCGATTATGACTCACTGGGTTCACTCATGTTCCGGATCAGAGAGAGGAGCCCACAGCAGCAGCAGCATCTTTAGATGTGTTGTTCGCAACAATGGCGATTCTGGACCCACCACCGCGCGGTGAGGTGGTTAGGTTTCTTTTATGTTTTCGTATGGTTACGGCACATCAACTGCTAATTTTTGATTAGGATTTATGTGGTAGCCATAGTAGGCGGTGATCTTTTTGTATGTTTAACTTTGTATTCCATGTACTAGCCATTTTGGCTATATCAAAACTAATCGATATCTCTCTCCTGAGACTTTTGCATATCATGTTTTTGTGCCTTCACCATGTGTAACTGTTTTTGTCTTCAATTGGACAATCGAATTGCTTCAATTGAACAATTGAATTGCTTTAATTGAACAATTGAATTGCCTTTTGTTGTAAAATTGAATCATTGTAAGTTACCTTTATGTTAGAACAAATTCCATGTTTGAAATATTTTTAGTCGGTTAAGTCTGACATGCTCGACTTGAACATTTCTCGTAAGCTAATTCACACCTTGCACACAGTTGTTTCAATAGGTTATGAATTTGTTTACCTCCTTTCACTTTGCATACTTGGCCTTAGGCGTGTTGGCAACCCTGGATAGGTTTGTATTTACCCACATTTGAAGACCCGATTTAGTCTTCCAAAAAGGAAAAGAAAAGAAGAAACAAAAGAAAAGAAAAGAAAGAAGAAAGAAAAATAAAATTCGTGACACTTTGCCTTGAGAGGCAGAACACGGTCAGGGGTGTATGGTGAAAGCCTTTGGAAGCCCGATGCCCTAAGCCTTAATTGGTTTGAAGTCATCGATTTGATGTTAGTTACATGGTGGATAGGTAGAGTTTAACGGGTGTAGGTGCTTGATTTTTCGAAGTCATTTTGGGTCACGGGGTGAAGCACGTAGAGTTTGTGGTCGGTGATCCTTTTGGCTTGATGCCTAAGCCTTAATTGGTTGGGGAGTCATCGGTGGACCCCAGTTACACGGACTTTGATGAAAATAGGGTTTTGAGCATTGCACCTACAATGTAGTTAGATAAAGAAAGGAGTGTAACTATCCCTATCTAGGTTGTTCAACAACTTAAGGCCATGCCAGTGCTAGGTTGGGGGGGAGGGGACAATTTTGCAATTTATTGGCTCGATCTGAAGTTATATTAGAATCATTAGACTTTGTGGTGGAAATTCGAGGTTGAAAATGTGAATCAGATGTTGGCCTCAAATTGTTCTTGTATGGTTTATGTTCCTCATGCCGGTTTCAAACTTGGTGTCGATTTTTCGGTTTAAGGTAATGTTTATTTGTATATACACCTTTTGAATCATAAACTTTTTGAAAATCCTGCATGCATGCCCTTATTATTTTGTGCTAAGGGACCCATTCTTAGCGTTTCGGTTGGGGGTATGATTAATGCCCAAAAGTCTTATTTGAGCCACCCCATTGAGATAGGTTTGAGTGCTTTGCTCTTAGATCTTCTTAGTATCACTTATGCCGTTTAGAGGTTATTTTTTGGTTGTTTGCGGTTTTGCGTACACCTTGAGAGTTCCAATGTAGAGATATATGCTTAACCATGAAGATTGAACCCATTTGCTCGGCCTTGAGCAGCACGAATTCAATGAAGGAATGAAGGCAAAGTGATGAAAATGGAATGCGAGTAGAGGAGCGGTAGGCAGAAATGCAGTGAAGAGCGTGATTCCGGAAATTTAGCTAACTAGCGAAATTGAGAAATTCGCTAGCGAAGCTGGTATATACCGTTATTTCCTAGCGAAATTACACCACTTCTGTATCTCTTAAAAATTTAGCTAAGCTGGCGAGGAATTTCGGCCCAGCTAGACGGTGCCGGTGCCTAGCGAAATTCTACGTTTCGTATCTGGTCTGAGCTAGCTGCTAAGCGGAAATTTTCGCCACAGAGTGTATTTCTGTGAAATTCCTGTATCATCCTTTGTAATTAATGCAAGCCAAACCCTCATTTTGGTGTATTACTTCCTTGTCCCTTGTATTAGCCAAAATGTTAGGCTTTCTTGTATTTTCATACATTAATTGGCCTATATAAGCCCCCCAAATTGTAACCTAAGCAAGTGCCAAACAATCTTTTGGCATTCATTTTATGTAAATACGCGGCTTTCATTGAGGTTTTGTTTTTCTCTCTTCTCTCTCCTCTTTCTCTCATTTTGAGCTCACCAAAACAACCGCCCGGGATGACAACTCGAGATCTTGGCTAAACCTCTTAGCTTTGAAGGAAGGTAGCTAAGCTTAGTTTGTGCGGTGGTTGAGTTGTCCTCATGTGTTAAATGCTAAATCTTGTATTTATAGTTCCCATCTTCTCAACTAAGGTTGAATATCATTTAATGTCATTACATGCGATACTTACCATGCTTTAGGATCCCAGTGCATACTTATTCTTTAGATCTTGTTGTTGTTCTTCTAGATAGCCTTTGAGCCAACGAAATGATGTTGAATGTTAGGGTTTTCAATGAAAGGGGCTGTAGATGCATGTTACTGTGTTGACTGAATAGAATTGATTCTAGGGTTAGGTTTGCTAGTTAAACAAAGATCAGGTTATGGCTTGGACTATAGGTTGCTTGTCATAATCTCAGAGATGAAACAGGACACTTGTTACCCAATGTTGTCAAGCTAGTGACCTAAACCTTCAAAGTTACCTTTTCTCCTTCCACTTTCAGTTTTACAATTAATCATCGGTCAAAACGACTCACCTTTGTTTTAAACAAAATCCAAAATCAAATTAATAGCCTCACTTTTTCAACAACGGTCACCGAGCCATTCCTAGGATGAAAACCCATCCCCGAGTGTTCGACCACAGACCCTTTATCTTTGCGATATCTTGACAAAGCGTGGGAGGAACTTAGGATATAAATTTTGTTGATTCAGGATCACCACCTAACGTGTACGAATCCAGCAAGGATACCACCTTTGACCCAAGGTGGCTTGTTGGGTAAACCAGGTCATTTTAGTGATATTGGATATCGACCCACTAGGAGAACTTCCATATAGGTTATCTCAAATCAATAGTGAGGGCTATCGATTCAGAATAAAATAGTGGGAGATATAATGCGTAATTATCTAGTTGTCATAATCATTCATTTTAACATAATCTCTTTTACATCTAGGTTATTAGAATCAAACCATGTCAACAATTGTGAACTTGCAATCAATGATGGATATGAATGAGATTGGAGCCCAACTGAGTGCTAAATAATTTGAGAATAGTTCTAAAAGTGAAAGATTAGCCCATGTCGCTGGTGGGCAACTCCCTCGATCCACACAGCTGCTAGTAACATGCGAAAGGATTCGGAGGGGCATATTATAAGTCTTCAGTGACCTAGTGCGAGGTGGGTTTATCAATCTCCTTCTACATGTCACTTTACAATTTCAAGCGAGTATAAAATTTTATGGATGCTTATTCCATAGTGAGCCATCCCCAGAACTATAATACAAGCTGACCGAGAACTAAAGGGTTAAGGTCTCAATGCCTTTTGGTTCCCGAGATAGAGGGCAGGACATCCTGATGCGAGTATGCATTAAAGATGTATGAATATATTGAGAGGTTTATATCAATTAGGTTATTGGATGGATTTTGAATTGAGTGTTGAAGCTTGATTCCTAGCCAGTTTTATGATAGTTCTGCTATAGTTTGTGTTTGATTATAGGATGAGCTATCATGTCCACCATACCACGGAGTTGATAAACTTATAAAAATAGATGAGTTTTCTTTAAGAAATGAAAAAGTATGGGGATCGCCTGAATTCTTCTGGTTCTAAAACGAAAGTAAATCCACTCGGGCCTGAGAGGTGTGGTTGAGAAGAAGGCGAAAAGAGACTCACAAGGGACTCTTCCATTGTGTCAAGGATGACCATTAAAGAGATTGCAAAGCTACTTGGGTTGAAGAAGGTGTACGTTATGCACCATAAATCAAAGTATTTATGTCATTAAGGTTAATATTGTTTCCTCTGGCTGCATACTGATTTGATGGTTGTGGCTCATATATGGGTTGATAGTGGGCCTAGGAACGATAGGAAGCTCACCAAAGGAGGAGTCAACCGAGTGAAACGTGGTGTAAGAGTTGCAGAAGATTCATATTTGCTGTGAACCTGTTTAGACTTCCTTAGTGATCTTTGTTTAAATTTGGATGGATTTATTTTATGATTAACGTTCTGAGAACATTAGTTTGAATGTCCGAATTTTATGCTTATGGTACATTAAGCAATAGAATTCACATATTGATATCATTCGTCATTTTCAAATATTAAATGACAATAAAGGCTAAAAGAATATAATTTGAAATCATGGTATTCATGGCATTTGTGTCACCTTGGCCGTACAAGTGAGTGACATGACTGAGTTACATAGAGTGATAGCAGGGTCATTTGATTGTGATTCATTTGACAAGTATGAATCCATGTTTGTTAGAGCCAAGATTACTAGCTACCCTTCTGTAGGAAAGGTGAAATGTGCTAATGGACTTTTAGACCTAATACATAAGATGTATGAGGTCTAATGTCATACATGCCAAAGGTGTGGTTTAATCTTCTTCATTGCCTTTATCGATGATTATTCATGATTTGGGTACTTGTATATGATAAGATACAAATCTGAATCCATTTAAAGGTTCAAAGAATTCATAAATGAAGAGGAGAAACAACTTGGGAGAAGTATCAAATCACTTAGATGAGATCAAGTAGAATACTTAAGCGAGAGTTTCTAGGTTATCTCTTAAGATAATGAGATTTTATCTAAGTGGACTCCACCTTACACACCGCATCAAAGTAGTGTGGCTAAAATGACAAATCGAACCTTGTTGGGTTTGGCAGGAGTCCTATGATGGGCAAGGCGAATCTACTCAAATCACTTTAGAGGTATGCACATGAGACTTATGTTTAAGTGTTAAACAAAGTCTAATCTAAGTTAGTTGATGTTACTCCATCCCTATCTTTCTCACTTTAAAGTATAAGGTTGTCCAACTTATGCGAAGTGAATAGTGTCAGACAAGGTGAAAGTTAAATTTGATAGGTGTCTGTTTGTAGGATATCCTAAAGAACAATTAAATATAAGTTCTACAACACTTTGGAACAAAGGTTGTTTGTTTCAAATTATATAGTCTTCTTAGAGAAAGGGTTTCTTCTAAGAGAAGACAGTGGGAGCAAGGGTGAACTTGGTGAAGTTCAAAGTGCTCAAATAGACGCAAAACAACTAACTTAATCTCAGGTTGTTATTCATGTTGATGAAGTAGTATCTGATCCTTATGAAACACAAGTGCATTATAGCTCAATTAGGATACGTACTATTATAGAGAAATATAGATTTCTCATTAGTGAACAGAGGGATGTATTGCTCATAGAAGATGACAAGCCTACTACCTACTATAAATCTCTAAATAGTTCAGAGTCTGAAAAATGGCTTGAAGCCATGAAGTCAAAATGATTCCATGTTAGTCAACTAAGTGTGGACTTTGGTTGAACCATCTGAAGGGATAAAACCCATAGGGTGCAAGTGGATCTTTAAGAAGGAGAATAACATAGAAGGTAATGTGATTACCTATAAAGCTGAGCTTATAGCTAAGGATTATCGTCAAAGACAAGGAGTTGACTATAACAAGACTTTTAGTCTAGTAGCTATGCTTAAATCCATGGATACTCCTAGCCATTGTTGCTCATTATGATTATAAGATATGGCAAATGGATGTGAAGATGGCTTTCCGCAAAGGAAACCTAAGTAAGGATGTGTACATGACACAACTGGAGGTCTTCACACTTGGAAATGGCAGTAAAGTATGCAAACTTCGGAGATTCATTTATGAATTGAACCAAGCATCTAGGAGTTGGAATATCAAATTTGATGAGAACCCGATCAAAGAGTTTGGATTTCTCAAAAATCTGAATGAGCCTTGTGTACAAGAAGGTTAATGGGAGTGCAATTGTGTTCCTAGTATGACTCTATATGCTTCAGGTATAGGATCAATCATGTATGCTCTATGATTTACTAGACCTGTAAGAACCGAGAAAATCCAATTTCTGGAAAAAGGGGAAAATCGTAATTTCGGTTACAAAATTGTAATTTCGGTCAAAAATCTGAAATTTATTCTCTAGATCTCAGATGGCGAAACGAATTTCACCGTTGGAATCGTCTCATAAATCTAAGCCTTGTCCGAATTTCGTCAAATTCAGAGGCAGTCGGAGTTGTACGTTTTTAGCGTCGCGTTCGGTGCGTTAAACGATGTCGATGTATAAAGTGCGCATATAACATGTACTCATGTGACACATGTTGCATGAGTGGAGAAATGATGGAAATGGACGGCCGAGATAGTGCCAAGTGTCAAGATAATGGAAAGAAGGGACATAGATGTCATTTTGGAAATTTTAAATGAAGAAAAGACGAAATAGAGAATAGTGGTCATCTTCTTCAAAAAGAAAAGACCAAAACGTGCTGGAGAAGAATGGAGGATGCAGTGGCTGGATGTTCTTCATTTTAGAGAGAGAGTCTTCCTTCTCTCTAGAATTTGTAATATCCGACCATCGAAATTCTTCGGAGAAAGAAGAAGGAGAAAATTTGCTTTCTATGCGGAGGCTATGTGGGCACCGGTTTTGGGAGTTTTTGACAAACTCCGTGAGGTAGGGGTTTCTTCCTACTTGATTTTTACACTTTATTTAAGTGTTATATGATGTTTCGGTTGGTTTGAGGCCTTGAACGGCCGTTTGATCGGTTCCAAATCTTAGAACCGAAGTGTTGGGATTTTGAGACCCACGGACAGTCCGTATCAATTTTACGGGCTGTTTGGGTTGTTAATTAATAAATTATTGGAAATAAATCATGTATTGGTTTGTATGAGACGAAAATAGTGCGTGAGAATTCGGGTTCACAAAGTGAGCCCAGATGGGGGTGGTGATTTGTATCGGGAGCAGTAAACTGAGTTTCATTATTAATAGGAATAGTGTTCACAAAATATTTTTGTGAAAATGTGTAGTTGAGTAATTCAAGTCAGTGCTTTCGTGTTTGATGATTAGCTAAGTGAGCTAATTTTTTGGTGTAATGGAATGTGAAATTACATAACATGTTTGTGTGATTTAAATTATGTGAATATATGCATGATTATATATATTTGCATATGTTGCCAGTAATGAATTGGCATCATATTCCCATAATACCTTTAGGGCATCTTGAAATATAGGAATGAGTGCATGAGAGGATTTATAGAGAGGATGATTTCGGTGGGTTATTGTAATAGAATTATCAGATGTGTCCATTATAATATCAGAGTAGTCCATATATAAACTATCAATCGTCGGATCGACCCAATTGATATATCTCGGAGTAGTCACTAAATATAACCTCGGAGAGACGGTCCAATATTTATATCGGAGGGTTGTCCGCAGTACAAACAAATATCTTTGTTGAAAATATTTTCTCATACATGGCAAGCCCAGTGTGAAGTCGGTGAGGACTTGGGGTATGAGTTGTATCAGTTAGACATTCAAGTAGGATCAACCGCATTTGCTTAGGTGTGTGTTTACTTTAGACGTGCATATGCACTTAGGTGGAGAGTAGCCGGCAGGGTCAGTTCCACTGCGAGCATTAGCTCACCCTGTCGAGAGAACATATTTTAAGGTACAGGGAGCGCACGAGGAGACGGCTCATCCACAGAGGCCGAGTTTGTGAAGAAGCGGGTTGTGACTTCCAGTGATTTTAAACATGTATTAGAACTCTATAAGTTTGATATATGTTGTATGAAGTAATTTATTAACTCACTTGTAACTATAGTAGATAGTTGGTATATTGATGAGTATTGGTTTATGGGCGAGAGGCGTTTGTCATATATGTAACATATGATTGATGTTGGGACAGACAGTGTATTGGGTAGAGCTCCCAGTACAAGGAGACTACACTTGCGATTTCTGTGAGATCTTCAGGTGCTTCAGAATAACCTCATTCCGCAATATTCCATGAGGTTGTGGTGTAGTCAACGGTTTAGTTTGGGCGTCGAAACTGAGTATCGAGCTTAGGTGTCTGAATGCCTGGGAGCTCAGGTTGGGTATCCTCCTGCCGGGTGGTTTTGATGCAGAGTATGGGTATATGGAAACCTAGAGATTGAGGATTTGGGCTTAGGCCATAGTCGAGTAAGAACATCACCACTTGTGTGGTTTGATGTTCGGTTTAGGTATGAGATTAACTAGGAAATCATGGGACAAAACTAGGATACTGTATGCATGTGTTTGGGGTGTTTTGTGTGATTTGATAAAATTGTGTGTGAATTGGTGAAATGAAGTGTGATCATGTGAATTGATGAATTGTGTGCAAATATGCTCGGTTGATAGCATAGGATGAAGTGTGGAAAATTTTAGGAGTTTTACAAAGTGTAAAACTAGAAGAAAGAAAATAAAATAATTTTAGAAATTTCTTTGTTTATTGGATAATGAAATAAACTTTTAATAAAATTTATTTGGTGGAGTGTGAAATAGGAGAGGTTGAAAAATTTTTTGGACAAAGCTTTGCTCGGAAAAAAAATGATGAAGTGAAGAAAATCATTTTTCTAAGGTGTTTGGTAGTTTGAAAAATAAAAAATAAAAATAAATAAATAAATTTCTATACATTTATTTGAGTATTCTGGAAAAATGAGAAAAAAAAAAATAGGATATGTATTTTCTTGGTATTTTCTAGTAGCTGGAAATAAATAAGAAAAAAAAAAATTTGGAGCAAAACTGAATTGGGCTCTTTTGCCCAGTGTCTGAAGAAAGGAAAAAAAATTGTATATTGCAATAGGGCATTGTATTGCAATAGGCGTGTCAAATAAATGGCAGTTGGTGAGCAAGCTGTATCGCAATACAACAATTGTATTATGGCTTGAAAGCGACTTAATTCTTGGAGAAAACATATTGCAATACAGTTTATTGTATTACAAGAGGTGGTAGGCTTAATACAAGGGAAAATTGTATTGCAATACGATATATTGTGTGGCGACCCGGATGGGCGTGAAATTTCTTTGGAATTTGTGTCACGACACGGGGCGCGACATGGCCCGGCCGAGACCACGACCTGGCGAGGGCGCGGCGGGCGTGCGGGCGTTAGGGCGGGGCGTAGGCAAGCGGCCCAGGCGCGGCGGCCCAGGCGCGGCGGCGGCGGCGCGAGCGGGCGTTGGGCCGTGTGAGGCACATCGCTGCGACCACAATGGTTGGGCGGCACAATGCGCCTGAGCTAGGCGAGTTGGTGCAACGTACTGGCTTTCGGTCTGACTTTCGGTTTTGACCACTTTTGACTCGATCGCATTCTGAGTCAATTTTGGATAGTATTCAACAAAAAAAAAAAAATCGAATTTTTTTTAAATATTTAATTAAATAAAATAAAATTAGACAAAATTTTCGAAAAATAAAATGTTAAAAAAAAAATGAAATTTTTGTTGATAAAAATGTTTTAAATGTATAATTGATTGCCTTGCATTATACGCCAAATGCAAGGACAATGTGTATAGCAGTTTATGTGTATGAGATAGTGTCTCGGGGTGTGTTTATGCATTAGAATCTTGTGTGAGAATTAACTTGCCATTAGGCGTATAGATGGCTAGTCGAGGACGAGGACGTGGGGGCGTCAAGAGGTCTTCAGTCGAGACACCACCGGTGTTTGATCAAACGGGCTTTGTTGAAATTTGTAGGTATTGCGGCGACTATAGCCTGTTGGTATAAGCGAGATAGTCGGGAGGTCACAATAACCTCCGAGAGTTTGAAGCATCATCCTCGGAGCATTCACCCGGGGAGGAGATCCAATGGTGTTGGCGAGACTATTGGTTCATGCGGATCGAGAAGGTGTTAGGGCTATGGAGATTACTCGACACTGCCGGGATAGACTAGGCGTGTTCCGGCTAGAGTTAGACCCGAATATGGTGGAAGTAGGCGGGGACCTCTAAAGACCTTAAAGAAGCCTTTGTATGTGAGTTCTCCCCTAGGGATTAGGGTGAGAATAGGGATGATATGTCGTGGTTGCGAGTTGGAGATCTCGGGGACTCTACTCACAGTGGACCTGAGGATCACGGACATGTCAGAGTTCGATGTCATTGATGAGTCAAAAACTCATTAGATTTTTAATTCATTTTTTTGAGTTATTGTGAGAATAATGTTGAATTGTTTGCAGAAAAGTGATAATTGACTCAAATTTCAATTTGCGAGAAAATCTGCCAAAATCAAATTTTAGCAAAAATCGGAAGAATCGGCTACTTGAATTGAGGTCACAATGAGGAATTTAGAGTCGCGACCGGAAGCTCGGTTTCAATGATTCAAAATCCTGTAACCAGCAAATTTGGCTTTGAAGAAGAAAGCGAAACGTGAATTAAAGTGGAAGTCGTGACTTGAAAAGGAGATTGCGACGAGAAGACGTGGTGAGATTAAAGGAAACAATCAAATGAAAGAAATTCGTAATAAATTTTCATTTGGATGTGCGACACCAAAAACAAGAAAAATGATGTCGCGACATAACTCACGAGAAGTCATTGTGGTCTGTCTATGAAGCCACAAGAGATCTTATAAGTAAAGAAGTCATAACTAGTTTTTAATTAAAGGGTCAAATTAGTAGCGACATGCACTATGCGGTCTCGCGTGACAATAACAGGAATTGAAGCCTTAACAAGAAGAATGATATCGCGACACTCATTGGTCGCGACCTAAAGAAGAATTTGAGCGAAGAAAGGATGTCGCGACATCACCTTGATGTCGCGACCTAGAAAATAGTTGGAAAGAAAGAAATCAGTTTGCAACGTGGGCCAGAGTCAGCAACTTTGAAGAAAGAAATGGAAGCAAAGAGGTCGCGACATCACGATGAAATTAGCGACATAAATGAAAGTTATGAGACAGAAAAACACCAATGGTGCGACCAAGAAATCAAAGGTCACAACATGAAATTGTCTAGCGACAAAATAATTACGCCCGCTTTAAATTGATGTACTTAACCGCGAAGCGGAAGAATAAGAAGATATGGTATGTGACATCAACTGGTCGCGACGTAACGTGAAGAAACTGCGAACAAAGATATGCGACCTCCGCCGATGTCGCGACTACTAATCCAGGGATTTTGCAAGGCAGACAGGTTGCAGCTTGAAAGGAAGAGAGTCGCGATCATGAGCCATCAAGGGATTCCCGTACCAGCGATCGCTGGTCGGCGTCATAGGAAACGATGGGCTGGGCTTTTTATGCGGATTTCCACAGGTATTTTGAGTTCGGCGGGTTCTTTCCTTTTGACGAGTATAAGAAATAAGAATCAACTTCGAATAGTAAAGTAGTTTTCTCCTTCTTCACCACCCAACAAAAGGGAAAAGAAGAGGAACTCAGTGTATATTTTAGAGTAGATTTTTTTTATTTTTAGTTTTATTTTTCTGGTTTGAATCTGATGCTATTAGAAACGATTAGAGAATTTGGATTTTAAGTTATGTTATTTTTTTCTTGATGTCTTGCCTTGAAATTTATGAAATCTAGGCAATTTACGGAATGCATTTCTTTTAAATTTATTGCAATTACGGTGGTTGTGCGTGATCGGCACTCCATTTCTTGATTCATGATCACGTGTCAGGCCGGCTCATGCGGATTTAGTTACATTTAATTCTGATCTTTCCTTCACAATTCCCGAAGAATTAATTTGGGTTCGGTTTTTACTTAATCGGTGTTGTTTTTAATGGATAAGTTCCCAATAGTAGTACCTAGCAGTACCGGGTTGAGGAATGTATCTTGCTGCGATATCCGGGATGCCCTGCAGCAGCCAGGGACGGAGTTACGAGAGTTGAGGCGTTCTTTTAAGGTATGTTAGGCTCTAATTGACCAGGCTGGCGAGGCTCACGAGTTCATTTTGATAAATCCCCCATTGAAAATATGGTGAGTTGGAGAGTTGTATTTAACAATATCTAATAATCAGAGAGTTCACCTTAATCTATAAGTCACGTCCTCGATCCAGTAACATTGGCTTAGATCTAATCAAGGGAAAGGGATAAACCCATAGATATGGAGGTTGAGCCACCATTTAAGTAGTAGAACTTAGCTAATATCACGAGGAAGGTGAAGTAAAGTTAACATCCTTGAGGAAATTGGTGTAAAGTATTGAGAAGAAAAATACCCCGGATCTTGAAAGAGAATGTGGAATAGGGGTAAATTTGGTTTGATCTTATCTTCGAGAGAGCAAGATATTCATCGGTGAAAGGAGAAATCAATTCCAATAATTAGAAATCTTGGACAAACATCAGATCCATACATAAGAACAAAGGAAATCGCCGAGATACTCGTCTTTGGAATTATTTGTTCATTGTATTTCATTGATAGTTTTTCGTTTCTCACGATGTGATTCAATCCATTCTTTTATGTACAATTTATTTTAGTCATTCACTTTGTTTAGTTTAATTTGAGCATATTCAATAGTATAGATTTTAATTTTTTGTTGTTTGATAAGTACATGAGTTTTGAGTCGAATAGTATGAAATTTTAGTAGTTGGGGTAGTTGACTTGTAGTGCTATCAATCTCTATGGGGTAATCTGGACTTACATTTAAGATTTACTACTTGTATGACACATTGCACTTGCGGTGTCATAGACTGAACCCTTATTTTTAATCACAAGACATTAAGCGAAAATTATTTAGTAGCCAAATTATCAAATGACATAGGTATACGAAATTGTAAGGCTCTTGTAGGCTGTGTTATTTTGAGGGTTTTAGTCTATATAGAAAAAATGAACTTAATCATCCTAGGGATGGATTGGGCGGCTTGACACAGGTCGTTATAGGTGTGAAGGCGTAGGAGGGTTACCACCTACATGCAGGCAAGGTTGAAAATATCGGTTTCGATGGATATATCGGTACTTGCATTTTATGGATATATCGGATATATCGAAGATATATCGGTGGATATTTTTTTATGAATATTGATATATCGAAAATTAACAAGAAATACTTTGAAATTCATAAAAATACTTTTTAAAAGTGTAAAAAATGACATTAATAATCAAATATATACATTCTGTAGGTTTTAAAATCAAAATGAAGATTGATGTGACTCAATTGTAACATTTGATGGATAGATCCAATCTTGGTAAAGACAATACTCATACCAAGACATGGTGTTCTGATAATATTGATTATAAGATCAAACATGTCATGCATAAATGTTTTGACTTGTATCTACAACTTCTCCATGGATAGGAAATTCGGGGTTCATCCACATACTCGTTTCAAATATTAACTAACATGAAAAATTAATTAATTAATATATTATTACTAAATTAAACTAATTTAAAATATAAGAAAACTGTATAATACTATAAATTTATAATATGCATACACAATATTAACTAATATATAACTTGATTTTAAAGTCGCGAACATGAAATGTTAATTTATTAATATATTATTACTAAATTAACTAATTTAAAATATTAAACTAATATATAGTTATTAAGAGATATCACGAAAAATTTTTGGAGTGAAATGAAGATTGGATATTGGTAGAGAATTTGTGATCAAATTGAATGATTTTAGAGATATTTATCGATTTTTAGGTCAAAATAACCGTTGGATGAGGTAAGAAAATATATTTATGAAAATTTAATTATAGCCGTTGGATTTAATTTTGGTGCAAATATGGTCATTTGATATATTTCCGATATATCTAGATATATCAGAATATCCCGATATATCTCGATATATCAGTATTTTCCGATATTTCGATATATCTCAGATATTTTACGATCTTCAGATATATCTCGGAGTATTTTTAGGCCCAATCAGTCCTGCGCGTGTGTTCTACTTCACCAAATTTCGCGGGAAATTTCGATTCGAATGCCGATATATCGTGAAATATACCGATATTTTCCGATTTTCACGATTTTCACGTAAGCGATTCTGTATCAAAAATATTTCAAGTGAGCCGATATCCGATATATCGCGATATATCGTGATACTCATTTCAATCCTTGCATGCAGGACGGTACTCGTGTGGTATTTTAGGGTTGGCTAGCGAGCCTTACCCTAGAGGATGAGGAGAGACTAGACTTAGATCTACCTCGAGTAGTGTGCAAATATGTGGATGTTTTTCTAGATGAATTCACTGGACTACCTCCTGAGGGTTGTAGACTTGATTATCGGGTTACACCCACGATACTTCACCCCGTCTCTATGACTGCGCCATAGGATGTCGCGGTTGAGTTATAGGAACTCGAGTCCGGCTATAGAGACTCTTGTGGACAAGGGGTTCGATAGGCCAAGCCCGGCTTAGTAGAGTGGCTCCGGTTACATTTGCGAAGAAGAATGAAGACCCTTTAGTGTGCATTAATTGCAACTTGATTGAAACGGGATTACGATCGAGGATCGGTACCCATTACAGAGGATTAGCGGTGTTTGATCGATTGAGAGGAGCGCAAGTCTACTCCCGAGATGAACCTTGGATTACCATCGGTTGAGAGTTAGGGAGACGGATATCCACTGAGGCCGGCGTTTAGGGCGCGTTATGGGCGCTGAATTTATGGTGATGCCCTTTGGATTGGCGCGAATGCGCGGCGACATTCATGGATCTCATGCATAGGGTGTTCCAGCCTTTATCTAGATCCGGTTGTCATAATAGTCTTCGTGGATGACGTTTTGATCTACTCCCGGTCGGAGTGGGGCATGAGCATCACTTGAGGATTGTACTACGAGTTGTTGAGGGCCCGCCAGTTGGCCTCCAGGTCGGTAAGTGCGAGTTTTAACTGCGGGTGAGATTTTTGAGACACGCGTGGTGTGTGTCGGGCGTGTCGGTGGACCTAGAAGGTTGAGGCCGTGATGAGTTGGGAGGGCCGAGATGTTGAAATCTTCGAGATCGTAGTTTCTTGGGGATTAATTTGGGTGTGTCAGAGATTCGAGGGAATGGGGTGAAGGTATCCATTCGGGGCGGGATCAGGACTTCGCTGCGGGACGTGGACTCGTAGTTGGGACGGCCACGACCATAGAGAGATCGAGGATGCTCGGAACACTCGGGATGGGTGTTGGTAGCAAAGGAGGATCAACCTTCTTCTGAATTTTGGGAAGAGGCGAAGACTACGCTTCACCGAGTTCGGGACCCGAGCGAGGTTGGCATGTGAGTCGGATTGCCCCGAGACGGGGATCTAGGACTTTACAGGACCAATGCGATCCCAGTTAGTTGTAGAACAGGAGAGTATACGGTTCATTCCTCCACACCCTAGTACGAGTCAGAGGAACCGGTTTCAGTTTCGGGGTGCTATACAAGCACTCTAGCAGCACAGATAGGCCAGAGGGGCCATAGTGTGGGTCAAAGTCAAGGACAGATTAGAGTTGCGCAACGGAAGCGTGGTGGACCTTAGGGTGGTAGACATATTGGTTGTTGATGTCATGTTTGACATGGATGACAACGACCATCGGGTTGTTAGTAGTGGGACCTTAAGCTGGGGTTGTCATACTGAGCACGGCCTTGGATTTGGGCTTAGAGGTTAAGGCCTTTGGAAACCATGTATAGATGTTCTTCCACTAGGATGTAGGGTGAGAGTTGACGATAGGTCGGGATTATGAATAGAGATCTCAGAGATTCTACTCATGGTGGACCGAGGATTGGGTATCCCACGAGTATGGCACTATTCGAGGTTCGTAGTACGCGGTAACATCGCGTCGGGAGTCGGTGTGGGTGCGCGTGATCATTCACCGCTCTTGGTGAGTGTGGGGCGAGTTTGTCTTTAGGACTACGTCCAGTGAAGGCTCATAGTTCGATTGATGAAATGAAGAGTAATTAGAGTGTGTTGGGCGAACAAAAGGGAGTGCGTTAATCCCTTAAAATTGAGAATCACGGAGTTAGGGTGTAAGAGACAGGAAGATATCCTAAATTTCTGTGTGAATATAAGAGGCTCGAAGTGTAAGCCGAAGAGTTAAGTTAATCGAGATGAAAACACACGGTCAGGTTATCGTAGACTTGGGGTTGAGTAATAGAATTCGGGAGTATTTCGAGATTTGGATACCCCTTTGGAAATCGCATTGGTTGTTGTTGGTAGAGCCAGGGAGCTCGGTATATAGATGTCATACATTGACATGAACTAGGTTGACGGTCTGTTAGTTGTCGTGATTGTGACCTTGGGAAGGTTAGCGTTTACACACAAAGTAAGGGTTGTGTAGGGTTACACATTGTGTAGATTATATACAGGTGCTAGAGGACACGCTGCGAGCATACGTCCTGGATCATAAGGGTAGCTGGGAGGAGCATTTGCCCTTAGTAGAATTATCTTACAATACTTGGGTTATCATGCGACCTCCTGGATGGCACCCATATGAGGCGTGGCCTTGAAGGCCATGTAGGTCACCGTTATGTTGGACCCAGAGTGGAGAAGGCTCCATCACTTTGGGTCTGATCGATGGGAACACCTGCTCAGAAGGTGAGCGTCTGACAGCGTCTTCTCATGGCTCCAAAGCGAGAAGAGCTATCTTCGATGTCTGACGTCGACCCTTAGAGTTGAGATTGATCCGCGTTTTCTTGAAGGTGATGCCTAAGAGAGGAGTGGTCAGATTCGACAAGCGCGGGAAGTTATCGCCGAGGTTTATTGGGTCTTTCGAGATACTCGAGAGGATAGGCACTGTTGCATACCGGTTGGCGTTACTGCCCAGCATGTCAGGTGTCCACGAGGTATTTCACGTCTCCATGCTCCGGAGATATACTCCAGATTCAGCTCATGTGGTGGATTGGGGATAGATAGAGGTTATTGATGGGACCTTTGAGGAGGACCGGTGTGCATTTGGATAGCGCTGATCAGGTTTTGTGGCGCAAGACCGTGAGGCTGCGTAAGGGTGCTATGGCGGCATGGGTGGAGGAATTCAGCGTGGGAGGCGAGGACACGATGCGGGCCACCTATCCCTTCTTGTTTAGGGATGAAGGTACGTTGTTTAGTCGTTTAAGATTTAAATGAATGTTTACATGCATGGTAGAGTGCACGTTGCATATGCATGTGAGTGATGTGATTGTCGGTGGGGCCCGAAATTCCTTTTAGGAGGGAGAATGTAAGAGCAGGGAAATCAATTTACGGAAAAAGAGAAAATCGTATTTCGGTTACAAAATCGTAATTCGGTCAAAAATCTGATTTATTCTCTAGATCTCGGATAAAGCAATTTGCCGTTGGAATCATCTCGCGAAGTCTAGCTATCGCGTCGAATTTCGTCGAATTCCGAGATAGTCGGGTTAGTACGTTTTCAGGCATCGCATTTAGGTCTTAGTAAAAGATATTCGATGTGACAAAAGTCACATATAACATGTACTCATGTGACACATGTTGCATGAGTGGAGAAATGATGGAAATGGACGGCCGAGATAGTGCCAAGTGTCAAGATAATGGAAAGAAGGGACATAGATGTCATTTTGGAAATTTTAAATGAAGAAAGACGAAATAGAATAATGGTGTCTTCAAGAAAAAGACCAAAACGTGTTGGAGAAGAATGGGAGGATACGTGGGTACGGATGTTCTTCATTTTAGAGAGAGAAGGTGCTCCTTCTCTCTAGATTTGTAATAATCAAACCAGCATCAAAATTCACGGAGCAAGAAGGAAGAAAATGCTCTACGGAGAACCCTCTGGCATTGAGCCTGGTTTGGGAGTTTTGACCAAACTCCGTCGGAGTAGGGGTTTCTACTTCCTACTTGGGTTTTACACTTTATTTAAGTGTTATATGATGTTCGGTTGGTTGGGGCCTTGAACGACCACTTTTGATGGTTCCAAATCTTGGAACAAAGTGTTCAGGATTTTGAGACCCACGGGCCGGTCCGATATCGGTTTACGGGCTGTTTGGGTTCATTAATTGTGTAAATTGTGAAATAAATCATGTATAGGTTTGTATGGGGCGGAAGTAGCGCAGAAATTGAGGTTCACAAAGTGAACCGATGATTGGTGATTTGTCGGGAACAGTAAACCGAGAGTTTCACTATTAATAGGAATAGTGTTCACAAAATATTTTTGTGAAAATGTGCTTGGTTGAGTAATTCAAATCGAATTGCTTGTGTTTGATGATTAACTTAGAGTAGGCCTAATTTTTGGTGTAATGGGCTGTGAAATTACATAACATGTTTGTGTGATTTAAATTATGTGAATATATGCATGAGTGCATATTTGCATGTGTTATAGAATTGTAATGGAATTGGCGTATCCACTCCATATGCAGCAGGGCATCCTGAAATATAGGAATGAATTGCATGAGGGAGTTCTCGAGAGGATGATTTCGGAGGTTGACTAATAAATCGAATTTCGGGTGTCCATTTATAATATCCGAGGGTAGTCCATATATATAAACTATCAATCGTCGGAGTCGACCCAATTGATATATCTCGGAGGGTAGTCCACTAAATATAACATCGGAGACGGTCCAATATTTATATCGGAGGGTTGTCCACAATTACAAACAAATATCTTTGTTGAAAATATTTTCCTCATACATGGCTTAGGCAAGTGTGAGGGAGTCGGTGAGGACTTAGGGTATGAGTTGTATAAGTTAGACATTCAAGTAGGATCATGCATTGTGAATGTGTGTTTACTTTGGAGCGCATATGCATAGGTGGATGGCCCACTTAGGGTGATTCACTATTGAGCATTAGCTCACCTGTAGAGGAACATATTTTCCATTCTGAGGGAGCGCACGGGAACTGGCTCATCACAGAGGTAGTGCGTAAAGAAAGTAGAATTATTGACTGATGATTTTAAACATGTATTAGAGACTCTATAAGTTTGATATATGTTGTATAAAATAATTATTAAACTCTTGAAACTATGGTAGATAGTTGGTATATTGTTGAGTATTGGTTTATGGGCCCAAGAGGCCGTTTTATTCATATATATCATGTATGATTGATGTTGGGACCAAAGTGATGTATTTGGGTAGAGCTCCGTACAAGGGGCTTCTGCCGTTTCGTGAGAGATGTCGGGTCGCCCGACATTCACGAGTATTCCGCGGGTTGACGGGTAGTCAACGGACCCCCGGGTTTTGGGGCGTCACAAGACCCGCCATATCATATGCTTTAAGAGTCACAAGCAGATACTAGATGGACCCAGGTGAGGGTCATTGGGTGGTTGTCAAGAATATCCTTAAGAAATTGAGAATGACTAAGGATGTATTCTTGATTAATGGAGATAGGGATCTTATATTAAGATGCCAATTACTACTCTGATACATATGACTCCAAATCTCCATCAAGCTATATGTTCACATTGAATGGTGGCATAGTTAGTTGGAAGAGTTCCAAATAGAAGATGATTGTGGATTATGTGAGATCGGAGTACATCGGTGCTTAGATGGCAGCCGAGGCCCGGTTTGAAAGAAGTAAGTTCTTTTATGAATTAGGAGTGGTCCCTGACATTGTTGATGTGATACTATAGTATTAGAATAACAATGGATCCGTTGAGGAAGCAAAAGGAACCACGGTCTCATCAAAAGTCCAAACTAGTACTCAAGGTGGTACCATTTGATTTGAGAAATCTTTGGTGATCATGATGTTAAGATAGAGAAATTCCCATTGATTAGAATGTGTCTGATCTCTTGGTTAAGCCACTTCTCCAGAAAAAGTATTATTCACATCTACTTGCCTGAGGTATGAGATACAAAGGCAATTGGCTTGAGATCAAGTGGGAGTTTGTTAGAGAAGTGCTCTAATAGCAATCGCCCTCAACACTTCTTGTACGTCACCAGATTTACTATTAAAAGGCTTCTTCTTTAATTTGATATTCATACATTTAATTAATATGGATACTGTCGAATTAATGAAGTTCCGCGATACATAACATATCATGAAGGAAATCGTAATGAGATCATGACAATATGATTCCTATCATGTGCAATTATGTTAGTATCTAGAATTATGCCTAATCATAAATTAGAGGCTATTTGGACATTGTTAATTCGGACAGACTAGCACATGTCATAATTCTTGATTGGATAAAAGCGGTGGATCTTATAAAGCGTGATCATGAGTTGTTCGAGGATTGACATGGATGCTTGCTAGAGTAGTTAAGTACATCGAGAGGCGTACTATGGAGACAATCATATGGATTATCTATTATATGTAGATGATTGTCTCATCATAGCAATGGTGCAAGTATCCTTAGACTTGAAGTACTCAAGGATATCTTTGATGTTAATTCTATAGTTAGACTTCATTCCTTATTGCCTTTCAGAGGTCACTCATAGGGTGATGATTAGGTATAGCTTGAATTGTTCGAAGGTAATTGAGTAGCCAACAGGGGATTCACCCTCCCGATAGGGAAGTATGCCTATGGCCTCTTTCGGGATCATTACTCGAATCTACGCCCATAATGGAAATGCATAGAATGTGGTGCATAATTGTTGAGTAATGAGTCTGGGATAAGATCTAACACCACTTGGGCTAGATGTGGCATAGCCAGTCTAGTGGGAGATACACTTTGTTCATGCTTTGAACTGGGTGGAGTACAAATTGGTGAAAGGACGAATGGCATAGTAATTGTCTATCCAGTCAATTGGGGGTCATGATGTGTTGCTAGATACCGCTTATGACTTGCTTGATTAAATAGTTGAATCAAGTGGCCAAAATAACCGAGAAACTAATGGGTCACACACTTAGAAGAATGTGGGGCTGATATAAAACGGATTTGGATGTGATCCAAATATTAGGAAATCAATCTCGAGAATGGAATGTCACAATATTAGTGGGATCCCGGGATCAAAAGCCCTCACTGAGAGATTTAGTAGGCTTAGGCTTGTTCATGGGTTTAAGGGCCTTAAGGGAACATGCCATAACGCATAGGCGTTATAGGGATGCTTGTAGCCTTTCATCTCTCAAAGAGAGGGACACTTTGGACATTTCAAGGGAAAAGGTTTTTCTATAAAAGGACCTTTACGAAAACCCTGACCCTAAGCCTTCATTTTTTGTGCACTCTTCTCAAGAAGAGTGTTCTTGAGCTCAGAGAATATTTCTTTAAGAACAACTCCTCTTAGTGGGACTTGGGTTTGTATTTCCCACTTTTCAAAATCCTATACTTGGCTAGCACTAGGACTTCTTCCGAGACCGTTGCCTTGGAGGTTATCGGCTCCACTCTTCGTGTGGATACTGTTAGAGACAAACCGAGGATGTTGTTTGCTTCAATCGACAATTGCATCACCACTACAGTTCGGTTTGAAATTGATAAGGGTATAAAATCCATTTTCTTCTTGGTTTTGAATCGGTTGTGCTCAGGAACCGATTTCTAGATGGGTTTTGTTTTATAAAAATTTTAAAGTTTCTATTGTTTTGGCAACTGTTGCCTTCTTTAAAAGCCAACATAATAGAGCACTACGATGGCTCGAATTATGTTCAAAGCGAAAAATGCTCCAGTAAAGTTGTGGGTTGAGCCTTGAACCTAAAAGTGTATGCTTTGAGCGGGGGTCTACCTTCGCTCCGAGAACAACTATGACACCTTATGAGGAATTTGGAGAGGAGTAAGAAGCCCAACCTAAAAATTGCTTTCATGAGTTTGGTGAGTACCTTTTTTTTCCTCAATGTTAGGAAGCGAAAAGCAAGCTACGTGCCAAGCGTGAAGGCATGTTTCTAGGATATTCCTAAAAGTCGAGCCTGCAAAGTCTACAGCCAAAGGTTGATGTAGTCATGGAATCAATGTGGTGGTTGATCGGGGGATCAAAAATCTCTCCAACGTGTTTAGATGATTCGAGATGTTGAATTCCTCATATGATTGGTACAATAGAAACGATGCTTGATGTCTTAGAAGATGATACATCACCTAGCAACACCAACCCTGTCATAAAAGATGATCCACCATTTGGTGACTCATCCCTCTAACAGAGAGATCTCGGGACTGATCTGACCACTGACATCTTAGTTCGTGAGTCTTTCAAATGAGTTCAGAAGAATCATTCAGCCTCTAACATTATTAGAGGATCATAAAATTTGGTGTTTAGAGCGATTCCAAAGTTAACTATAGAGAGACGATTGGGCACATATGCTACACCTCAAAAATAGAGCAAAAGAATGTCTATTGGTTGATTGTTGTGTAGGAAGAGTTGAGACAAATCACAAGGAATGAAGTTTGGGACTTGGTGCCTAGACCTAAAGATGCAAATGTTAGGGAAACCACATAATTTGAACTATGGTATACTCATGACTCTACTACTAGCTTAAAGGGCTATTATGATGCAAAAGCAGAGTACATAGTTGCCAGTAGCAATTGTTCCCAACTCATTTAGATTAAAAAATGTTGAAAGATTATGGAATCTCACAAGATGGTGCATCGTCTTGGCCTTAACGATATTGTGAGAACATTATCTTCATTCAAAATTTTGATGCATCTCGTTTTGAAGCACTCAGATCCTCTCTTGGACTATGTGTTCCTTCTATTGTTTAAGCAAGTCCATGACTAAGGGGAGAAAAAGTGGGCCCTGTTTAGTGATAAATGAGCGTGATAGTTGAACTAATTTAGAAGTGCTTTACAGGTGTTCCACCATGTATGTTGGACCCGAGGTCTACCTTTGTTCCTTCCTACAGCTTCACTCCCTCAACCGCTACGTAGGCGGTGATACCAAACTAGTGCATCTCTCTGATTAGGATGAGTAGGCATTTTTTTTTTTTTTTACCTTCTATGGAAAAAAGAAGGGGTAGATATGGCGAAGCCTGTTTCTTTATGATTTTTTTTTCGCCTGATGGATATTTGGTTTTTAGACTAATGACATGATATGACATAATGAGTTGCATATTCTCTGGGTGATACAACTTGTTGGTTCTTGTCTCTTCAATGGCTCTTCAAATGTTGATTTGCATATCTTGATAGTCTCTACAAAACATGCTTCTCCTATACTATTTATTTTTTCCAAAGAAATGCCAAAGGGGAAGATTGTTGGAGATATTTCTTGTCATAATCTTAGAGTAAAATAAATCGCATGTTTCTGGTTGCGAGCCTGTTAGAATCAACTTTATGAATTACGCATTGTTTATCAATAGTTATTTAAATGCTTAATATACCAACTAAATCGTAGTGTTACCTTTGCTGATATGGTGAACTATGTTTCGAAATTAAAAGAAAGACGAGGTTTGTTCATATTATGATTTTGTAGTTAGTTTGTATAGCAGCATGCTCAAGGTACAAAATAAGATATTTAGGTCGATAATCAATGACCAAGTATGAGCTCTACCTTTTCCTACTACACCTTTCTTTCATTTGTCATCTTTAGTTCTTATACATGTTACAACTAAGCCCAGATAAGCAAACTAGAATTTTAATTAAGTTTGACCATTGAACTTATATGGGCTAATTATACGCCCAAGTATGTAAGTGGATTCAATGACCCACTAAACCCTATTATAAATATAACATTATATTAAGGTTTAGGGTAAAAAGACTAATTTATGAGGAAAGAAATTTCTCACATCCCCCGAGATCTGAAATCAAAAAGGCGTTGGATTGTTCTTGAGGCCCACACTTTGTGGTCAAGACCTGCAAATCGGTTATTGCCTAGAAGATTCACGGATTAGTTCCATTCCGATTAGTATGTATTTTACCTTTTACTTTCGTTACATATGAAACCATAGATTTCTATATGGATGTCCAAAGATTCCAACATTTGGTATAAGAGCGGGTTTCTAGATTCGAGATGCGAAATCTTGAATTTCATAAGTTAATAAAAATCAATTATTTATTGATTTGATGGCTAGTATGTGCATGTAAATAGTATTCCGGTTATTATTTATTATTTGTTTTATGCATATAATGCGGATTTATTGTTTATTGATTTGATATTTGTGCATGAATAAATTAAATAGTGTTATTTAATAAATATATGTTTGTCATGCATGAGTCAAACTAGAAATTAATCCTAGATATTGACATAGGTCAATGCTCATTTAAATGAACCAAATGTAGTTGATATTTGAGTGTACAATTTGTTTGAATACAGATATTTATATATAATTCTTGATGACTATCTTTTGTTGAGTGTATAATTAGTGCATGTTTCTTTCATTAAGATCCTTTGAGCAAGGTTTTGGAATTATTTGTTTAACTAATTTATTTTTGTACATTCTGAAAAATCCTAGATAAATTAATTTAATTAATTTTGGTGGGAAATTAAAATTATTTTAACAAGGTTATAAGTACAAAGATAAGTAATTTAATTTATTATTAGAAATTAAATTATATTTTAATAGATTTATCTTATAATAGATAAATAATTTAATTTATTATGAGGAATTAAATTATTTTAATAGACTATAAATGTTGAATGATAATAATTTATTTATTATTAGAAATCAAAGTGTAAAGGATAATTATTAATGAATATATAATTTAATTATTATTATGAATTAAATTACCATTTTTAACAAAATATACTTAATGGATCAGTATTGGAAAATGAATAAGTGCATTGTTTATTCATAAAGGAGTTAACTATATTTTAACAAAATATCTTATAATAAATAAATACTTTAATTTAGTATGAGGAATTAAATAATTTTTACTAAGATTTATAAATGTTAAATAGATAAATAATTTAATTTATTTTTATGAATTAAATTATATTTTTACAAGATTTATATGTTAATATATAATGTTAAATATATAAATAATTTAATTTATTATGAGGAATTAAATTATTTTTTAACATGATTTATCCAGATAAATGTTAAATAAATAAATAATTTAATTTATTATTAAAAATTAAATTATATTTTAACATAATTTATCTTATAAATTTTAAAGAGATAAATAATTTAATTTATTATGAAGAATTAAATTATATTTTAACAAAATTATCCTTTACTGAATAATTGTTAAATAGATATATAATTTAAATTATTATTAAGAATTAAATTATATTTAACAAGAATTATCCTGTAATGGATAATTTTAAATATAAATAATTTAATTTATTATTAAAAATCAAATTATATTTTAACTAGAATTATCCTTCAATGGATAATTGCTAAAAGATATATAATTTAATTCTATTATTATGAATTAAATATATTTTAACAAGAATTATCCTTTAATATATAAATGTCAAATAGATAAATAATTTAATTTATTATTAGAAATCAAATTATATTTTAACAAGAATTATCCTTTAATGGATAATTGTTAAATAGATATATAACTTAATTTATTATTATGAATTAAATTATATTTTTTAACAATAATTATCCTTAATAGATAAATAATTTAATTTAATGTTAGAAATCGAATTATATTTTAACAAGAATTATCTTAATGGATAAATGTTAAATAGATATATAATATAATTTATTAATAAAATGATAAATTTAATTAAGATGTGTTGTTGTTTTAAAGTATTTAAATTATTAAATTAAAGTAAACAACTTACATATTCGAGAAAATTATATCTAGAATGTTTATAGTGCTTCTTCTAGAATTAGTTTGACTATAGAAATTTGCTAAATTAGAGAAATTTAGAGATCAAATTTGGTTGAATTCTAAGAAACAAGGTATTATGACATAAACTTCAAAATACTCAAGCTTTTAAAATAATTAAGTGGGAGAAGGTTTAGCAAGCCTACAACCATCCACTAAAAGGGTCTTCAGATTCATTTTTGGATTAACCTAAAGTTGGACAAATATGAGGATATTAGTTAAGAGACTCCCTTATGATTAGTTAATGAATATTTTAGTGGGAGAAACCAACCTAAATTTGGGGCTCTTTACTTAAAAAATATTGAAACTAAGATCAGTGGTGCGTACACTTAACCTGATGAAAATAATAAACTATCTAAAATAGTCTCTATTTATTTTCTCAGAAGCCAAAGCTTAAAGGGTAAGCCAATCACCTACTCTAAGGATGTTTACTGGGATTTATTAGATTATACATCATATTAACTTTGAGAAGGTAGACCCGCTATAACAAGATAAGAAGTTCTTGATAGGCTCTAAATAAAAAGCATATAAAATGTGTGTGCTTATATGTGCAAATGTACACGTCGCCTCAAGTAATATAATGAAAGTATGAGTATCATCCCACGTGAGTATCATCCCATGAGGATTAGGTTACTAATTACCGAAATTAGAATAGTCCTAGCTTTATTTGGATAAATACAAAGGTGAAGTTGATATGGAAAACAAACTAAAATAATGAAATCTTAAACTAAAGTCTCTAACATACAAAGTGAAAATTTAATTACAAGAAAGCCTAGGGTTTTTATTTCAGCTAACAAATTCCTATGGTAAGGTTCTACTTGTTCTCAATGATGCCTAAATCATATATTAATGGCGACTCACCTAAGCACATGCTATCTCTTCTCAAGTAATAACAATCTACCCTTGGACAAGGTTATTTTGTATCTCTACCTCAAATCATCATAACTAAGGATGCATTAAACAATTGAAATCCAACAAGCCACATGTAACCCACAAATAACTCTATTCTATGGTAAAACATGACATTCCATTCATGGTCTAACCTAATTATTGTTTCTCAACTTCAAATTAGGTCACAAATCATGTTAATGAGGATCAATCATCAACAAGCATGAAGACTAGAATAGAAAATTTAATATATAATGAGATTCAAGGTTCAAAGATTTACAAATTAAAGCACAACACCATAGTTCATTGTCAAACTACATCAAAAGCCCTAGAAATTGAGATTAGCTCATGGAGAGGAGAAATACAAACATAATAAATGAGGAAAAGTAGGAAAAGAGGAGAAGAAATGAACTAGATTTTGGATCAAAGCCCTTCTTTCTCTTGTAATCTTCCTCTCACTATTTCCTTCAGATCTTCTTCCTAAGAGATCTGTCCTGTGGTGTTTCCAAACTGAGCGGAACCTCCCTCTTCGCCTCCACGAACTCCTCCTTCTAAAAGCCCTAATTTCCTTCTCTTATAAAGTGAAAACCAAGAGAGATAGGAGATGGGCTTCGGCAAAACATGGGCTCCAACATCCACGCTATAGTGTGGTAGATCTGCACTGCGTCGTTGAGAAATTAGGAGCTATTGGAAAAGAAGCAGCCAAACCACGTTAAAGTGTGAGCCTCCATGCTACAGCGTGAGTATGGCAATGTTATAGCATGAGTGGACTCACGCTAAAGTGCGAGATCACTCTCGCTAAAGCGTGAGCACTCACGCTACTGAAATTCATCCTTTTACGTCTCCTTCACTTCCCGATGTTGGATCTTGCTCATCCGAACTCTAAATCATATGATCTTGGTGTCTACGGAAAGCCCTCAGAGTCTAAAATCTGCCCATACCAATGAGGGTACCATAGAAGGACATCACATAGGAAAAAGGATCACATGTTTTCTGTGATAACATGATGACTTTGCCGATTTTTCTTCGATTTCTCTCATTTTCGTTCAATGGTTGGACTAATCACAAAATTGAGAAAAAAGAGCATTATGACACTTATTTATCTCATAAAACTACTAAAACCTAAGAAAAAATGGGGATAAAATGAGTATTTAAGATACTCATTACACCCTCAAACTTAAATTTTTGCTTATCCTCGCTAAAAGGAAAACACACATATATACAAAACACTAAAATAGATATGAGTAAAGAATGGTGCTAGGAACAAGCATGGAGAATACCATGACAAAGTTCTATGGAAACAATATAGCCTACATGGGATCCCAACACATTTAAAATCTTTAAAGACAAGGCATCTATGGGTATGGTGATCAAGGCAAGCTTTGCCCTCAATTTTTTATGAATCCTTCCTAAATAAACTAGGGTGAAAATGGTATGCTAAAATATCAAATGCGACGGTTCCGACACTTTTCAACCAAACTCAACCCACTCATTTGAAAGAGATTAACAAAAATAGGTTAAGAACGCACTTTTTATTTAATACTAAAACTAGAAAGTAGGATGCAATGCTAAGGCGCTCTAGAAAAATGTCCATGTAGCGGGAATCCATTGGTGACTCCCTAGCAGTTGGTTAAGGGCACCAAACATTAAGTTCCCCTCGAACTTCACCCTGAACACTAACTAGAAAACCTAAGCACCTACTTGTGAAACTGAACCATCCTCTGTCCCATGTAACAAACAGTGAAGTCAACACTCCTAGCCGCTGCTTAGGCATTAGGGCTTTGAAAGGCCCTCGACCGTACTCGATCTCGACCGAACAACTCACTTATTTATTTATTTTTCTTTCTTTTTGCATTTTTTTTTCTTTTCTACTTATTTTTTTCTTTTTCTCTTTTTATTTTGTTTTTGCAATTGTGGGGATCATTGGCCCTCTTTTTCAAGGTGTCCCAACACTATGGAAGTTAAAACCCCTCAAGGTAAGTTTAGTTTGAGAAGAAGAGGCCGAAACCTCAATATACAAATGAGATCTAGTGTGTGTGTGTGTGTGTGTGTGTGGACGAGTTCCATTAAGAAGTGGTTCCTTAAAAAACACGAAGGCTCTACAACCAAGCCTCCCACAACCACTAGATACAATCAATCTTAGATCACATAAATGTGATGGTATCCCAAGTTTTGGCCAAATAAACAAATTGTTGAAGCACAATGTCAAATCATTCTTCAAACACTTACTAAGCACCAAACCAACTCACGTGAGACACAAAACAACCAAAAGAAATAAAGAAAAAGCACATGCAAATATGGACTCAACAAACTAACCAAACTAAACTAAACTAAGCACAAACACAAACATGTATAACAAAAGATACTAAGGAAATCCAAAGCTTATTCTACCATAATTTGTCCCCACAAACATGAACAAAATAATTCCTCAATGAAATAGATCATGAAAAATAAGGAGGAAGAGATGACTCCCTTAAATATGATCAAGTTAGATCATCCAGTTTCTCTTGCCTTAGAACCAACTTTAGGACTTCCAAAAACCCTAAAAATCACAACTAAATCAAAACAAAACAAGATCAACCATGAAAATTTATTCAAAAACAAAATTAAAGCTAACTAAAAAAAAAAACTAGAAAAGGGCAAATGAAACATTACTAAGCTTATGTTGCCTCCCAAGAAGTTGCTCCGTTTTTATAGAGTCTAGCTCAACTTTACCAACTACAGATTGGTTGGTAATTCCTTCCTCCATCCGTTCTGAAGAACTAATAGTTGTGCTCCAATAACAATTTGGGCACATAGTCATTCAAGATCATATTTTAGATTTTCTTTCTGCTTCACAATGGTAGTCGACTTTATAAAGACGACCTCCACCTTGGACATGGGGGTTACTTCCTCAATTTTCAACTCTTCTTGCATGTCACCCTATGGAGCCATCTCCGGAATAGTCCTTAGAACTTCATCTTTTTGTCAGGTCATGGATCTGCAGGTCGCTCATCTCCATTACAATTAAGGCTTTCAAATCTTGTGCATCATCAACTCCTCTTATAAATTTCTTAAGTTCTTCATTGTCTCTTAAGGTGATATCCTTATTGTTGCTCAAGTCTTATTCTTCTTCTCTAATCACCTGGGCAAGCTCTCATGTTCTCCTTCAAAGGAAATTTTAGCCATGTTCTCTCCCTCATTCATGTGTTTGACCACTAGTTCTTGTATACTCATGCCTTTCTCTTGTAGAGGTTGTTCTTTCTCAAGTCCAAGTTAAGTATAAGAAGTGACCTTTGGAGTAATCTTTTCTTTAAAGCTCTTGAGTGGTATGGGATGAATTTGAATATTAATAATGTTTGCCTCTTCATTAGGAATTTTAGCCATAGTCTTAGCCAATTCAACCAATGCGAAGGCTAATTCATCCACTCTTTTTTAACATTTGACTCTCTGTGGAGGATGTGTGCACCTCCTCCATGAATTTGTTTTGAGATTTTCTAAGTTTAGCCATGGTTGACATTTCCTCTTCTGGAGGTTGACATTTCCCCTTTTGGAGGTTGACTAAGTATGGTGCCCTAAAGCATGTAATTCAGATCATTTCATGAAAACAAATTTTATTTGACTTTACATGTGTTGTATAATTTAGTAAATATCAGAAAATCCCAAGTTTATTAATGTAACTATAATCTTGTATATAATGTAGCTTATATGAGATGATAAAGATTATAGATAATAAACTAAACTCGTCCGTAGTAAATCAAAGTAAAGTGGATCTGATCTATAATACTACTAGTACTACCCACTAAACATTAAGAATGCGTAATCTCGACCGATTACTCGATGTAGTGACATTAAAATGGAGGTGCTTTATGTAATATGATTACATAGGATGAAAGATTAGACATGGATTAAACTCTTAACACATACCATACAATTAAGAGTTTAAACCGTGTCACTAGATGATCATATGTAGATTGGATCTTAATCCCGAGTAGCCATGGACTCCTCGTCTATTTCAATAGGGCCTTTGACTATAAGTTACTATCCGTTTTAAGACGCACCCAATACTATGTTCGAGGCCCATTGAGATAGGTGGCTGGAACATGTCCTACGTATATGGAATCCAAACCTTTCTTGGCGGTGAAGTCGGATAATTGCCCCTTAAGTGTTAATTCGAACCTAATAGTTCAGCGCCTAATTTATAAATAGGTTTATAAATTAACTGCTCACTAGTGAATTAATGGAACTTAAGGATAAAGATATCACTAGAGGGGTAAACGGTAATTTCACCTAGCTCAATGACGGGACCAATTTTTGAGGATTGAATTTCATGTAATGATCATATCAATGGATTGCTCAGCATTCTACGTAAATTATTCTATAATTACAATATTCGCCAGATTTTTAAAGAATAATTAGAACTAATAAATTAGATTAATTGATTAAAGAGTTTAATTAATTATCAAATTTATTGGAGCTTGGAATTACAGGTCCTTAGGTCCTTAGGTCGCCTCTGTAAAACACTGTACAAGATTAAATTAACAAAGAAATTCCTTTGAGGACATGGTTGTAAAAGAAATTGTTTTATAGCAACTATGTAGTAATTATTGGATAATTAAATGTTAATTAATTACCTTATTGAATTAATTAATTAATAGTAATTACTATATGGATGAAATGGTTAATTTGAGAAATTAATAACATTAATTAATTATTGAATTAATTAATTAATAGTAATTACTATATGGATGAAACGGTTAATTTGAGAAATTAATCTTTTTTATTTTTGGTCACTTAATTTGAATTAATTTTAATTCAATATTTAAATATGCCACTTGATCCAATGGTTGAGATCAATTCAAGGCATATTATAAATAGAGGCAAAACCCTAGGCATCAAGAGGTGATAAAAATTAGAGAAAAAGAGAAAAAGTTTCAATTCTTTTTTGCCTCCATCTAACCCTCTTGATCTCATAAAGTTGAGAATATCAAGAGTCTCTAAAACAAAATCTTTGTTAACTTACGCCCACACGCACTCGTAGTGAAAAGGAAATCCACTTGGAAGGATTCGGAAAACATGAAAAAAAGGGATCTGAGTTGTCAACCCTACTTGCCAAAAAAAATCTCCCTTAATTTGATTGGAGGTAATTCTTCTTATTGTTTGTTGATTAGTATACATAAAATGCTATAGGATCGTAAAAAGAAGAGTTTTTTATTAATTTTTAAAATTTTCTGGACCAAAATCTTCCACTGCAAACTTTGTTTTGAACTTTAAAAACCTACAGACTCATCTCATTTTGAACAAGAAACCTAGGCAACCCAACTTGAGCATAGTCCATTTCAGCCATTGATCTTGAAAATTCAAGTTGTGCCATGGTTAATTCAACTTGAGTTCTTCTTAATTCATCCATATCTTCTTCTAGGCTTGATCTTTGGACATGTGGAGATTGAAGAGTGTTATGACTTGTGTCCCATGAGGTATTCGAGAGATGGTCCCATCCAAAATAATGATTGTTCATATATGGAGTACCTCCATATTGAACATAATCAATCAACGATAAGGGTTGCCACACTTGACTCCTCACTTGATTTGTTACTCTTCGACGATGCTCATTGGTCATTGTTTTAATCTTAGTTGTTGAGTTAGAAGTGCTATTTGTCAATTCCATGAAATGATCCATTCTGATTGAATCCTGTAAAACAAAAATAAAAATTTCAAAGCAAAGAAAACAAAGATAAAAAGATATGCAAAAAAAAAAAAAAAACAAGAAAAACAAAAGAAATATCCAAAGTAAAGAAGAACTACTTGGTATCAATATTAGTAAAAGCACCAATCCCCAACAACGGTGCCAAAAACTTGATTGGCTCAAAATGTGCTATATAAAATGTGTGTGCCTATATGCGCAAGTGCACACGTCACCTCAATTAATATAATGAAAGTATGAGTATCGTCCCACAAGGATTAGGTTACTAATTACCAAAATTAAGATAGTCCTAGCTTTATTTGGATAAATACAAAGGTGAAGCTGAAATGGAAAACAAACTAAACTACTGAAATCCTAAACTAAAGTATCTAACAAACAAAGTGAAAATGTAATTACAAGAAAGCCTAGGGTCTCGATTTCATTTAATTAATTCCTATGGTGAGGCTCTACTTGTTCCCAATGATGCCTAAATCATATATTAATGACGAATTTCACCTAAGCACATGCTATTCCTTCTCAAGCAATAACATTCTACCCTTAGAAAAGGTTATTTTGTATCTCTACCTCAAACCATCATAACCAAGGATGCATTAAGCAATTGAAATCCATCAAGCCACATGTAACTAACAATTTCTCTATTCTATGGTAAAACATGAGATTCCATTCATGGTCTAACTTAATTCTCAACTTCAAATTAGGTCACAAATCATGTTAATGAAGATCAATCATCAACAAGCATGAAGACTAGAATAGAACATTTAATATATAATAAGATTCCAGGTTCAAAGATGTACAAATTAAAGCACAACACCATAGTTCGTTGTCAAACTACATCAAAAGCCCTAAAAATGAGATTAGCTCATGGAGGGGGAGAAATACAAGTATAATAAATGAGGAAAAGTAGGAAAAGATGAGGAGAAATGAACTTGATTTTCCCTATGAGAGATTTTTCCCTGGGGTGTTTCCACCCAAGGGAACCTCCCTCTTCGCCTCCACGAACTCCTCCTTCTAAAAACCATAAATTCCTTCTCTTATAAAGCCAAAACCAAGAGAGAGTGGAGATGGGCTTTGGAAAAACATGAGCCTCGACATCCACGTTGTAGTGTGGTTGATCTGCGCTGCGACGAGGAGAAATGGGGAGCTACTGGAAGAGAAGCAACCAAACCACGCTGAAGCGTGAGCATCCACACTGTGTGTGAGAGCACTCACGCTATAGCATGAGTGTTCTCACGCTAAAGTGTGAGGGCACTTTCACGCTATTTCACCATCCTTTACGCCTCCTTCACTCCTGTCGTATTCGCTAATCCCACTTTGAATCGCTTGATCTTATTGTCTACTAAAAGCCCTCAGATTATAGAATAGGACCATACTAATGAGGGAGCCATAGAAGGACATTACGCAGGAAAAAGGATCACATGTTTTTTGTGATAGCATGATGACTTTGCCAATTTTTCTTCGATGTCACTCATTTCCACTCAATGATTAGCATAATCACAAAATTGAGAGAAAAGAGCATTAGGACACTTATTTATCTCATAAAACTATTAAAACCTAAGAAAAACATAGGGATAAAATGAGTATTTAAGATACTCATCAGTTCTCATGGAAGTTAATTTATCCTCTATTGATGTATATAATTTTGAGTGTTCTATTATATACTCATCGCCTCACAATGTATATATAATTATACATGTCTTATGTTAGTAATGAACAATAAACCCACTAACACCAATTTGATTCTCAAGATAAATATGTTTGTCTTCTTTCCAATAGCATCAATCGTCATAGTTATAGGGGATCTCAACTGGTTTTGGTATGATTGTTTATTTGTCCCAGACTTAGAAAGAATTTAGTTTCAGTTTCTAAATTATGTAATGACATTTATTCAATTTCTTTTAATAAAACTTATATTTCTATTATGAAAGAACATGAAGTAGTTACATGTGGCACATTGATGAATAATCTATATCATATTGATTATGTTGTGATTCAAGTTAATAATGTGAAAAAATCATTGAAAAAAAAATAGCCTAGCATCAATCGAACTCAGTTATGGCACTTAAGGCTTGATCACATAAATTTGAAAAGAATACAAAGACTAGTGAGTTATGGGCGACATTGGAGCAACTACCACTATGTTAGAATTGTATTCAAGGTAAAATGACCAAGAGATCCTTTATTGCCAAAGGAGTTAGAGTTGAGGAATGTTTGGATTTGATACACTTATATGTGTGTGGGCCAATTAGTATTCATAAGAGGTGGCTATGGAGTATTTCATCATTTTTACTAATGACTACCAAGATATGGATATGTGTACCTAAATGAAATATGAGGCATTGGATAAATTCAAAGAGTTTAATGCTGACTCAGAGAAACAATTAGGGAGAAACATTAAATCACTTCATTATGATCGAGATGGTGAGTACATGTCTATTGAGTTTGTTTCTTTACTCAATGAGCATGATATTTTATCTTAGCTTAGTGCTATAGGAACTCCACAACAAAATGAAGTGACGAAAAGAATAAATCGAACTCTATTAGACATGGTAAGGTCAGTGATGAGTTTTTCCACATTACCTTTATCCTTTTGGGGATATGCCCTAGAGACAACAACTTACATCTGAATATAGTGCCATCCAACTTACATTTACAGGACTATTTTCTTATCACAATCAACTATGGCCCGATGTTTGGATAACCAATCCATTGCCAATATCAAATCAAACTCATGAAAAGGCAAAGCAATTAGATCAACCGAGAATTCCCTATCATGGACCATTAGGGATAATTCTATACACACTGTTAACTCCCAACAATCATCCCAGATGACCTGCAATGCCATGTCATGTCAACAGCCCCACCAGATGCACCCGATCACTATTTGTTCCATGTGACAGGCATGGGAATGCGAGCCCGATGAATTAAAGCATACAAGTCAATATCAAAGAGAGTGAGTACCAAAGAATAAGCCCCGGGTATGTCCGAATCTTCACGAGCCTCATAAAGATAAGCTCGAGTCATCGTAGTAGCGTGGGACACCACCGCCCCTGGGCACTACCTCTTCCTTGTGAACCATTTCGCCCTCTCGCTCTCTACTCGGAAGTTTGTGGAGGTACATTTGACCCTCCTCTACTACTTTCGGTGATTTCTTAACTTCGGATCTTTCACGATGTTGGCTATCACATGATCAGTGCTTCCCGCACCAGAAACACCCCCCAGTTACTTGTCTACACAAACCATAATGATTTCTATAGCAATGGGGCATGTAGGTCTTTCCTCTTGTCCGGTTGAGGTGCCTCGACCGGAACCTTGTGTCATGGTAGGTCCTTGTCTCCTACCCCTTGTAGCTTAACCTTGTACCGAATCAACTTGTTACTCTCTAAGTCTTTTTCCCGAAGAGGAGCCCCCTCTTGAGAATTTTTGCACTTTCTTTCTTTCGCGACTCTTCATTTTAGACTTCTTAATTTTTATAGCCGCTTGTACTAGTTGATAAAAATTGACAACTTGTAGCGAAGTAACAGCCGTGAGGTACCTTTTTATGGACTCATGTAAGCCTTCCTCAAACTGCCTTACATCTCGAATTTTTCAAGAACAGATTCGTGCATATTTACTAAGATCATTAATTCTTTCATATTCACCACCGTCAATTTCCCTTTATCTTAGAGTCAAGAATTGCTTCCATTTTTTTTGACTCCTCGTAATCACTGACATACTATATTAAACTCGCAGGACGGCAGTCCCATGTAACTAGATCTGGAAGCAATGGATTTCTCAAAACCAGCTTCCACCAATCATAAGCTGCACCTTGTAGTAATGAAACTGCACATGTGACCTTTTGGTCCACAAGACATCTTACTTCATCTAGAGCCCTTTCCAGCTTTTCAAGCCAAAACTCGGCCTTACCGGACTCTTCCATACTTGTACCATGAAATTCTTCCACTCCATGCTTTCTTACTGAATCACTTAGAGCTCGAGGGGCCATGAGTCGATCTAAGACCCTTGCCATATCCTGAGAGATTTTTTCCAATGCTTTAGTTGAAGCATATTCGTTTGTCGTTGAATCAGACGGACCAGAAGTAGATTGATCCAAAGGATTTACGCTTTTAGCTGTTTCATCAACAGCTTCCTAAGGTGGATCCATTCTAGACAATACACAAAACAAGGACATCCGCATTAGGCCAACATATTACTATGTAGGTACATCCTTAATCTAAGACTCTTCCGTGAACGCCAAACTTAGCTCGATACTGCTGTCACATCCTCATCCCTCGCCATGTTAAGGGGTCGCAGGATCAGGATCACAGGACTCTTTACTCGAAGTTTTCGTATTACTGGGTGGGCCCCAAGTCTTATAACTGTAACAAATTATCATATACCAAGATACAAAATAAAACTACCACCGTAGTGGTGTTTACAGAGTCATATACATATAGTTCTGAGTCCCATTTACATATACATATACAAAAAATTGTACAATTACATTTACATAATCAGAGCGCAAAGCCTACAGGTGATGGACCCCTATATGTGTTTCGACTCTTAGTAGTATGCGAAGATCATGACGGTCCTCCTTGTACCTACACGGATTAAAACCCATGCTAAGACTAACACTTAGTGGGAAACATATAACTTATACGTATACACATGCACTAATACTCATGTATAGTAAGCATATAACAGTAACAGATAAACAGTAGCAGATATCAGAATTTTCATGAATTCATATAACAAACTTATACACCTACTTGTACTTATAGCAAGACTTATTAATTTGCTTGTATCTCCCTGGGTAGGAGTTATAGAGTTTATACTTATCCTTTTAGCAGACTTATACTTGTACTGAGATACCCGTAGGTCTTATAGAACTTATACTTATACGGAGGTACCCGTAGGTACTATAGAGCTTATATTGATACAGAGGTACTCGTAGGTACTACGAAGTTTATACTTGTACGTAGGTACTGTGATACATTCGTAACATAACGATTTACATTACTTTCCTCTCTTATTCGCTATTCAAACCTTATCATATAACTGTCTGGGCTATCTGCACTAATAATAAGGAATGAGTAGGGACATCACAATAAGTACCAAGGTACGGCATAGTACCAGGTGCCGGGGCACAGCAGAGTGCCAAGACCGACAAAGAATGTCGCCACACTAATCGTGAGTACCGAAGTACTAAAATGTGCCGGGTTAACGCCGAGTGTCGCAAGACTAAATAGAGAGTACCGAAGTACTATACGTGCCTACCCATGTAACAGAGGTGCCATGTCATTTAATAACTGGTCTTAGGAAGTCCTACAATTATATGTGTTCAGGAGCTTACTATATTATCATAGGGCATTAAGTTTGCAAAGAACAAACTCGCCGAGGCAACGAGGTACGGTACGTTTTTCACTTAGTTTCATTCTTATTTGAACCCCAACTAGTCATTTATTAGGGTTTCTATACTATCGGAGTACGAATTTGGGGCTTATCAATGCACGAATACAAAAATCAGGGTTTCCGGAAGCATTGGTAGCGATACCACTTTAGTCAGTATCGGTACCAACCCTGTTCTGTGAATGGGTATTAGTACTACTTTGTCCTAGTATTGGTACCATTTTGGTTCTGTCTATGGGTACTGGTACCCTTTTCGGTACTAGTACCAACACGTAGGAATTGCCTAGAAATGGCAGATTTCATGCCCTTTTTCCATAAATTCCACCAAAATGAAAAGGGTACTTGTATACTCTCTAGAAAACATCTCCAAAATGGTTCATAACCCAAAAAAAACCAAACATATAGATTAATTAGGGTTTTTTCCAAACCTAAACTCAAATTCTTATAAGTTATGTCATGCCTTGAACCCCCGCCTAGGCGGACGAAGGGGGCGCGAGACTGTACTGGGACTCTTTACTTTCTTTTTCAGACATTGGTGGGCCCAAGTCTTATAATTGACTCAAAATATCACATAAAAAGATACAAAATAAAAATACCACCTTAGTGGTGTTTACAGTGTCAATACATACAGTCCCGAGTCCCATTTACATATACATATACAAAAACTGTACATTTACATTTACATAATCAGAGTGCGGAACCTATAAGTGATAGACCCCTACAAGTGTGCTAGCCCAACAGTATGCGGAAGATTGCGGACGTCCTCCTATGTACCTACATGGATTAAAACCCGTGTTAAGATTTACGTTTAGTAGGAAACATATGACTTATACATATACACATGCATCAATACTCTTTTACAGTAATCTTATAGCAATAATAGATTTTCAGTAGCATATATCATAATTTATCATGAATTCACATAACAAACTTATACACCTACTTATACTTATAGCAGACTTATACTTGTTCAGATCTCCCGTAGGAGTTACGGAGCTTATACTTGTTCATAGGTACCCCTAGGTACTACATAACTTATACTTGTACAGAGGTACCCGTAGGTACATTTAGAACAGAACGATGTACTTTACTTTACTCTTATTCGTTATTCGGACTCTTATCATATAACTATTTGACTACCTAGACTAGTAATAACAAATGAGTAGGACACATCACAATAAGTACCCGAAGGTACGATACGGTATTAAGGTGTCATAGCACAAAGGAGTGCCGAAGCACTGATCGAGAGTACCGAAGTACTATACATGCCTTCCCACGTAATAGAAGTGTTGTAGCACTAGCAGGAGTGCCGAAGCACTGATCAGAGACGTGCCTACCCACGTAACAGAAGTGCCATAGCACTAGCAAAAGTGTCGAGGCACTAATCGTAGACGTTGTCCGCTTCCACATACCGTATAAGTCGTAGCACTAGCAGAGGCCAAGACCTATCGTAGACATGCCTGCCCACACAAATGTGGCTCTATATCATCTCAATATCTGGTCTTAGGTAGTCCTAAAATGATATGTGTTCAGGAACCTACTATCTTATCATAAGGGCATTACGTTTGCCAACATCGAACTCGCCGAGGCAGCGAGGTACAGTCTAATTTCTCTATTTCCTTTACCTTACAAAGATGTATGGACCCTTGCATACACTTATAGGGTCCTCATTAGTCCAATAGACGAGTCCTCGGAGCAACGGAATAACAAAACAAAACCAAAACACAACAATTTTCCATGCTATGAACAGTGGCTACGCTGCGGCGAAGCCCTTCACTACGGCGTAGCGGAGGCGAACCCAAGGATGAAAAAATCCTCTTCTCAGCCACGCCGCTATGTGGACATGCCACGTCATGGCATGGACCTTCGCTACGACGAGGGTTCCCTACGCCGCAGCAGACCCCGATATCGTCGGGACATTTTTTTATCATCTTATCCATTTTTCTAAAACCCAACCAAAAGCCAAATACTCCAAAAGCATCACCAAAAAAAACTCCCAAATGTATTCTAACCCAACCAAAACCAAACATAGAGATTAATTAGGGTTTTTTTCCAAACCCAAACTTAAGTACTTGTAAGTTAGGTTAACTTGTTAACAACCAAACATGTATCCCTACATCTTAGACCAAGAATTCATGCTTGAAGTCCAACAATCCATACTCAAGGGAGGATTCCTTACTCATCTTATACAAAATAGGGTATTACCAACCCAACTTTCAAATAATATAGGGTTAGGATGGATTCCTAACTAAACCCTAGAAATGGAACAAACTAAAATCCATACAAAACCCAAAGCAAATTCAAACAAAACCATAACAAATCCAAATAAGTATCCAAACCTTTCTTGGCTTCCTCTTCTTCTTCTCTTCTTCCTCTTCTTCTTCTCCCTTTATGTATGAACCTCCAAAATGCCCAAAATGAGAGACCAATTTGGTCTGATCCTCATTTTGGAGTAAAGGTCATGTTTGGCCACAAAAATGCATTCTTTTGACTTAAGTTTCATTTTATTGCACTTTGGTCCTTCAACTCTTTCCTATTTGCTCCACAATTTATCTTATGACTTTTGTGTCCCAATTTGACAATTTACAAATTTACCCTAAATATGCTGAAAACGACTAGGGTATAATTTGGGGTGTTACAAGTTAGGCTAACTTCCTAACACCCAAACATGTATCCCTACATCATAAACAAGAATTCATACTCCAAGGGAGGATTCCATACTCCCAACAAGTACTCACACTCTTTAACACCTCAAACCTCCTACCTCAAGGAACTAGATCAAGAACCCAAGAATCCATGGAAACAATAGCAATCCATACCCAAACCATACTAATGATTCCATACAAAACTTCTAACAAGTTCCCATACTTGAAATCCTTTACCTTTCTTCTTTCTTATTCTTCTTCTTCTTCTCTTCTTCTTCACGCTTTGTCTCTCTTTTTCTTAGACCAAAAATGAGATATTTTTGGTCTCATCCTCTTTTTATATTTAATTTTTCCTTTTATTGCACTTTGGTCCTCCATCTTTCCTCTATTTGCAAATCAAGTTATGCATATTTCACTTTAACCTATAATCTTCTATCTTATGACGCTTTTATATTCCATTTTGGAAAAATTACAAATTTTACCTGTATCTTGTAAAATTTCGTTTCAAATTTCACTTAGCAAAATAATAATTTGCGAAATATTCTAAATGTACTTATAACATATCCTAATTATATTTAAAACGACTAGGGTATATTTTGGGGTGTTACACCCCAAGTTACCAAGATAATGTTGTACATGTTGACCCACAACCACTGATACCTGATATTGATACACCAAATATGCCTCGCCGTAGTAGGAGGGTCATTAGACCACTTGTTAAGCTTATGTTGATGGGAAAATAATCTTTGACATTCTCGGAGTCACATGAGGATGATCCCACAGGTTACTATGAAGAAATAAATGATTAGGATTCCAATTTTTGGAAAGAGAATATGAAATAAGGATTAGAATCCATGTATTCTAATAATGTTTGGACTCTTGTGGATTTACCCCAAGGGGTTAAACCCATTGGTTGTAAATGGGTGCAAAAGAGAAAGAGAGAAGTATATGGAAAGGTTGAGACATATAAAGTCAAACTGGTGGCAAAAGGTTATAGTAAAAAATCAGGTTTTGATTATGAAGAAACTTTTTCGCTAATGGCCATGGTCAAGTCCATCATAATACTTCTATCCATTGCAACATATTATGATTATGAAATATGGAAAATGGATGTCAAGACAACCTTCCTTAAATATCCCGGAGCGAACATCTATATGAGATACAACCAGAGATTGTTCATAACTCAGCAAAAGAACACATGGTATGCAGTAAGTTGCATAAGTCCATATATAATTCAAGCAAGCATCGAGATCATGGAACAAACGTTTTGATTAGGTAATCAAATCTTTTAGTTTTGATTAAAATGAAGAGGGACCTTGTGTATGTAGAAAGATGCAGGATGATATAGTGGTTTTCTTGATTTTATATGTGGACGACATTTTGTTGATTGGAAACGAATTTGAGATGTTGTCAAAGGTAAAGATCCAATTAGCTACTCAGTTCCAAATGAATGATTTGGGAGAGGCACAATATGTTTTAGGTATAAAGATAATACAAGATGTAAAGAATAAGATTATTGAACTTTCTCAAGAAAAATTATATAGATACTATATTATCTAAGTACAACATGCAAGATTTCAAAAAATGGTTTACATCTTTTAGATATGGAATCAATCTTTCTCAAGACCATTGTCCTAAGACAACTAAAGAGAAAGAATACATGAAGACGATGAAAATTATATAGATAATATATTATCTAAGTACAACATGCAAGATTTCAAAAAATGATTTACATCTTTTAGATATGGAATCAATCTTTCTCAAGACCATTGTCCTAAGACAACTAAAGAGAAAGAATACATGAAGACAATGCCATATGCTTCAGTAGCTGGCAGTCTTATGTATGTGATGTTATGTATTAGACCAGATATATGTTATTAAGTTGGAATAAAGGAGAGGTATCACGACCTAGGTAGGGAACATTGGACCACTATGAAGCATATACTTAAGTACCTAAGGAGAACGAGGGATTATATGCTAGTTTATCATGGCGATGAGTTGGCCCCTATAGGATATATTGATTATGACTTTCAGTCACATGCGGATTTGAGGAAATCCACCTGTAGATGTGTTTTTACATTAGGTGGAGCAGTTATTAGTGTGAGGAGTATCCAACAATCATGTATTGTTGATTCAACTATGGAAGCAGAATATTGATAGGTGTGAATCTTGTTAGCATTTTAGTATGACTTTCATGTGTTTTATGCAACATATATGCTAGATTCTCACCAATATCATATAAGAAAGCTCTAATCCCCCATTTGCTTATGTTTTGTAGGATTATAAGGAAAATCAAGCAAAGTGATTGAAGAAATAAAGTGAAGAGAAAGTTGTTGAGTTGTAGCAGGTTGCTCGTCGTAGCTAAGGGATACGCTCGCCTCGATGAAGCAGTTCGCCATTGCGAAGGAAAGGCTTCGCCACAGCAAAACCCAAGCAAGAACAAGATGAAAATCTTATATTCGCCATGGTGAAGGGAGCATTGATCAAAAGGCAACCCTCAAGTTCGCCAAGGCGAAGAATGACGGGCTGGACTAGCAAACGTCAATTTTTAAGCCCATCATTGGCCCATTTTCCATTGCTTATAAATAGATATTTTGTAGATATTTCTATGGTTCGATTTTTGAGGGAGAACACCCTCCTTAGGGTTTCTCCTCTTCAATCACTCTTGTGGTTTGTGATTTTTTTCGTTTTTACTTTGGATTTGGTGTAATATTGAAGAATCCATCAACAAGAGGACCTCCTACAACCTTAGAGTTGAGTTTGGAGCATTTCTCATCTCATATTTGTTTTGTATCGCTAACTCTCACTCTCTTCTCATCTCTTTCATTATTATGGATGTAATAGACATGATTTTGATAGTCTAGGGTTGTAAATGAGTAGCTAAACTTTTCTCTATGATTGATTGCTTAAATTGATGTTTGATTTATATATCTTTTAGAATGGTTTTGTGAATTCATGCTTGTGTGGATGTTAATTGGTGTAGTTCTTAGGATTATTATGGTTTTAACTAATAAATCCATAATGAGAGCTCGGGCCTCGATCCCTCATACTAAGGCATCCTTGCTGACGCTTGATTACACCCTAAAATTTGGTCCCAAGTCTCTTGAGGTATGAATTAGTTAATTGAAATACTGATTAACCTAACCAAAGAAGTTTAGGGAATTGGGAATGCCTAGTACTTGATGGATTTCATTAGGAGTAGCATAATCTCAGCATTATGTGAGGATCGTATGGACCAAGAAGTGATCGATCCGAGCGTAGTCCAAGTAGTCCTATTGTATGGATCGAGAGGTGACCAATAGGATTCCCAAGGAAAGCACTGCCTTATAAAAGTACCATACTTAATGACCTAGATGGACCGAAAGGAGAATAAGGAGTTGGTGTGAGAAATTGAGGGGAGACTGATGAGTCAAAAACTCATTCATTTTTAATCCATTTTTCTTATATGTTTTTCAATATAATTACTTGTTTTTATTCATGAATATGGAAATTTTACCAAAATTTTATTTTGTAGACTTTCACAGAAGAAATGACAATTTCAACAAGTATACATAAGCTATATCTGGTCAAGTAGCTGGGTTGTAATAGACTCTTGAGGTCGCGACAAGTAATTCAAGCATTGGGTACTCGGGTCACGACAGAACCTGTGTCGCGACCAGAAGTGGTAGTACACCCAACAAAAGCTGTTGCGACAAGAGAAAATTTGCTGAGACCAAGATAAAAGGAGCTTCAAGGGAAGATCATGTCACGACACCGTTTGAGGTCGCGACACGGAAAGAATACATTGTTGGTCGCAACAGATAATTGATGTCGCGACCAAGAAAGACTCTTGAATGGACTTGCAAGGTCTCTACCAGGAAATTTGATGTTGTGACAAAAATGTAAGCTGAGGACACCAATCGAGGTAGCGACCAGGATTTCATGTCACGACATAAAAATGAGCTGAACGGTTAAAACGTGTTGTGACTAAGTTTGAGAAATTGCGATAAGAACAAAGTAAGAAGGATTACTACTCAGTCGCGACACACTTTCTAGGTCGCGACCAGAAAAAGAAGCTGAATTGATGGGAAACTGTTGTGAGTAAAAAATGACGTAGCGACAAGATTGGAAGAAAGAACGATCGTGACATGCTTTTGAGGTCACGATAGGAATGGAATTGAGAAAAGAAACTACCTTATCGTGAATCCACCTACGTCACACAAGAAACAAACAAATCAGTAATTGGAGTCGCAACTTGCATGAGGGCAGAAAACTAGACATGATGTCGCAACATGAAAGGGAAGATGTGACCAGGGATCAAAATGGCTGACAATAGAAATGATGTTGCGACACAAAAATGAGGTCGCGACATAGAATCCAGTAAAAGGAAAGACAGTCAGGTCACAATAAGAAAGTGTGGTCGAAACACAAACACTTGGAGACCAGAGAAAGTTGTCGCGACGGGGACCAAATTGGCTTACAACAAAAATGGTGTTGCGACAAAGAAACTTTCTCGTGACACATACTTCAGCTAAGGAAGAAACGATCAGGTCACGACATGAAATTGTGGTCGCGACATCAACTGCTAGAAACAAGAGAAAGTTGTTGCAACTAGAGTCATCACTGTTGGAAACTAACATGGTCACGACACAATAATCCAAGTCGCAACTGCAAATTGATGATTCTCAGAAAAATTGCTAAGTAAATGAAAACAACATGAATTTCTAAGTTGCGACACACATGAATAGACAAAAGAGTTAATGATGTCGCGACAAGGAATTCATGTCACGATCACTAATCAAAGCAATCGCTGTAAACCGCCGCGCAAATTTCCGTAAAACATCAGGTTACGACTCAACAATTGCAAGAACAATTTGAAAAGAAGGTTGGGACCAGTTTCCTAAGGTCACAACAGACTTGACAGATCCGGAGCATAAATGATGTCGCGACAAGCTTCTTAGGTTGCGACCTAAAACAGTGAGTTGGGCCATTGATTTTAGGGAAAATCCACTTGGAGCCTTGGAGTCAGGCCCAATTTCAAAAGGTTATAAATAGGCTTATGCGCAAAAAGAGAGGCAGCTTCCGTTTTTTGAAACCCATTGTTTGGGAGGACGAGAATACCACCAGGTATTTTTAGAATAGATTTTTCTTTCTCGCTTTTTCTTTTTCTTTTCTTTCAATTCTGATCCTCAACCAACGACCGTTATAATGTTGAAGCTAGAAGTAACGCTTTCAATTTCTTTACAATTTACGCCTGAAGAATGAAATCTAGACACTGGAATTCGCTTTCCGCCATTGCAACTTCAAAGGTGTAATTGATCAAATGGCTCCACGTCATTGTAATGCAATTTTGAGAAGCGTAACTTCCACTAGTTTGAATTTATTGTTAGTTACAGTCTTTTCTGCGTAAATTAGAAGGAAGTACCTAGAATTTGGGGGATTTAATTGATTGATGTGTTCTTAATTTGATTGTTCCCAATAGTAGTTTTGAATACCCTTCCACAGATTGTATCCTGCTCTGAATTCCACGAGGCCCTCTGAGTGACACAGAGATAGAGATTCCTAAGAGCTTAGAACATTCAATTTGTGGGTATGGGTTTTGAGAGTTCACTTCGATAAATTTCCATTTCACTCATAGTTGAAGTTGAAGGGGATTATTTATCATTTTAAATAATCATATATTTCACCTTAATTTGGTGGAAAGATCTCGACCTGCAGTAGCGAGATCTAATCAAGGAAAGGGAAAATCTATCAGATTTAAAGGAGGAGTCACCAATCAATTTGTAGAGGTTTTGCACTTATCCAGACGTGGGGTGCAAGAAATCTGCAATCTTAAGAAATGGGTATGAAGTATTGAAAAAGAAAAATACCTAGATCTTATAAAGAATTATCATAATACAAGTAACTGATTAAATCCATGTCTTCGAGAGAAGCAGGGATCTTTAATTTGTGAATTAAGGGAGAAATCCAAACTGCATTATCAGGCATCTTTGACAAATCTAGATCCAAATTCAAGATAGAGTCTTACTGGATACAATGTAAATTGACTGTTTACGTATTTCTTATTAGTGTCTGGCCTTATAGAAAACTTATTCAACCCAAATGCTTTATTCTAGTTTACATAATTTTATTCGCTTATTTTTAATTTCCTTTTGGTCATAGATGCATTCTTTAGGACAATTATCTTTAAATTTAGTTGATAAACTAGATTATGAGATCCAAACAGCAATGGACCCTAAGCAATCGAGGCAGTTGATTTTAATAATTTTATCAATCTCTATGAGAATGATATCCTGACTACATCCAGCCTTTACTACTTGTATGACCTGCGCACTTGCAATGTCATAGAAACCCATTTATAATTCCAGAACATAAAATCAGGTTTATTCATTTTTAAGAAACTACAGTCCAATTTGACATAGCTATAGGAAAATTGTAAGGCTCATGTGTATAGGTGTTAAATTTAGAGGTTTAGTCTATATTTCGCCGCATAAACAAGTTTTATGGGGCCGTTGCCGGGGATTGAAAGGATTTGAATAAATCAATATTCTGACAAAAGAGATAAATGCTAAATTGGACATTTTTCTTTATTTTCTAAAAGAAATGCACAAAAACAGTTTTGACAACAAAGTACGATAAGCTATTGATCTTTTAGAGAGTTTAAAGGATATATGATTTTTGATACCACTATTACCAATTAATCTCAATATGTCTCCATTTCAGGAGGTTAATTAATGCACAGGAAGCCAAAATCAGATCTGTTTCCTGTAGATACTGAATTGGAAAGAACACTGAGGAGCTTAAGGAAAGTCAGCAGAGCAGAAAAAGCAACCATGGCAGATGAAAGAATTGATCGTATTGAACAAGAACAACAAAGCAGTAAAGGCTCTCTAATGCAAGATACAATGGAGGATTTCGAGGCCCTCACATCCAAGTGTAATACTCACAGCTAGGACAACTCACGTAGAGGCTAACAACTTTGAGTCGAACCAGCCTTGATCACCATGGTTCGGGGCCAGAATCAATTTATCGTCATCCCATTGAAGATCCTAATGAGCACCTTGAATATTCCTCAGATGGCAAACACAGCGGTTTCAATCTGGGTGAGACTAGAGGTATTAAAGCCACACCTCTTCCCCTTTTCCTTTAAGAGACATTGTGGCTACATGGTATGAATCATTACCATATGGCCTGGGCTTTATACATGGGAAGAGCTGGTGGAAGCTTACCTAGGCATATTTTTCCTCCATCCCTCACATCTGAAAGAAGAAGAGAAATCATAGTGTTCCAACAAGGGGAGGATGAAATCTTGTATACTGCATGGGAAAGGTACAAAAGGCTACTGAAGAGATGTCCTATGCATGGCATAGATCTAAAGACACAAATGGATATTGTTTACCACTCTTTGAATGATACGCCTAAGGGTATCTGACAGGCTAAAAACGCGGTGTGTAAAATGTACGCCTTACGTGCTAGCGCACGCGCCGCCTAAGTAATATAGTGTACCAACTGCATTTTATTATTCGATCCACAGTGGGACAGTGTTGACTACAAAGGTTTTGCTTCTTAGATAATATCTGAATAAACTTATTTTAAAGAAGGAATTGAGTATGTTAATTTCGACTAAGCTATTGATTCTAATGAATTACTGGTATCGAGACTAGGTTATAAGCTCTCGTCACTTCTTTCTCAATGGATTATTTCTAAAGGTGTTATTATTCAATGTATTTATATATTGTTGATGGCAAGGTGATCTTTTAATTATTTAGATATCCTCTCTCGAGGTATATCCGCCTATTCCGTGAATAGAGCTGAGTATATCTCTATCCCAACTCAAGATTACCGAAATGCTTGAGTGTTCTAACCTCGCGCCACATTCGGGACTGAATATCTCTAGTTTCTCGACCAACTAAGGCCGTCACTCGTGATCCCTAGATATCCTCATCTCTCGAATCTCGGATTTTTGCAGATAGTTATGCTAATGTTGGCCGACATCATCATATAATTTAATTATAGATATAAAGCGTATAACAATTTTATAAACCAATGAATAAATATAAAAGACGAACTTTAATCCATAGTCATGTGACGGTTCAACACACCCTAGATATAGATCTAGAACATACTGAATAGAAATATGAAAATGTTTAATCTCAAAAACATCATTCTAGTATCCAAAATCGGAAACACATGTATCAAGGGCACTTCTTCAAGCTCTGCGGTCACCGCCGCCTGAATTCGTGCTCGCCCCGCACGCCACCCAATACCCCAAAATCTTCGCCCATTTTCTTTTAATGCCGAAAGCATAACTCGCACTGACGTCGCGACGTTGAGACGTCGCGACGTTGCCGCTTGTTGACTTGCATAGTGATTGACCCAACGTCGCGACGCTGGGATCGCCACGACGCGGGAACGCCGCGGACGCTACGCCGCGATCGCCCGCACTTCTTCATGCATAGCCTCCTTATGCTCTAAAATTGCTTCATCAGCTGCCTTTTTGCTCCAATGCACCTGCATCCACACCAAACACCAATCTCGTGAGTCTGCCACAAAAACTGCGAAATTACTATAAAATAAGCGTGAAAATGAAAGACCGACGCTGGTATAATATGAGTGTTTTAGGCACTCATCACACCCCCAAACTTAGTTTCTTGCTTGTCCTCAAGCAAGAATGGACTCCAAACAGGACACACACCCGACATACTGAAACTAACACTAAGACAGTGTTGCACATGCTGAGAAATAAAGGACACCTGGACCGACTACACCGCCATTGCTTTTGGGTCTTCCAAGTTCACAAGATGCATGTATGTTTGACTTTTTAAAACTCTGAAATAGTAAAAGTGACTAGTGCTCAAATTCCATGGTATTCAATAACCTTTCCCAAGGACCCTATGTGCATCGAATGAATGACCTCTAGTGTATACCTAGGTTCCGACACCCCCAAACTTGAGCTCGACTCACCTATTTGGAAGAAGCTAACGAAGAAAGGACAAGAACGCACCCTTTTTATTCATACTAACATACCTAAAAATTTCCTAAGTACCTAAACAAAAATTGAAGAATACCTAGTTCCAAGAAGTTTTAGATGAGGTTCCCAGAAGGGGATCCATCGTGACTCCCCACCGGGTTAAGGGCACCTGTGCATTAAATTCCTTCAAACTTCACCGACCACTCAACCAAACCCAAAGGCCCTAGTCAAGGTGAATGATCCATCTTCTGTCCCATGTAGCGGGCAATGAATTCAATGACTCCCGGCCAGTTGGCTCAGGGCATTAGGCTTTGAAAAGCCCCTCAAACTGTGCCTGGGATTCCGATTGGATGATCCCGCTTATTCTTATGCATTTACCTATTTTTGACATTTTCTTTTCTTTTGCTTTTTATCTTTCTTTTTCTATTATTTTTGTATTTTTTTTTTATTTTTTTTTTCTTTTTGTTGGGGCTCGATGGCAATCCTCTTTTGACTGGGTGTCCCATCACTTAGATGGTTAGAATCTCCCAAGGTTTGTTAAACTTTAGTAGCCAGGTCTCGTGACCTATGCATACCCCGTGTCATTAAGTGTGAGTGTGATAGGGTTCTTGAGAAATGGTTTCTTGAATACCAGGAATTGGTTCACTAAGCCTCCCCACCTATTCAACCTAATTACCGAGTATCAAACATTGTATGTATCCAATCTTCCATGTCAATAGTGAATTCAGTCCAAAAGTGATCCTCGACTTTCAACATGGCACACATACACAACTACCTTCACATGCAACTACTACATATAAGAATGAAACAAAAAACAGAAATACTAAAAACAGAGACTAGACTAGCTAGAAACACAACTAATATGCCGAATGAAACAAAATACTACACAAATACTAAAAACCAAAACATAACTAAACAGAACCCGATCACCACTCCACTCCTTCAAACAAAATACCCAAAGGTCCCCACCGCAATAAACAAACAGCAAGAGGGTGAAGGGAACTCCTCGGTGATCACGCGGTGGTGGTGGGCTGGTGAAAGGCAAGCACCGTGAGATCTCGAGCTCGCAAGGCTCGCTGCCAAGAATAGTGGCCTGGTCGCCGCACGCGACGCATATCGCGACGAGGGGCTCTATATTCGGGCAGGATGCAGGGACTCTTCCGGTTCCGCCTCAAAATGCATCGGGCCGTTGAGAGAGTAACGGCCCTCGTGGATCGGTGAGGGGATCGAGGAGCCGCCGTTGAGGTCAGCCGTGATGGCGGTAAGGGTGGGCGGGACGAGGATCGTCACTGTCTTCAGTGGATCGCCTGTGTGAATCCATACCGAGCCCGATAGTCGTGGCACTCAGTCTCTCGCCTTAGGGCTCATGACCGAATCATAGACCTCAGTCGCGGACACCTCTGTGTCCTCTGGATGATATGGCCTTTATGGGGGTGGAGCCAGTTCTCATTGTAGTCGAATGAGGCACCCCATTCGTTTCGCATTGCCAAAGATAAGGAAGGGGTGCCCCAAATTCATTTTGCGTTCCTGCTATGGAGGATGGCATTCTCATAACCCGCCCAACATCAAAAGGGATATCCCGTATGATGGCGAGCTGAGCAGGCACTTGGTCGGCCACTTCACATGTTCGTCGCTCTAATAAGACGCCGACGTGATGAAGTGATGCCGTGACCTAGTACGGCGTCAAATGCTCGCCTTGAAGCGGACCGCATGTAATCGCGACTATTGACTTTCCACTCACCCCGCCATTGGTCAATACTCGATAACATCGTGGTAGTCGGTGCTCGTGGAGACGATCGAATCATCCGGCGACATGTCGGGATCAGAATAACTATTGATCGATCTCGCGACCGCTTTTCCACCAATACGCTCGACCGACTTTTTCAGTCGGAGGCGAGGTTGGCGAGAACTTTCGCATAAGGCTATTATCCCTTTGCCGCGAATGGTCTTATGGAAAGTCATCGGGTGGTGAAACCCTTCTCCTGATGAACGATCGGTTTCATAGATGGTGCCGAACCGATCGCAGCACCCTCTATTCAAACCGAAAGGACATCGTAGAAGTGGGGTCGGGTCCCGCCGACCGACCGCTTGGCAGGCGCTCTACCTTTTACCAGACATTAGACCCTAAAATTAATGCGGCGGTGGCACCAAATTGGTCACCCACTGATCTAGACAAAAAACAAAACCTAGTGTGCACTTAAACTACTAAGGTACGAACGACCCTAAAGGTGACTCAAACCTAAAATAGACCTACTAATACCCTTAAACTTGAACCTAAAAGACCCCTAGACCAACTGTGAATGCAATGGTAACCCTAGAAGATCACACTAAAAATGAACCGATACGCGGTGGTGGGAATGCCACGTACAAGAAACTAGTGTGAGATGAGTTGCACAGAAGGCTGGGTTTGAGGGCAATGGAGGAGCCCTCCGACCGCGTGAGAGGGAGCTCCCAAGAAGGGAACGTATACGGATGGGTGCTGTGGTTCGTGCAAAGGGTGCGAAGTAAGAGCAAAATGAACTATTCTCGCCTTAAAACAGGCAGCAACGCCGACGCTCGGGGGCAACGCCGCACCCTTTACGAGGGCTGAAGCCAACGCCACGCGACGTTCGCAACGTCACACGCGCAGAGTGGCACTAAACCACGCTGACGTTGGACATCAACGCCTGGACGCTACGTAGACTCATAAAAATTCACGCCGCGACGCGATTACCACGCCGACGCTCCGTGAGTATAATTTCCAACGTCGCGACGCTAAATCAACGCGGCGACGCTAGCTGCAGGATGGTACAAAACCAAAGTCGCGACGTTATGATCAACGCCGCGATCGCCCGTGAGAGAGCCAAATCAACGCCGCGACGTCGATCTCACGCTATGACGCTTCGTGAGGGTAAACTTGACGTCGCAACGTTTCAACGTCACGACGTTACAGAGAAGGCTTGAAATGCACAAAAATTCAACAAAGGTCTAAGATAAAAGGGAACTCCTCTCATGCAATTGGGACTCTCCGGACTTTTTCTCCGTGCATCGACATAAACAGATCCTCTCCAGTACCTGCATTCGCGAGTCCTGAAAGTAAACAACCACAAAGAACTTGATTCCGAATATAGACAACACAGCAAACCAACCTAAATTAAAGCATAAAATAACTAAAAATCGAGACACAAAAAAGTAAAATTGCATGAAAATGAACTTGGGTTGCCTCCCAAGAAGCGCTATGTTTAATGTCGTTAGCTGACGCTTCGAATCTCAATGTGCTACATGCTTGTAGCCGAATCGAGAAACGCTGCATCCCCTCTAATGCTCACACCCCATACTCAAGGTGGATGAAATATTCTTCCTCGTTCATGCCCTTTTCCCTTCTCGTCTTTTTGTGCGCCATAGGCTTATCCCCGCGCAGCTTGCCAGATCTCCCTTGCAACATCTCCGTGTAATGAGGTTCTCGAGATATCTTCCTTGGTCATTATCCTGGATGCTTCATAGTTGGAATACATGGAAAGTGGCCCTGCCTCTCGACTCTCAAATTTGAGCTCACCTTCTTGCACATTGATTTGAGCTTTTCCTGTGGCCGTGGAAGGGTCTACTGGCATGACGGGAACAGTCGCCTTCCTCCATGTCCGTAATGACGGCGTCCGAATAATTTAATCTACCAACTTTTACTAGACATTTTCGACATACCCGAGGATGCCGGTATGACTCGTCTCATAGTCAAGAAGCTGATTGTAGTCGATTTTGGTTCCCCCAACTTTAGCCTTTTAAACATCGAAAGCGGCATCAAGTTGATGCTGGCTCCCAAGTCACACAGGGCTTTTCCAGATACCCGATTCCCTATAGAAAACGGTATAGCAAAGTTACCCGGATTGCGCCAGGAAGCTTTTTTAGATGGCACTCCGTATTTCTTTAAGGCGATGGTCCCGTGTTCCTCCAACTTCTTCTTACTCGCCAAGATCTTTTCATGAATTTCACGTAACTAGGCATGTTTCAAAGGTTTCCAAAAAGGGTATATTAATATGCAGCTCTTAAGATGTCAAGAAACTTAAACCGCTTCTCCAACTTACCTTTCTTCAACCTCTCGAGGATACGGGATTGAGTAAGGACAGTTCATCCGTTTTTGTCTCGTTGTTCGGTTTCTTCCCCGCTTTATTATCCCGCTGCTCTCATAACTCGAGATTGCTCATTTTTCATCCGTCCTCTAATGCTCTCGAGTCTTCGCCTCCTTAATTTTCGCCTCTACCACTAAACTTTCCGACCGGATTTCCAACCTTTCCACTCCCAGAGTGATAGCCTTGGCAAGACTCTTCCCTTCCTCTAGGGCTTACCTCCCCAATTGCTTGGTAAAGAACCCGCTTGCCTTTCTCAATAAGTTCGCTTAATCAATTCCATTTCCAGACTTCCAAATTCCTCACCAGGCCGCTGATTGTTCAATCAAGTTGCTCACAGATATTCGCCTTGGTTTCATTCATGAAAGCAGAGTGGGAGGTTAACATCTGTGCAAGAGCTTGTTCTAAGTCCACCTTTTTCTCAGGAGGTGGTTCACTAGCCCGGCTCGATGGCATATTGTTCTGGTTATTCCTCCATCCATACCGACTATTCCGACCGGCTCGAGCCTCCGTTATTACGCCCACCCTCGCCTCGATTTCGACTCCGATAATTGTTTCCATCGTCCTTGCTACTCGTGATTGCATTCATTGAACCTCGACACATACCGGGCCTCGCTTGCGCTTTGATTTCCGACCGACATTCGTACATGTGGCCGCCTCCACGTAATTCACACAACTCCCATGGTCTCGTATGGCATTTGTCGCACTCATTGCCTACTAACTCGCTTGGTCACTTATAAACATGATTCAACTGGGATTATTGAGAACTCATTATCTCAGGCAACGGCGGCTTACCGGTGTAGTTTTCTCTAGGCTACTCCGGTTTGTATTGCTGCGCATCTTCCGCGTAATCTCAGGCTTGGTCCGTGGTTTCATTAGTGCCTCCAAATGAGGTATCAATCATCGTTTAGTAGCGCCTCACCCCATTATAGAAAGTAAGGGACTGCATCCATCCGTTAGTCCGTGATGGGCAATTCATCTTAGTAATTCGTGGAAATCTCGTCCTATGCCTCCGCTGCCTCCCCTAGTTGCCCAAAAGTATTGATCTCTTGCACAAGTTGTGCAATTTTTTAAGGTGGGAAGAACTTGGTCAGGAATTTTTGCACTAAGTCGTTCCACGATGTAATGGAATCTGGTGGCTAACTTATTAGCCAATGCTTGGCTTGATCACCTAGTGAGAGTGGAAAAGCTTCCCAACCCGAGTGCCTCTTCAAGAACTCGCTTGTATTGATCGTATCGTAGACTTCAAGGAAGTTACCGATGTATATTCGGTTCTCATTAAAATTATGAAACAATATATTTCAAGACTGTAATGTTACCGACTTCATCAAGTTGCTCACCGAATGGGTGGTCGTCTGATAGCTAGTTCGAACAACCAGAAGGGAGTGCAAACTCGCTAGCAACATATGGATCATCCGCTGTATAAACGGCCCGGGTGCTCGATTCCTTCCATGATTGCCATTTCGCCTCTCTCGGGGCCTTTCGCTTTGCTCAATACCGCATCCTCGCTTCTTCATTATCACCATGTTTGCTGGTAAATTTATGATCCGCTCAGTTCTCTGCTCTCGCGTATTCTCGTAAAAGTTCTTCGCTCAGATCAAACAAGTGCTGGGTTGATCTGGTCTCGCCGTCGCATGTACTCACCGAAACTTAACTAAATCACATTTTACACTACAATACCAAATTACTAGCACTTGTAATAACAAATAAAAAAAACAAAAATTTCAGAGTAATATCCAATTGCTTTATTCTCTATATCAATCTAAACCTGTCCCCGGCAACGACGCCAAAAACTTGACAGCTAAAAACGCGGTGTGTAAAATGTACGCCTACAGGCGCAAGTGCAAGGCCGCCTAAGTAATATAGTGTACCAACGGTACGGATATCGATCCACAGGGACAGGTGTGTTGACTACAAAGGTTTTGCTTCTTAGATAATAAACTTTATTAAAGAAGAACGAGCATGTTAATTTTACCGGTTATTGATTCTAATTAATGATCGTATCGAGACTAGGCGCGCCCCCGTCACTTTCGAATGGATTATTTTCTAAAGTGTTTATTGGTTCCACGTATTTATATATTGTTGATGACCTTAATTACGAGATATCCTCTCTGGTGGTAATATATCCCACTTTATCTGAATATAGAGTCAGCATATCTCTATCCCAACTCAAGACAGGAAATGCTTTTCGAGTGTTCTAATCCCGGCGCCAACTTCTTCGTATAGAACATTCTATTTCCCGAATCAACTCGGTTGGGTCGCTTCATCAGATCCAGATATCCTCATCTCTCGACCCCATTTCAAAGATAGTTATGCTAATGTCAAGCGACATCATATAATCTTCACCATAGATATAAAGCGTAGTTAAATAATTTATAAACCAATAAATAAACATGGCAAGACTTAACTTAATCATAGTCATGACAGTATTCAATACCCTGATATATCGCATCTAGAACACCGAGAAATACAAAAATTGTTAATTCAAAACATCATTCTGGCATCCAAAAATCGAAACAACGACATCGGCGGGCACTTTTGAAGCTCGCGTCATCGTCGCTTCCAACGTGGTTTCAATCCGTGACGCCACCCACACCCCAAAATCATCGATTTGTTTACCGCCGAAAGCATAACTGATCGACGTCGCGACGCCGAGACGTCATGACGCTGCTCTGCTGATTCTGGTATAGTGACGACCCATCGTCGTCGTTGACGCCACCGACGCGGACGCTGAACGTCATGACGCTCCGCACCTTCGCGCCAGCCCCGGCGTTCGCACCGTTTCATCGTCGCTTTTACGCCCGGCACCGCGACCACACTAAACACCAACGGCCTTGCCACAAAAACTATGAAATTAATATAAATAAACGTAAATGAAACCGACGCGTATATTATGATAAGCACTAACATCGCATTTATTGTTTCGCCGTAAATACTTAAGAGAAAAAGTGCAGAGAGGCAAGGGATTTCATATGACTTAACAATAACATGAGTTCCTCCGTTCAAGGAGCAAATACAGAACAAGAGGGAGCAATAATGAAAGCAACAAGATGATCGCTTACGGAAGCAAAACTCGATGCTATAATGCACAGTCGGATGTGCATGAGAAAAGACTCACTCACCGCAATGGCGCGGAAAGATGGATTTAAGAAGAAGGCCATAACAACCGTGGCAAGATCCTATCGTTTATGCCGCATAAATGAACAAAGAAGTAATACAAGCTCAATCCCAACTTGTCACACAATATAATCAAGACTAATGAAATCATATAACTTCTATATATGAGAGCACCATTGCACCTCAAGATATATGACCTCCAAAGAATCTGGGTATCAATCAATTATGTTCTCAAAGAAGAGTTTATGTTAAGAGAAAACAGGTTGAATATCAATGTCTTAAGAGACACAACTTTCGAGAAGTGATGCCATAGCCTCCATGGGGAGAACAAAGGTCGCTAAACCTCCATGAAACAACTGCGTTTGAAGTTGGTGCTTTAAACCAATTGACTTATTTTTGGGACAAACAATAAAGTAGTTTCAATGCAATTGAAACATGTGTCAAAATAATAACCCTTGCAGAAGAGATCTAGAATAAGCTTTCCTAAGGATACCCAGAAAACCAGAAGATCAGGTATGGAATGCTAAGGAGTGGCAGTGGAAATGAGCAAAGAGTACAGTAGAAGAAAGAAAAACTGATCAAAAGAAGAGAAGAACTGGAAGAGAGGACAAGGAGCAACACATACTGGCAGAGATCGAGGAAACAAGTAACCCTGAATAACCAGAGTAACTTGTGAGCAAAAATAGAAGGAAAGATTCAATCTTACACGATCTACAGTCGCATTCCCATTAAAGATCGCAAAGAGGGAGAACAATTTTCTTCACTTTCAGAATATTCAAGAAGAGGAAATTAATATCTCTCACAGGCAATCACCAAATAAATTGAAGTCAAATTTGTTATTATATTAAGTTATAAGAAGAAGACATGAGGAAGGAATATGAGTTTTGAACCCAATCATAGTATGCGACGAAAAGAGTCTGGGTCAAAATGAAGACCCCAGCACTTACCATCTCTCGGTCTATCAATATATCTGCAGATGGTCTTGCGGTACTCTGCGTAGCCAAAGATCAACTGATGCCCTGTCAAGTGGTACAAAGGCTGTTTAGGAACTTATCACAAAGAATCACACCAGATGGTTGATAGGTCCATGGCACAATCCGGCGAGTCCCAAGAGGGTCATCAAGGTAGGAAAATTTTCATCTCCCCACTTTTTTTTTCTTATAGTATGGAGGAGACAACCGGGCGTTCCTTGCTGTTAGGAAGACCTTCTTAGCAACCGGAGTCAGCCGACCATGCGTGGGGCGAAATGATACCCAGAGTGAGATGGAAGCAGGTGATAAATTCAACCAATAAAAGTTTGACACAACCGATATTAATGTAAATCGTATGTCGATGGCATTATCCATTCATGAACTCAAACTCTGACTGTAATTCTATATTCACTAATGAAAATGAGATAATTTCAAGATTCATCAGTGTTGATTATGAATTGCCGTATTCCATTCAAAACATATAAAGGCCTGAGTTTGAATAAAATGGAAAGTATAGAAAGTACCCATGTGAAGAAGGAGAATAAAGCAAATCGAAAAGAAACTAGGTGTGAAGTGGTTAATATTGGAAAGAATTACCGCCATCTCCGCGCATGCTTAGAACTAGAAGGGGCAGTTGCACAGGTCAGCCAACCAACAGAAATGAAGAACAATGTACCGCTAAGAATTCTCAAGAAATATAAGGAAGCAATTGCCTAGTCAATCTGTCTTATGGTATTAGTCCTTCTGACGGATGCACAAAATCTGCTGAATGATGATGGTAAAAACATCGCTGAACACTAAAGAAGTTTAACCCGTGATGGTATATGTTGTAAAGAAAGGAAGTACCGAAATGGCTAAATGCAGATTTATTTATGCAATATCATGTTCCTCAAGAGTTTGGTCACAGGAACCCAAGAAGGGTGATCTCATCGTGGATCGGAATGAAAGGAATGAACTGATTCCTATAAGAATTGTGACAGGATGGAGGTGCATACATTGCGCTAAAATTTAAATTACAAACTGTGAAATATCATTTTCCTCTGCCTTCATCGATCGGGATAAGTTGAACAAAGTTAAAGGTGGCATCCTAATTTCTTCATGACGTTCTGGATATAACCAAATTGCTACAAACTCGAGGACCGTGGAGAACCACTTCACATGCCCATGGGTACTTGCTTCTTGGTAATAGTCGCCATCTGCTATGCAATGCCCCGCCACATTCTCAAAGATGCATGATGTCTATGTTCTCATTGCAGAGGAGGTTTTGAGATATTCATGGATGACTTCATAGTTTATGGATCTAGTTTTGAACATTGAGTTCAAATTAGGACAAGATTTCATTGTGTTCCAAGACAAGAACTTAGCCCTGAATTGGGGAAAATGTCATTTAAGGCAGTAATGGTTATATTGTCCTGGACATAGAATTTCAAGTAAAGAGACCTAAAGTGGGATCAAGAAAAGGTTTCATTATAAAGACTCTCTCTCGCCACCTATAACAAACAAGAATACAGTTTCTCGGGATATTGGTTTTTATAAGATTTATTGTGAGATTTCTCCAAAATTGCAAGACCATTACGTAGGCTATTGAAAAGGATACCAAGTTTAATTCTTGATGTTCTGTCATAATCTTCATTTGAAGAGATGCACCCAGATTAGTCAAGCTTTCCATCATGGCCAAACCGCATTGGATTAGTGAATTTGAGATTATGTGTGAGGATGCTATGATTATGCAATGGGGGAGCTGCACGGGATGGGGAGTTTGACAAAAAATGTTTAGGGGCTACATACTGTTGAAACCTTCAATGAAACTTAAGAGAACTACCAACACAAAAAGAGATGTCGACTATGGTATTTGCATGTAAGTTTAGCCCATATATATTTGGGTCCCATGTCATTATCCATAGCTTCTGATCATGCAACAATTAAATATCTGATGGCGTTGTTAGCGTTTCAAAGACCACATGGGTATTGAGCCGTCGCAGTGGAATTCGATCTACATTCAAGTATAAGAAGGGTTGTGATAATGTGATAGTTGATCACTTATCAAGAATTGAAGCACCGGACAAAGAAGAGTGGAACTAATTAGCGCAAAATTTCTGGGATGAATGGGGCTATATTCTAGTTGTCATTCCAACACCCTGGAATATCGACTATTACTGTCGCACCTTCTAGCTCACAGGGAGCCATGCCACTAGAATTCGGGCCACGTTGAAAGAAAAAGTCGAGGACTAAACAATTGTATTTTATATGATTAATCCTTTAATCAAGATTCAAAGAGGCTTGATGACAGAACAGAGGTAGCGCCAAAGAAAGGTGAATACAGAATAGTTCTACATACGAGCAAGTGACATCACAGATGGAGATATTTCGTGAGAGACAAACCACCCACAAATACTCCGCAGATGCCTTACCCACCCACCATTTTCTGTAGATTGTTTTGAACGCCAAACTGCGGATCAATGCCGAGAATGGGTAACACAAGAAAGCCATGAAATGCCCCTGTAAGGTATCTTAGTGGTGCAGCTATTTGATGTGTGGGGAATAGATTTTACGGGGCCTTTTCCATCCTCTCATTGGGAATCTATACATACTTAGCTGTGATTATGTGTCCAAACCAAGGGAGGCGGCCACGTTCCTTAAGAGAATGATGCTAATACAAGAAGTGTTTACGTAGGAATATTTTGAGCGCATTTGGAGCACCTAGAACTATATTGAAGAGGAGGGTCACTTCGCAAACAAGGTGTTTGAAATGGAGTGGCCCTTTATACAAGAAGGCAAGCATGTAACTCTTGAAAAGTGATATTGGAAAAAAAGAATGGAGAAGAGTTTAAAAGTGAATGGTTAGCAAGGAAGATCTAGGAAGCAAAACAATACTTATAGCTGTTCTTAGTGAAAAGAAAAGAGGTTGAACAAAGGAACTTCATAGCAAAGTGTCTCAGCCAAGGACTCAAAATCGAGCAAATGCGGGAGGTAACCTAAGGCAACAATTTTTCTAAGTTTTATTAGTCAATTTATGTTTTTAAAATTTTAAGTTTTCTAGTTAGGCTTGTGTTTATTGTTAAAAGTTATTTATATTGTTCTACCGCTGAAAGCCAGGTCGTAAGAAGGGCCGAACGTTGATGGAGTTTGTATTTATAGCCAATATGCACACGTAACATAAAGGGAAGTAATCAACCTCCGATAAATGCTATTTTTTAGAGAACACTGATTGAAGTTTGTAAGTCGGGGAATCTTCTAAATCTTATTGAAATTTTGATTCTCTGATAAGCTGATTTGTTGAATATTTGAATGGTTAAGATGCATTGTTCTTGTTTGAATTAGGTGTTTTGATGTGATCTTGTTTGAAATTTGAACTGCTCTTAGAGACCAGGAAATTTTCTAGGTCGCGACATGCTTTTGAGGTCGCGACCCAGTTCTGAATTGAATATATTAGAATAGAAAATTTCAAGTCGCAACATGTTCGGCGGTCAGAATGAGCAGATTGCGTCGCAACATTAACTGCTAGGTCGCAACATCATACCGCTTATCTGAATGATCAAGAGACAGATGTCGCAACAAGATAAAATTGGTCATGACTCTATAATGATGAAAAAGATAGACGGGTTTACCACTTCTATTTGTCGTGACCACATTTCTAGTCACGACAACTAAGTAGGTTGGGCAATTAATTGTCCAAATTACAATAAATTGAGGTTTTAAACATTCTAATTTCTGCACGCCGCAACATTAAATAAGGCAATTATTGCTTCGAATTTGCGTTTAACCTATGTTAAAGTTGCGACTCTCATTAAAACAACACAACAATGAGCCCATAAACAACCGAACAACCAATCTCTTCCTAAATTTATCTAACCGCATCTTCAACCGTTCACTTTTTCTCTTCGATCACCAAACCCTAGATCTAGTGTCCAGCTCACTTCACCCATGCGTATAACCAAAACCCCCGTTCTGGATCTTAACTAATAATTAATGAGCTCATGAATGAACATTGTCATTGCGGAGGAGGTTCACATGGAACCTTAGTCTCGAGACAATCACGGCGCGTAACCGTAAACCCAAACGCGCTAGGAAAGCCTGAGAAGAAAAGAGTCGCAAAGACGTAAAAACAAAGGAGGCCAGCATCACAAGAAGAAAACAGAGAGCTAGTAGTTTTGGTCTCTCTGGCAGGTTAAAGATTTATGGATTAAGCTGTCATTTCACAAGGCTTGTCAAATAAAGGGGTTTTTGTAGTTAATTTCCCTTTTTTTCTGAGATAATAGAAAAGAGAGGTCAGAGTTCTTCCCGCGCACACAAGGTGCCCGGATTCTCTCGTCGCCTGCACCGACAAAACATGGCGGAATGAGAGAAGACTCGCCACGGCAAGGAGTGCTCGGGTACTGGGCACAAAAGAATCAATGAAGGTTCAAACTAAAGCGAACCCCGCACGCCTTAAATTCAAGAAAATTGTAGAAAACCCTGATCATGCGTTATTTACACCTCCTAATCGCTGGGCAAGGAAGTGGGAAGCCACAAGGAAGATCCCTCACTACGCTATCAACAGAGTATCCCCTCACTCGAGCTACGTCATCACTCATTCCTTAGTAATCCTTCCAACTAAACATCTTTGCTCAGTGAGAGAATGCGAGGCACCCATTTTACATGCCCTTTTCAAGGGTTAGGAAATAATGTTGTAGGTTTGATTAGGGTCTATTAGCGGTACCACCCAATAAAGAGGACTAATAACCAAATAATAATTAGCAAACCAAGCATCTTAAACAAAGAGAGGATCATGGGACGAAGAAGAAACATGCCCCCAGCATTCTCCATCTCACAGGTGTAAACAGGCCTGTGAATAAAAAGCAAGGGATCAGGAACCTGTGGCAGCCGATCGAGAGAATGATAACAAAGAAATGAAATTGTCTCCCGTAACAAATTCTCCATCGAAGAAGAAGAGATGCCTTCAGATGAGCCCTCTAAAGCTGGCTCCAGATCTGAATTGAGAAAGGATTTCCTCGGAAGCAAGCAGAGTATTTCTGTAGATGCAGGAACATTGAAATCATGGAGATGCTGAGATCAATAAAGAAAGATATAGAAGAAAGGGAGCATAAAATGGGAAAAGCATCGGGGCCAGATTAGGAGAGGAGCACCTCTGTAGTCGACTCAAGAGGATAATACGCAGCAGAGATTTGGGGAGTGTACTGAAACAAACAGGAAGAGTGGAAGAATGTATGAAAAAGAGGGAGAAAGAATTTGGAGAAAAGATGAAGGCCAGTTTGGAAGCCTTCTACAACAATCAATTCAGAAGAAATGAAGAAGTGCTCACCATTTTGAGAAAAAGAGAAGTTGAAATGTAGGGTAATATGCTTAAAAAGATAGAAGCCTTCCAATACCTTTATAAAGAGCAATTCAAGGAGTTTGGGAGGTTGATGAAGGAGAGAGATAAAGAGCTGGAAGATAATGATGTCTATAGAAGAGAATCGGATTTGATCAATAATTTGTCATACATGTCATTGTATCTCCGAGTTGGAAAGCACAAAGGAATAAGATTGCCTCACAAGACACCTTGATCACTTTTGCGGATTTAACAAATGATCTAATCTCCACTACAAGGAAGAGCCCACACCCTTTAAAAAGAAAGACCGACTCGACCTTCAAAATTTTCTCCTTGCTCGCAAGCTGACTTAGAGCCTCCCAACATCACATACCTTCTAAATCGTTATATATAGAAGTGCACTGAATACAATTTCATCTTTTCCTTTTGTACTCCTTCAACATCATGAATATAAGCTTAGAAAAGTTCATTGGAAAGTGTCTTGGTTAATTGGAACATTTGGTTTATTGCTTTCAATAATATTGCAATCGAAATATATACATTGTTGAACTCGCTTAATCGGGACCTAGTAGCCTGGTCAATAAGTTCGAGAAAAATGTGAATTGTTTGGGATTGGATCTGAGTTAGTAAATCGCTGCTTTCAGTGGCCATGCTTAGTTTGTCTGGAAAGGAATGGTTATCGTATTCAAGCTTTAAGGTAAAATGACATAACAAACACCGAATAAATCCAAACAATGCCTTATAGTAATGAGAGTGCACTTCATCAATCCAAAGTAAGAAGTTTTCAGCTTTAGCTTAAATAGTTGAAATTATATACAATTAGGAAATGGTATACACCAAAGCAACAAGTAAGGTGGTTGAATTGATGTATAAACAGCTAACACACAGATTTGAAAACAATACACATGGTCAAAAGAATACTTAACAAATTTGAGAAAGATTAGACATCTTCCTGATGATTCACAACTAAGGGTACAAGGTCCTAGAACTTGTTAAATTATTGGTCGGTACAACCTAGGTAAAAACAATTCAACAAGAAATGATAGAGAATTTGCTTCTTTTGGAAGTTTGAACATTTTCAAGCCCAATCTCATTATATGCAAGATAATCTGGCCTATGTTGAGCCAAAATGACTAATTTCT